>JBAMBM010000776.1:75000-483648 GCA_037043425.1 Hirtodrosophila duncani
TATATTATATTATATTATATTATATTATATTATATTATATTATATTATATTATATTATATTATATTATATTATATTATATTATATTATATTATATTATATTATATTATATTATATTATATTATATTATATTATATTATATTATATTATATTATATTATATTATATTATATTATATTATATTATATTATATTATATTATATTATATTATATTATATTATATTATATTATATTATATTATATTATATTATATTATATTATATTATATTATATTATATTATATTATATTATATTATATTATATTATATTATATTATATTATATTATATTATATTATATTATATTATATTATATTATATTATATTATATTATATTATATTATATTATATTATATTATATTATATTATATTATATTATATTATATTATATTATATTATATTATATTATATTATATTATATTATATTATATTATATTATATTATATTATATTATATTATATTATATTATATTATATTATATTATATTATATTATATACGTTTGATTTATCTGGAACGGGCTACTATTATCATATTGTCGGAATTAATATTTTTCCTTGATAATTTTGTTACTCTGTGAACTTATCGATATTTTCCAGACTCGACTGATTCACAATGTCCTCTTAGTATCACAATGTCCTCATCTTCAGAATCTTGTGATAATCCGACATATAAATCGGAAAACATATATAAATCAAAATGGGGAGGAAGTCATTCCTGTGGAAGCCTGTTTGCTAATTGCAATAGCGGCACTAACAAGACACTAACAAGGCCGCAAAGTCAGTTTGTTGGTGTTGTTAGGAAGGAGCCGAAACCAAGCAACTTACATCCCCGTGCCAAAAGATCGGTATCAGTTACTCTTTCCCATAATGCAAATCCACACAGGGAATTGAAATCTTTCTCGCATCCTGAAATTCCAAATACTAATTTTATTGCTAAGAACGATGAAGCCGAGAGGAAAGTGAAACGAATTGTTGATGTAAACGACACAAGTGAAAGTAAGGCAAATGGGATACCACAGCGATTGGCTTTGGCTAACGAATCACATGATTATTTACAAGAATCCGACGATAAATCTACCACAACAACGATTACGAGTATGTCAACAATCTCAATGATACACAATAGTATCGACAAGGCTCAACAATTCATAGCAGAGAGTGGCATCCTTGGGCCAACAAACTTCAGAAATTCTGGTAGCCTTATAAGAAAAACGTCAAGGATTCATATAGACGAAAGCGTAAAGAATCAGATAAGGAAAACATCATTGTGTCTGCGATCAAAAACTGTCTCTGAGAATGCCACTGCGAGTGGCTTGGGTCCATCACATTCGCCCGATGAATGTACTATTCAAACAGATACAGAACGGTCAGTAAAAGATTCGATTGTCAGAGGTCTTCAAAAACAAGTGTATACTCTGAGAGGAATCATAGAAAACGGAGACACCAAAATTATAATGCTGCGTACTGAAATTAATAAGATGAAGGTTGGTAAGGTCCTCTTATCGCCTACTGTTTACAGAATAAATACATAAGCTCATGTAATTCATTTGATTATTTCAGAGATTGCTTCAGGAAATGACTCACATCCAAACGTTCATGGACAAAAGCAGCAATCGCTATAATGATAATGCCCCACCGATGACTGAAGCTGCCCCGTTCCAGAATCTGTGCGTCTTTTGTCAGCCAGTTAATGTCAGTGTTACAGCCGCACTTAATGGACATGGACTGTCGGCTTGCAACTTTGTAAATCATGTCTTGAAACCAAAATCAGCAGCAAAAATACCGTCAATAATAATATAACAGATGAATTAAATAAGAGTGCGTACATGCTATAAGTACATGATATATTGTCAAATATGCACACCGAAATATGGAATATGGAAGCTGTAGGATGAAAAATATAACGAATAGAATTCATTTTACATTTTATTGAGGTTAATTAGTTCTATTACAATTTGGATAATAGCATACATATTTACAGTAAATAGGTAACCCTTATTTATTATGTGTGACTGTATGTATAATAATTTAATGAAATCGACAAATT
Source organism: Hirtodrosophila duncani (assembly GCA_037043425.1). NCBI lineage: Eukaryota > Metazoa > Arthropoda > Insecta > Diptera > Drosophilidae > Hirtodrosophila > Hirtodrosophila duncani. Next base: position 77,082 of record JBAMBM010000776.1, read on the forward strand.
TCAAAAAACCTAAATTCAAAATCAATATGTATTTAATGTTTTTATTTTAGATACTTAATTGCTTTGTGTGCGAATGTGTATAATGTAGTATATCGTGATGACGAGGATAAGAAGAAATCGCAATAGGCATGGGCATGTATTTTTTGTATGTACATAAAAGAGCTGTAATAGTTGATTAACAGTAGACTTACTATTAACCAATTCATATACACACGTATATGTATCTTAGGATCTGTTTAAATCAACTATCTTAATAAGCCGATTTAATATGCTAGCTTTTGGTATTAGTATATATCGTACTGGGGCTCGTCTGGGTGCATCCGAACTATATATTTAAAGGGGGTGTAGTTTTTGCGAAGTGGATGCTATGCCGTCTTTAGATCAATGCAGTGGACTTTTTTTTAACATGTCCGTTATTCACATAAAGATCTTAGACTGGCTCAAGAGGGACTCAAGAGGGACGATTATTGATACTCACTTAGCTGTAGCAAAAGCCAAAGGGCTTCTACGGGTGTACGCGTATTTGAATATGTATATACTAGTATTTATAGTATGCATGGTTGTTTATTTTTTTTATAAGATTATAACACAAGTACATAGTCTATATTATGTTGTGTATATATTTGTTTTGGTTTTGTAGTTAAGACACCGGTATTTGCTTAATAAGAACTGGGGGATTGCACATTGGTTAATAATTTAGGCTCATAAGTAGCATCATGTTTGAAATTTTAATGCGTACTAACTTTTGTTATTCTTTTTTTTTTGTTTGTTAATTTTATCAAGTGTTTCATTTTAATTATATTTCGGTCCTTTAATTAATGATATATGCTTTGTATCTATCGTGTAGTTTTTGTGCTGCAAGAAAGCGCGACAATTAATTGACATGCATTGCTATACATATACGCGAATTCGGTGGGTAAAATCTATTAAGGAATAGCAGAACTTATATATGATAGAAGTTTTGCTTCTGATTTCAACGACTACATGATTTTATGCACTTAATTCGTATATATCTAATTTGAATACGTGTTAATTGAAAGAGGCGTCTTGTAATCTCGCACAACAAAACCACAACTACAACAGCAAGTGCAAGAGCAAAATGCTTTGATAAACTCTGAAAAACAAAGACCCTTTCAAAAAAATAATATGTGTAACGAAAAAAATTTTTTTTAAATTTGTTTAAAACGAATTAATCTGTCTTTGTCTGTCAAAGAAATATATGGAGAGAGCGAACGTAACTATGAGAGCGCTAAAACGTAATTTTCACCAGTATTTGTTAATTTTCATATTCTTGTGGAGAATTAATATAATAATTTTATCACTATATTTGTAAAGCATGGGGGTTTGGTAGGGTCTTTGTTTGTACATAAGTATGTATGTATGTACATAAATACATTACTCTTGTTTTGTGAAAAACTACCAATTCTCAAAAAAGGTACCGCACGATATCTACCTACAATTGCTTTACAGTGTTTGATTTTACTATTCTATATTATGCCTATAGCGCCGAAGACGTGCACTATTTTCAATTTTGGGGTCGCCTGGGGGTGGCGATATATTGGGCATGTGGATTGGAGCTTGATGTTGAGCCTGAGTCTGGGCCTGGACCTGAGTTTGAGATTCGACTGGAGTTTGACTCCTTGTTAAATTTTGTGAACTTGTTTCTTCTTCATCCTGTTTTGCGATAGTAGTGGAGGTAGCTTCAGCTTTGCATGATTGATTCGCAAAACCCATAACGTCCGAGCCGAGATCCCTTCCAGCCTGATCCTCACTAACGTCTGTTGAATGATCGTCAAAGTTTCCCAGCATTGATGTGGGTACACCGCGAGTTCTGCAATCCAAAAAGTGCATCCAAATTCAGGTTCCAGATCGCTTATGTTAGTCACTACTTACCGACTGGAAGTCCTAGATCGAGTACGCTGAAATCTTAATTGCAATTGCGTGGGATCAGTAACATACTTTCCTTCTGCCGATTCCCGACGGCGCCGTAAGCCTGAATTGAGAAAAATTTCAAATCACTGCATAGCCATTGCATTATGATGTTTGGCTGAAGCGTTACTGCTTAAGTTTATTTGTGTATAAATGATACAAATGCTACAAATGATAAACTTCAAGGAGTGCGCAATTTCAAGATCAGAGATCAACAAAACAAGACAAACCTGGCGTTAAATCCGTAATATTAGGATGGTTTTCTAAAGCACTAGAGTATGCTAGCATATCACTGTCACAGGGGCTGGCATTAACGTCCACCAAACAACTGTCACTGTCCTGTGGTGCATTCGAATTCGAGTTCCGATTCGCTGACGCTGGTGTATTTGTTAACTCCAGACCCGGTCCAGCCCCAGCCCCAGCCCATGAAGCACACTTTGATTGGCGCAAATTCGAAGTGAGTACTGGAATCTTACTTGGAGTAGACGACGGCAATTCACAAGCAGATCCACCGCCACCGAGTGACGCAGTTCCAGTCCGATTTGGAAATAGCATATTGGAATCAGCTGCATTGGACACAGCAGCACCGCCGGCATTCCCGTTTAGCTTCACTTTGATAACATCACCAGAATGTACACTACCCTCATTGTGCGATCTTGATCCAGGTGTCTCGTTCTTAATTGCTGTACTATAATTAACAGTTGTGTTTGTAGAGGAAGCAATAATTGCCGCTGCTGTTGCCTCGATATCATCACAATTCTTTGGCACTTTATCAATGAGATGTACACCATCGGAAATATCCACAACCCCTTGGATAGCAGTAAGTGCACAAATAGCACCTGGAGTCTTAATCCCCGCGGCCAGTGCATCGTAGTATACAGACTCGTCCACGTGTGAGTTTTCTGAAACACAAGCCAAGCATAATTTAAAGAGTCGTCCTGGGTGCGTTTCTGTAAAGAACTGAGTCGATTGAGCCATCTTTCTCCATGCGAACTAATCTCTCAGTATAGCTAAGCGCTGGTGATATGGCAAAGCTGCCAGATGGGATCGCTAAATCATATGGGGGTATTTTGAGAAATTAATGTGTAAACACTTCAATGTATAGTTTAATTTGTATACTTTTGTATAGAGGAAGAAAAATTTAAGGAATTTCATTTTTGACGTTTTTTTTAGTGTCAAACAAAGGCGTCTGCTGATTGGTGCGATATTTAAATGTCGATAATTTACATTTCAACAGTTACTTCTTCTCAAATTTAGTAGCCATTGCATTTTCACTGTATCCTCACAAAAAGTTCAAACCTGGTAGTAATCAGCAGGAGCTTTTGTTTAACCCTCAAAAATGCCTAAAGAATGTAAAGATTTTAAAAGCCAATTACTTTTTTCCCATGAGGTACATAATGTTTACGTATTCATTTCTCTAAATCCGTGATTTCCGTGACTCCCGCCATAAATTGAAGTGTTAACCGAGTTGGGATTGGGATTTTTTTCTTGACTTAAACATCTTGAATTTCTTGTATTTGTATTTGCTATCTCTATATTATAATGTTTAATTATACAAAACTTGGGCGGATCTTAAAAAAAAAACTAAACTAAAAGCAATAAGTAAAAGAAAGCTGCTGCTCAACCTACCTTTCGGAATGACACGAATTTCAAGTCGCCCACTAACACAACCATCGTCGCCGGCTTTGACAAGTGCGCCAACTTTGCCATCAGCATCGGCATCACCATCATCGATACTCAAAAGTCTGGAAACATGGTCATGGCCAGCAATCGGGAACTGTATATGTGTTGGTAGGCTGCTTCTCTGGCAAGATGTTGTTTGGACAGACCAGGGTTTCGCCGCGTTTGCCACTTCCTGGAGATGGGGCTGATCGTCAAACATGTCTGTTAGTGAGACATTCGGAAGGCTGTTTCGATGTTTGCACAGTGGTTGGCTGTTGTCATTCGAGTTGTTGGACTGAAACTCATCGATGTGCTCTTTTTTGTGAGATGCCAATGATGATGGCACTGGCACAGCGGTCGATAAAGCTAGAGAAGCAGCGCCCGACCTTCGATTAGCAAGGGGTGCAATTTCCGAATAAGATTCCCGAATACACACATTGCGGGCTATATCCATGCGATAAACCTTTAACGAAATTTTAATTTTGAAATCGTGCAATAGAATCTCATTAAGTAGACGAATTTTCATATTCAAGCTTCATTTGTATGCGAGAATGTACTTATATGTAGGGACGACTTACAAATAAGCAATCGTGTACTTTGTTCAAACGAGATTCTAATTAAAATCTCAAAATCAAGTTTAACAAAAATTTGCAATCCCACTTAAAACTATACATCATGAATATATGTAGGAAAATGCAGCATGAAATTAAGTGTTTACGAATAGGATTAAATATGTTTATAACGATAACGAGTGGTACGAATACGGTTCTGGCACTCTCTTGAAAATTACATACTTATTGCCATATGCTTAAAATGCCCCCTGTATACAACTAATTCGCATTGAAGAAAGCTCCAAAGATAGAACATTAAAAATACAAACATATATATAACAAAGATATGCTTACTGTGTCATCAAAGGCTGCTTGCTGAATAGCAGGTGGCTCTAAATCTTTTCGTAATACATTACCCATTGCTGGCTCAGACCAGCAGCTCGGTATGGAAATTCTCAACGTCTCGTAGTTCTCGATGCCGGCTATGTTAAGTGTGTATCTATAATACAATATTATGACAAAAGCAAAATATATATACGCACGTACGTATTATAAAAACTTACACATGTACAGGAAGAAGGTTAAAGGAACAGTATAAATACAATGAATAGATGTAAATGCATAAACATACATATTCCTGAACTACTAAAGCCAGCTGTGGTCGGGCTTATACATATAGGGGTGCTTCTTAAAAATTTCGAGAAATGATTATGTTATAATCAATATAATATACATATATATAATTTCATATGTGAAGTTTAATGCGAAAAAAACAAAAACAAGAAAAGAAGGCTATCTTCGGCTTTCCGAAGCTTACATACCATTCACATTGTAAATATATGTCCGCTTCTAAGCGTGAGAGCTCCTCAAATGGATATCCATGGTTCGCATGAACATAATTTGGCTTGATTTTGATGCAAAACAAAGAATTCCCCTTCGATTCCCCTTGTCATGCTGATCAAGAATATATATACTTTATATAGTTGGAAACGCTTCCTTCTATGCGTTGCAAAATAAATATACTATTTGTGAACAACCAATTTGGCTGTACTAAGAGTTCATTCCAAATCGGACGGTTATATGGGAGTCATATGATAATATTGGTCTGATCCAGATTAACTTTGGTCAGCAGACGTAGAGGCTTCTAAAACTGACATTTACCAAATTTGGTTCCATTTGGATAAAAAAAAAACAACCCATTTTGCTATACTAAGAGCTCATTCCGATCTAGACGATTTTGACATTGGAGCAGCATACAGCAGAAAGAAGTAAATTGTAAAAATGTCAACTTGGTAGCTCTAAAACTAATAGACTAGTTCGCATAGAAACAGACGGACGGAACGGACAAACGGACATGGCTATATCGACTCGGCTTGTCATCCTGATCAAGAATATATACTTTATGGGGTCGGAGATGTGCCCTTTTTATAAAAAAAACCAATTTGCTGTATAATATATAATATATTGATCCGTTCTGGCCGATTTTGACATATGAGCTGCTTACTGTAGGAATATATATAAGAATATATATACTTTATGGGGTAGGAGATGCTTCCTTCTATGCATCACAAATATGGTAACAAAATGATAATACCCTCTGCATCCTATAACTAATTTTTATGGTGGAACTTTTATGTAAAGAATATTTAAAATCTTGTATGTCTTAAGCTTTTTTCAGAGGCCACAACCGATTTAAACAAGTTTAACGTAGTTTAAAAGCTAATTCATGTATCTAATTATTATTTATACGCACGTTAACATTGAAATCATTAGTTTGGGCTCTATATAATTTTAAATTAAAAAAACATTTATTTGTTTTTTTTTTGTTTTTGCCATTTTTCGACTTTAAAATTCAAGGAAAATATGAAAAAAATGTGTATATCCTTCACATATTTGCATTAAAATCGACAATTTGAAAATAAATTAATTTGCTTTTTCATTTTTGTATTCACATAGCTTCATTAATTAGGCGTTGCTTAAGATATGAATCATTAAAATCGATGAAGAGGCAGCGACATAATATCATGTTAAAACTAGATACTCTCTTCGATAATTTTGATATGACACTAGGTCACGGGCAAATGATGCCAATTAGCATACCAACTCATGAGTTTTATGATTTGAAATGCAACATTTGGCAGATGTGATATAGACCTTAAACGACGCGTAAGTAATGCGGTTAATGATTTATGCAAATGCATGCATGCACTTTGGAGGATATAAAAATTTGTTTCTTATTTTCCTTGATTTTTATAGTCGAAAAACCGAAAAATTGCAACCTTTGATTGCAACCTTGATTCAAAATTATATAGCTGCCAAACTAATGATTTAAATATTTATTGCGTGCATAAATGATAAATAAAATAAAATAATATGTTTGAAAAAATACCAGATTTTAGAAATTCTTTTAAAAAAGTTCAAATACAGAAAATTTTTTTTTGGATTTTCGTCAATTATAAAATTGGTTGCCCGTTGTCATTGTCCAGATTTAGATCAACTACAATGGAAGAGTAATATGTGGTTTTCTACACGAACATACAAACGGACACCAGAAAGGTAAGCAAAGCTATAGTGACTTCGTTTGTCAGCCTGTGGCCTAATGGCCCAAATCGTCTCAAATTCGTAAGAATTCAGTCCCACAGAGTGTATTTTTGTTAGACACCTGCGATTCGTGCCCTAATGCTCGAAAGTTGACAATCGTCCATCTCTAGTATGTAATCGAGTGATCGTATGATTCCGCGTGCCACTTAGACTTACCTCTTAACCTTCTCACGTTCGGCTGGCGCTCGTTCTTTTGATTCGAATGGAGGAGCTGCTTCATGTAAAAGCGGCAATGACCCGTCCGTTTTGTTCAATTGCTCCAAATTAGGTTGCGACTGTGAGGCAAAAGGTTTTCGTACACAACATGTTTTCTTTGCATACCTACAGAGGACGCTCACAAATCATAACACATGTGCACGATTATTTTGAAAGTTACTTTAATTACATAAGGTTCAAGTATGTAGGCCCTCGCCCAAAAATTTTGATTTGGGAGCGTTCGCTGTAGCTGTGTATGTTTCTCAATAGTGCGTACATACATGCATCTCAGAAACATGCAAGAAACGTTATTACTTTTATAATCGGCCAACAAAAGCTAGCATATCTATACACAAAAAACGTTATATATATATATATATATATATATATATATATATATATATATATATATGTGTGTGTGTATGTGTGTGTGGTCTCTCTGCAAGTGCATATATGTTCTTTTATTTCCACACATTTTAAAAATGTTTAAGTATATAAATTTAGTAATTCAAATAGAAGAAAAATCTAAGTGGGGATCTGTATTATGTATTTATATACACAAGAATGTAAAAGTTGCATACATGCATACGCATATTCAGATATGTATTTACATATATGTAAGTATGTATGCAGATATATAAGTATACAAGCGATGCGGCTGCAATGAATGTGCATATGCACATATGAATGTATTTGAGAGGGACATTTTAAGCATTTTTAAATTAGTTGGCAATTAACTGTAACCAGGATCTGAATCTGAGTCACAGTCGAAGAAGCATCATCATTATTTGGTCAGCAAATAGAAAATACGCTAACAGTACCTGTGGCTCTTGCCTCCATTCGTTGTCAGTTGTGTCCTCGGAGTCATCAAATTGGCTCTTCCATTGCGAGGCTAAAGTAAGGGCTCCACCACCTTTTGTTACCTGCTGCAGAGCGGACACGTTCTCATCGTCAATCAGAGCAAATTGAGTGACGGAATGATCGCCGGTGGCGCTGCTCCTGCCAGTGTTAGTGTTTGTTGTTGTTGTCCCTGCGGCACCACTGCTCATGCGCTGTGTATTTGTATTTGATGCGGAGCCGGCGCCAGATGAAGATGGACGCAAGTTGGTAGAAGTCACCGATCGACGATTGACTGGCGGCATTCCTGTGCTTGCTGCCATGATTCCAAAAATTTGGCCGTGCTGACTAACTGTAGTTTTCGAAGCGGCCTCAAAAGACCGATTCTCTTGTTCGGCTAAGGAAGACTGCTCTTTATCTGCCTGGCCTTGCCCTCCGCCAATAGATGATGGCTCATGAACACTCATGGTTGGAGCATTAAGAACACGAAGGCGTCCATATGTTGAGTTCTGATCGTCGCGTCTACTTTCGGCGCTTGCGACTTGTTGCCGCAGGAGTTGCTCCTTTGAGCCGCCACCTCCAGGCATATGGCGATGGGCGTTCGAGTCCGTATGGGTGCTCGTCTTTTTAACTTGATGCAAGGATTTGCTAGTAGGGCACTCTTCGCCTGCATTGAACGCATTGTTTTTCTGCTCGATAGCATTGTTATCTCCCAGTCTACCTGCAATATCAGCGGTCTCTTCGCCACTGCCGTCATCGCCTTTCCGCCCGCTATCAGCTTGTAGTTTTGCAGTCAGCGGCAGAAAGACAATTTTGTCTTCCGTATGTGGGTACTGCAAGTAAAATACAGTGCCTCATTAAAATTATACATTTACGGTTGTCATATAATTGATGTAACAATATGAAGATTCAGCTTCAGGACCATGCATTCGCATTTACGGTTCATGCAGTACAGCTTATTGCTAAAAAATGTATCTGTGCCACAACCACCAGTAATAGGTAATATTCGACAGACTCAAAAGTATGAGAGCTATATGAATGAATCTTGAACTTAACCAGCTTATAGACAAAAGAAGCATCTATGCTATTAAAAATGTCAGCTCTGTAGCTCTTAAGACTTCTGAGATCTTGTGGTTTAAGCAAACGGACGGACAGACAGACGGACATGGCTATATTGAATCCCTTCATCATGTTGATCAAGAATATTTATAATTTATATGATCGGAAATACTTTCTTATGTGCGTTGCACACTTCATGACAAAATTAATATACATTCACATGTTTTTGTGAATGGTATAAACAAGAAAAATGTAAGTCATTTGTTTCGTGTATAAAAGAAAACAAGAATAGCGTTGCAAATTCGGTTGAAATTCATTCAGCTTCTTATTGGAATAAGAACGCTATATTGTCGATATTCCGACTATAAGATACTCGTACTTAGCATTTATTTAAAATTCGAAATACTCAAAAGTATGCAACACCTTTTATGATTTTTTTTTTGGGGGGGGGGGGGGGGGGTTGTCATAGAAAATGTTTTTTTTACGTATTTGTCTGCAATTATTATCCGATCTTAACGATAATATGTGGTAGATATTATCTACTAAATGCGTTAAAATTTGTGAGAGATATAATGTTTTTATCGATTTAACGGGGGCGGGAGGGGTTGGGTCAAAATTTTAAAACAAACTTGATCTGACGCCACAAGGGAACTCTAGTTTTTATAGTCTTCGAGATCTGGGTGTTCATACGGGCGGACGGACATGGCTAGATCGACTCGGCTGTTGATGCTGATCAAGAATATATACACTTTATGGGGTCGGAAACGCTTCCTTTTGCCTGTTACATACATTTGTACGAATACAGTATACTCGTTTACTCTACTAGAGTATGAGTATAAAAATCCGGTATACTAAGAGTTCATTCATATTCGGTCAGTTTTATGGGAGCTATATGATAAAGTGATCCGATTCGGATCAACTTTGGTCAGCAGTGGTAGAGGTTCCAAACTGACATTAACCAAATTTGGTTAAATTTGGATAAAAACAACCAATTTTGATGTACTAAGAATTGATTTCGAATTCTTCAGTTATATGGGAGCTATATGATACAGTGGTTTTATTTGTACGCTTTTGACATATAAACAGCTTACAGCAGAGAGAAGACTATGGTAAAAGTTTCAACTTGATAGCTCTAATACTGAGAGACTAGTTCGCATAGAAACAGACGGACAGAAAGGCGGACATGGACATACACTTTATGGGGTCGCATATGTTTCCTTCTATGCTTTACAAATATCGTGACATAACTATAAAAGCCTGTGCAAGGGTATAATGAAGCGTGCGGAATGAGTCCGCTCGTGTTGTTGTTGTTCATCGTTCTGTCGTCTGCTTTCGGCTGGCGTCACAGCAAGATTATATATAACCAAAGTGGAAATGGAAACAGGCCTGTATAAGTATGTAACTGCATTTGACAGATCCGAAGACTTACATAAACTGGAGCGGAGTTATTTTGATTTGAAGTCGAAAACGATCCGGTCGCTGTGTTAGACTGGCCCTGACCCGCTGCCACCCGTTTGGCATGAAGCACAGTATGTGGTGACAGTTTGATTTGCACGTGCGCACAACTGCCTCCCATGGAAGATTCGTGGTTGCCGGTGGCCACTGATGATTTGACTAAAGCACTGGGCTGATTTGGAATGGCCACTGTCGTGTTGGCGGCCAAAGCCAACTGTTGTTGCTGTGTTAGAGACTTCTCCGGGTTATTTTGATTATTGCCAGAATGAATGTTTTGCAGAGCAGTCTCAGCTTGGGCTTGCGGTATTGTTGTTGTAGTTGTTGCATTGCAATTTTTATCAACCTGAATCGAATTGAAGAAACGATTGCTTAACCTGTATTTTGTCACACTGTCTTGTGGCAACCAAAATGCTGGCTCTCGCTACCACAAAAGTTATGATATATAAAGTGGGCTTCAAAACACTCCAGTTAAGGTTAAGCGGTTTGACCCATCTGCATACCTTCTCCTTAATGTGCAGTGGTTCCGTTGACGCCATTTGAGCAGTATCAATGTCGTTCCGCTTTCGGATCTATTGTAACAACGATTAAATCGAACGATCGATTATGTATATGTGTATATCTTGGAAGGTTAGTTTTTTACAGAAATGTGCACTTACATATTCTGTGCCACTTGCATTTGAAGCAGCCACCGTCATTTGAGTTATATTACCATGAATGTATTCGTTCTTAACTGGAATCGGGGCATTAGCAGCTGCGTTGTTCCCAATTGCTGCAGTGTCTACCTTTTCCCAATCGTATGGATCGGATTCCTTAACACCCCGTCTCTTCATACATCGCTCGAATAGACCAATGAGCATCTGTCAAAATATACGTTTATGTACATATTAGTTAGCTGTTTCAATTTTCGAAGGATTTCAGTAGGTATTGGTATTGCAGGTAGGTTTGCGAAATGCATTTGAATGGATTGAAACTGGATGCTTATTGCTAAGTGACGTACCGCATAGTCTGGTCGATCGGCGTATGTGAGTGTCTGTATGTGCTCAAGGAATTGCTTTAAGTCCGAAGGCAAGTGCTTTAGCAATATGCGGTGATCATATTTCTCCTTTGTCAGTCCAACTTGTTCCTTGTCCTTTATTTTGCGCCACGGCAACTGGCCGTTTACAAATTCGACGAGCATATAAAAGAGAGACCACAGGTCGTCGTGGCGGCCCATCTCGCGATTGCGATGTGCATTAATGGAAGCGTAGCGAACGGTGCCGCGGAATCCAGCGGCCGCTCGTGGACAGCGTACCTCACCGGTGCCCGTTGTGTACTGGCGCGCCAAGCCAAAATCAAGCATATATACCCGCCGGCAATTATATGGTAAACGGCCAACGGAAAAGTTACTCTGCCATAGACGAAAATCAGAAAATTATAATAATGATGTGCACTGCACGAGCTTGTGTCTTGTGCTTACAGGTTTTATGTCACGATGCAGGAAGCCAACAGAATGTATGGATTCGATGGCTTTCAGAATTTGTAATCCTAACCTAAGAGTTGTACTAAGAGAAAATGCACCACGTGGCTGTGCCCGCCTGAGCTCGGCAAGATTTTTCCCTTGCAGCTGCATAACCACGTAATTAAACCGATCGTTCCGACCGCAGCCAATAAATCGGCAAACGTGTTCCTTCCCTTGCAGTTTCTTTAGGACAGCCACTTCCATCTTAAGCACCTGTTTTGGCTGGCGAGCGGACTCCACTTTGAGGGCAACCTGCTCACGTGTAATGAGATCCTGCCCTTCATAGATTTCACCGAAACCGCCTCCTCCTATTTTTCGAACAACCTGGGAAAATATTCAAAAATATAATGACCTGTATGGGGCAAAGCTCGGTGGCATATAGCAGACCTTCCAACGCTCCTTCACGACGTGACCCGGCTGCAGAAGGTCTTCCGATGTCATTTTGCCCGCTTCCTTTGGTGCAGCCTGCGGCTGCTGGCTGCTGTTCACGTTGACTGGCGGTGGCGGAGTAGCAGAAGCTATAATCGATGGCACTTTAAATGTCACACGGTTACGAACTCCTAGGCGGTTGTGTTTCGCTGGCAGAGTAGCCGACCGCTGCAGGGCATTGGGGAAAAGGGGGTGGGGCGCGTTTTCTAGTATACGATGGCCTTGGAAAGTTGGTGGCGGCTTCGATGGCGGCGGAGGAGGGAGCGAGCGCAGTATGTTCAGCGGTTCCTGATCCTTATCTCTGCAGTCGAAAGTGTCGCTCGGGCTTATGTACAGCGACCGCTCCAGTTTCGATTGCTGCTGCTGGGTTTTTCCGCTTTTGTGCGTCTGCTCAAACGAGTCTCTGTCGCGGCCAGCGACATTTTCGTCGTTTCTGAAACAAAATCAAAACCATTCAATACAAACCGGTGGACGTGGACTCATTGATCACATGCGAATTCACACCAACGAACGGCTTTTTAAGTGCGAGCACTGCATAAATATAAATGCTTTTTCGAAGAATTCGCATCTCACGATGCACATACGGACTCACACCGGTGTGCGACACTGTCCAACGATTTCATATGGATGTCGAATCGCCATAGGCGTATCAGATCTGTTGCGCTGGAATAATGCGGCAACCAACATCAATTGCATCTCCGTAATAAACAAAGTGTGTTTGTGTCTCTCTGTACTCTTAGAGTAATTGTCCTAATACTAATCACTCCCATAGCATACACGCGATCAAGTTTGTTTCAAACCTATTTGATTTTAAATCTGATGCGTAAATAAAGTGAATTGTAAAAAACTATTATAGTAAACAAAACAAAGAACAGCTGATCATTTTGTAGAGTAAGATGGAATATTATGAACATTATTGACCAAATGCCTTAAAAATACCAATTGAGGAGGAGCGATAAGTGGATAACCATCGAGTTGTGTCGTTGATGTTGATAGATGACAATATCGATACTCCCGTTCCCGATGAATATCGAGAATTGTCAACCTCGAAATCTCAATCTTAGAAGTCTGTATAGCTATAGCTGTAGCTCTGCTATAAAGCTATAGCTGTCACATAACCGATTGTTTTAAAATGAATATTAAGTAAGAGGACTTTTTGTTTCTTATTCGAATTGAACAACATTTTGGCCTATGATTTAAAACTGATATAGTAAGCGAAGAAGTTTTATATCTGTAAAATGGTAATTGCAATAGTATGCATGTATAGATTTAGGCTAGCACTTTATTAGCTGCCCTATTAAACTGATCTAAGATTACTAAAATAAAATGACATTAAACGTACTTTTACAATATTTTAAATCTCAAGTTATGGACTTTAGTAATACCATAGAGTTCGCCCAAAATCTATCAAATTTATTTACACCCATTTTCACGGAAATCTCAATTCTAGAATGCGCTCTTTGCGTCCTTGATGATATCATACAATTATAAATATGTATATATTTTTGCATATATTACTATGTGTTCTTGTAAATGTATTTGTAAATTTAGAGAAACTTTTTCATTTAAGACAGTCACATTTTTCGTCTCTACGAAATTGTTTATGTAAATTCGAACTTCCAATTGGAAGAAGGCGCAAAAACACATACACTACACATACACTACACCTGCACCCTATATACATATAATATATAAAATTATATTGAGAAGTCAACAATAATTTACGTAGAATAAAATGTATTTTTAGCTTATATTGACGAAGGGAACCAAGACGAGTATTGGGGACTCAATATGACATGTGTGCTTCAGCGCTTACCTTAGTTGTTCATAATTACACGAGTGCATAAATCCATTATCGACTGACTAGACACACAAAAAAACTATTGCCATTGCACATTACACTTACACCTACGCTACGTCCTCGTTTCTCGTAATGTCAAAAAACTGTTACTTATTTTCTATACCAGCACTTCGAAATATGTTGCAGAAGCAAATACCGCATTTGCACAATAAAAATTATCTTATTATTTAAACTGAGTTAATCGCGAACATTACGTGTATGGTAAGTTTTCCACCAAGTCCAAACTAAAAAAAATTCCATATCGATTGCTCAACTCTGGCTTTTGGCAATGCAGCTTTCTTTTCTCAATCTCAGAGTATTTCCAACGCATGCGCCACAGACGCAGGACACACGAGAAAAAATGTTAGTGTGACCCTCATTTTTTTCAGTCGGGGTAGTTGAAAATGACATTCACTCTGAACTAAGCACATTCGATGCTCCACTTCGCCATATGCGCTCTCAACTAAGCATATTAATAATGCCATATTATTATACTCGCACTCTAGTAGAGTAAACGAGTATATTGTATTCGTGTAAATGTATGTAACGGGCAAAATGAAGCGTTTCTTGATCAGCATCAACAGCCGAGTCCATCTAGCCATGTCCACCTGTCCGTCTGTATAAACACCTAGATCTCGGGGACTATAAGAGCTAGGCTCCCCTTGTGGGGCTTCAGGTCAAGTTCGTTTTAAAAATTTGCCCCACCCCCGCAAATAGATAAAAACTTATATTTTCCACAAATTTTAACGCCTTTAGTTGAAACTTGATTTATATAAGCATAAGCATATAATCTACCGATTTGCCGAATTTTGTTAAGATCGGATATTATTGTAGACAAAATCGTAAAAAAAACATTTTGTATGAGAGAACCCCAAAGAAAAAATGCTGAGTACGAGTATCTTATAGTGGGAATATCGACTATAGCGTTGTTACTTGTTTTTAAAATCTTCCACAATCCTTGACGAATTTATTTTATTTTTTCTTTTTTATTGTTAAAAATTTGTATATTTAATGTAGACAAGTTTCTGCTACCTTTAGTGTCAACTTAATTTAGTTTTAAAACTAAGGGAAAGATCACAGGTGATACTTATCTAGAATTTATGTTACATATATGGGCAACTGTATACTATTTACAGTATTTACAAAGGAAGAGACTAGCCTGACTAGCCTGACAGCGCATTTGGGTGACCACCAAGGCGTTGCAGGTAATTCGATGCATGTAGTTGCATTATATCGCCCACTTTAGGCACCTTTAGATCTCGTTCGATATCTCTATTTCGAATGTACCATGGTGCGTTGCATATTCGCCTTAGGTTTTTTGTTTGAGTAATTTTATTTAAATTTGATTTTGCCGCAATGCCGTAAATTTGTAAATGGTAACTATGCCGTACAATCACAGCTTATTTCTCGGAGCCAGTAACCACGCCATCTTTCCGGCCTTTGTCATTACCGATTGCTGAACCAATGTGGTATTTGCTCGGAAATTCAGTTCCCTGTCCAGTATGACACCTAAATATTTGTGAGAGCTCTTGTGCGTAAGGGTGGAGCCCAGCATCGTAATGCCTGTATTCCATTTCACAGCCCAGTCCTCAAAGCTGCACACGTATTGCTGCAAGGCTTCCGTAGCTAGAATAATGCTTGGACTTCTGGTCAACACAGCAGTGTCATCCGCGTAGGTTGCTATTAGCACATCGTCCTCGTCTAATCTAGTTATAACGCTTGAGGTAGGCATATCGGCTGTAAATAGGGTGAAGCTTCTGTCCTTAAGAAAGCTACTTACAAGCTGGAATAGCTGCGTTAGGATCTTTTTCAGTTTAAAGAAGAGGCCATCATGCCACACCCTGTCAAAAACTTGCTAAATCTCTATGAACACAGCTACTGAATACATTTTTTGACCCATTGCTTCTAGCGCAATGTTAAGCATATGATGAAGTTGTTTCGGCGTGCCGGTACCTTGCCTAAATCTAAACTGCCACTTTGGAATTCTTTGAATGACGGGTTCGAGCTGAAGAATACGGTTGAGGATTACCTTTTCCGTCATTTTTCTTAGCTCTGAGAGCAGACTAATTGGTCTGTATCCATCGACTTCTGTGTGTTGTTGCTCTAGTTTTGGTACCATGGTGATCAGTGCGGTTTTCCAGTTGTTTGGGAAATGACCTATCCTAAGTATGCTATTGAGCAGCAGAACTATAAACAGCAAGGCTTTTTTGGGTAGAAGTTTTAAGGTCCTGTTATTTAGAAGATCCTCAACAGGAGATTTTTCGGCCTTCAGCTTCTTGATTTGCTGCACCACCTCTTGCAGTGTGACTGGCTCTGCTGGAAGGGACATGTGAAACGGCATATCCAATCGTTGCTCAAAAGCTCTTCGCATTATCGCAGATGATAGACTGAAAGGCTTAATTCTTTCCTCTAAGCTGTCTGCAAAGATTTCGGCCTTCTCCTGACTGGAGTAACACCAACCGCCTGCTGGGTCTTCAATTGGAGTTTTCGGAATGACAACTCTTTTAAAACGGCTTGTTAGCTTCCAGAGAGTATTGTTGAAGGATGCATCCGGTCCAGCACTCTCTAGAATGTCATACATATTTCTTTGCTTGACTTTTGCAAGAACCTTTTGCAAACGCATTAATAATCTTAAGGAGATTTGATGAATACGAATATAACCCATTCTTGCATATTCTTTTCTCTTCTTTTCAGTTGTAAGAACGCATCGGCACTTGGGGGAAGAACAGCTTGTCGGTGTTGACTTGGTGAGCATTGATTTACCGGAGTAGCATAAGATGCATTCAGTAATATGTTTCTCATAAAGATCGAGATGGCATCTTCTATGTCATCTGGGCAGTTTATTTTCGTATCAAGGTTGATTCTTCTACCCAGTTCAGCTTTAAGAATTTCAACACAAGAGCCACGTGTAAGAATGCATTGCTTCTTCGCTTTAAATTGTGGAGCATGATGTAATGTTGCTACAATTGGCAGGTGATTTGAAGAGATCTCATACTTAATTTCAACTGAAAGCTGATTCAACGCGATCCCATTGACAATAAAAAAGTCCGGAGCAGAGGGTGTAAGCCGAGTGTTGTATGAGAAAAACGTTGGCTCGTCAATAGCGAGGATGTGCTGCTGACGATGGCCTCTTGCAATCGCTTTCCTCGAGAGCATGATCATATGTTACCCTACCATGAATGCTTTGCGTTGAAAATCGATAAATCTTAGATAAAAGCTTAGAAATAATTGTTCAAAGTCAGCTTTACACCAAGGTTTGTTTGGAGGTAGATATATAGATCCTTGGCACACTTACGCTGTCAACCTGTATATTTAGTCTTGGACATAGTTTCATTCTGAGCATGAGCAATAGATGATCATTTGCACTAAGGAAAAGTCTAAGCCCTTCAATGTTTTTGGTCTATCCCTCGTGAATTCCATAATCCGATTTTTAATTGTAGGCTAATCATTTTGAAATAAGCTTCTGCACCAGGTCACGAAAGGCTGTGTTTGCCTCCATAGAATCCTGTTTAAGTTTACACATATGGTCCATTCTGCTATTTAAGTCATTTATAGCTTTTTCCAATTTTTTAAATTTGCTACTGAAATGTTCGTCTTCAGCACCATCAAACAACCGAAAGCTATCCTGCATTGCGTTCATGTTATTCTTGTTTTTCTCTCCACTTGATCTTGATCTTATCATGTCTGCGTAGGAAAAGCCGCTCCTAACAGTAGCAGTCTGCGTTGACTGGATAATTTTTATTTTTGTTACTGGTTGGCAGTCCATTTTCCAGTAGTCTTGCAGCTGGTCTCAGCTTCCTGCTCAGCTCAGTTCTGACAGAACAACTTTTATAGCTGGATAAGTGATCATTGCACATATAGATTTATCACTATGACTAAGTTCACAAAATTTCGATCCAGTATAGTAGTCGCCTGAGCATCTGCCACAAACTGGCTTTTTAAGGCCAAAATTTCGCGTATGCCCGAAATCTTGATATCTAAATCATTTCACCAATTCTTTGCTTGGCTTTGCTTTCATCACAGTTATTCTGTGCCTTCCAATTTGAGTAATTTTAAGTGCCTCTACGACATTTGTTGCCTTTAGGTTTACGTAAAACATGTTCCGTCTTGTTTTTGTATTATTCATCTTCATTTTCATTGATTTCAGTATTACGCCAGTCTGGTTTTCTGAGGCAATATATTTTCACTTGATTTTTGTAAGTGTGTGTGTATTTTTCTGGATTGCTTTTGAGACTTTGTCAGCTCTTGTTTGCCTTTTACAAAGAGAGACCATCGGCATCTGAAACATGCGACCTTTGCTTGGGATAATTTGTTGGCTAAGCTAGAGCTAAAAACTTCAGCGGTGTTTTGTAAGGAACATATGCTGCCAGCTGTGGTGTGTGCTATTAAGTAATTTTCAATTCGAAAAAGTTAAAATACTCGTATTAATAGTGCTTGTAGACGTTGGGATCAAGTTACTGTTGTAGTTGAAGGTTCCAATTGATCTTTGGCTAGACTGGCACGAAACTCTGCAGATGTACCAGCGATTTTCATAATTTTTTCATCGGAGACAGCTTACCACCACTAAGCTGAGGATGAACAGATGAGTCTCCGTCCATTTTTGGCGGATTCACAAAATTTGTGTTTTTTTTTTTTTCAAATTCGTTAAGAATATTTGTTAAATGTCAAAGCAACAAAGCAAAGACTGAGTGAAGTCAAGGCGAAGTATATGTTGCCCCTCTTTTGAAACTGTGCACGGGGTGAGGGCAATGTCTTGCCCGAGAATGCAGATAGAAAACACTTCGCTTAATACTTTTTGTTTTTGTCCAATTGGCGACATCGCACGAAGCAGGGTCCGAGTATTGCGATAGGTGCTATTTTTAGTACACGAGCGAATAAGCGCTTAAAGCAGAATAGAAAAGAAGAAAAAACGAAAATAATTTGGCGTAAGCGCACAACCTATCTCTATGAAAGCAGAATTGTGACTGACGAATTCAGATGAAACTCAGTTTATATGTGTAATCTACCGATTTGCCAACTTTGATTAAGGTTGGATAACAAAAAACAACTGAAAACGCTATAGTCGATATTCCGACAGTAAGATACTCATACTCAGCATTTATTTAATATTCGATACACTCGAAAGTATCCAATACTTTATGATTTTTTTATGCTCGGTAGAGTCAGTAGAGTCAGTAGAGTAAACAAACTCGGCTGTTGCTGCTGATCAAGAATATATATAGTTTATGGGGTCGGAAATTTTACATACATTCGCATGAATTATTGTACATATATTGTTGATCAGGAGCAACACCCGAGTCGATCTAGCCATGTCCGTCTGTACATCCGTATGAACACCTAGATCTCGGAAAGTACAAGAGCTATGGTTATCAAAGTTGGTAAGGCGTGGGGCGTCAGATTTAGTTTGTTTAAAATATGCACGAATACAATATTCTCGTTTACTCGACTACAGTACGAATTTAATAACTTCATTAAGAACATTTAATATAAATCAAATATTAGTACATATACTTACTTGTGATTTTCCTGTAAATGCATGTTTTTCCTTTCCTGTTTCCTATTTATTAAGAGAATTGCAGCGAATTTTACGTTCGTCCACTTATTTAGTTAATGTACGTATTTTTAATTCATTTGATATATTCAATCAATTTTGATTTTCAAATTAGCTAAGCAGGCGATTGTTAAAAACCAAATATAAGATTTCGGGTTTAGGTTACAATATTGAAAAAATTGTTCATATTAGAGGGTTTTTTTTTGGCACGAAACTCATGAGCAACACTAACCATTTATCTATATACATAAAACTCGTTGCTCTGACTGACTCACTGACTGGCTGATTTAGTATCAGCGCACAGGTCAAACGGAAATAGGTAGGACACTGAAATTTTCACTCTCTTATCGAAGGGTGCACATGATAATATTGTTAACAAGAAGGAACGCTATAGTCGGTATTCCGACTATGAAGTACTCGTACTCAGTATTATTTAATATACGATACACTCAAAAGTATGCAACACCGTGTGATTTTTTTTTTTTGTATACTCGTACTCTAGTAGTACTCTCTATCATAAATGATATATATTCTTGATCTATCCGTCCGTATGAACACCTCGGAGACTATAAGTGATAGAGTGAGAGTGGGGTTATATGATGTAGTTGCCCAATCTGAAAAAAAACTTGATCGACAGACTTAATTCATCCTAAAGTGAATACGAACCCGATTTGGTTCGATTTGGATGATAAACTAAAATGTTTTATTCATTCCGCAAAATTCAGTTCTACGGGGGCCATATGATAGAGTGACCCTATCCGAATCAAATTTGGTCAGTTAATGTAGATGCCTCTACGACATATTCTCCACAAATTTGGTTCAGTTCCAATGAAAAATAAAAAAGCTGTGAAATAAGAACTCTAAAATTGGCGATAGGTTCTATGGGGGCCAAACTAAAAACTGGGCGTGGCAAATAATACTATAAAAATAAAATTTGCAAAAATATAATATACTCGTTTACTCTACTAGTGTACGAGTATAATTAACATTTTCATTAGCTGAGAAGCGATTTTTCCAGTTCAGAAAGCTTAAATATGGAAGGGAAGATATTGTCGAAACAATTTTTATCCACTGAATGTATACTATATATTTCAGAATCATTGGGACTTGTGAATCATACTAACAATTTGTATACTCGTACTCTAGTAGAGTCAGATCGTTTGTTTTTTTTTAATTTTGCCACGCCCCTCCCGCCCAGCAAACCGCGCAACCTTATATCTTCCACAAATTTTAGCTGTATGAAAATCGGTTTATATATGTATTAGCTCATAATCTATTCATTTGTCAAACTTCATTAAGATCGGATAACACATTTTATATGAGAGCACACAAAAAACGATTTTTTCATACTGTTGAATAAATGCTGAGTACGAGTATCGACTAAAGCGTTCTTACTTGTTTTCCATTGGGAACAGAAAAAACAGTATGACGCGGGAAGTCGACATAGCCATATCCGCCATATCAGAGGTTTGAAAAGCTTGAATTTTTATCAGATGCTTCTTATGTCTGAATGCTGGTCAAGGTTATCTAAATCGGACATCTATATCATATAGCCCCCATATAACCGATTTTATGTTTTGCATCTAAATCAAACCAACTTGTATCCATTTGAGGAGGCCCTACGTCCGCTGAACAGATCTGGTCGAGACCAGACAACTATATCAAATAGCTCCCACATAACCGATTATTCCGGAATGAACACTTAGTAGCACAACTTTTCGGGGTTTCATCCAAATTAAGCCAAATTCGGCTACTAATACAATCGGGTAGGTATTTGCAATGTGAATGGTATATAAGCTTGGCAAGTCGAAGCAGGCCTTACTATCTTTTTTTAATTTACTTATGCATATACCAACAATAGTATATATATTAATATACATGTGTGCACATAGATTTATAGTTATGTAAATAAGTATATAGTGAATTCTATATTCTAATGATAATCTCATCAGAAGAATTCTTATCCTCTGTCTCAACGACATCATCATCTTTTAACTAGGTAAGCTCATTCGTACAATGATGTACGATATATGGTGAGTACGTCTATACACTTGTTTGCGTGAGTCCGTTTGGTGCGCTTTTCTTTTCATTGTCTATTTTTAAATAAAATACATATTGTTGTCGGTTTAATTATAGATGAATTCGTTGAAAACTCGTATTGAAAACATCTCAAACGGTACGGTATATTAGCGGCGACACGTGACACAATTTGAATCAACGTTTGAACATACGAGTAAATGCATGCAACAACATAGTTATGTTTGGTTCAAAAATGAAAAGGAAACATTGGAACTTTCTCTGTTTTTGCAAAAGCATTCTGCCACGAATATGTATTATATACAAACATATATTGTACTAAATGTGTGTCTGTGTGTTGGTAAATTGTTCTATTTATAAGCCAAATTTTACTCTCTTAAGTGAGTGCATTAGATTTGGATTTAAGTTTGAGCAACAAAAACACCCGCACCCGTAGACGGATCCTACATAGCCTCCTTGGTCTTGGTCATTTTAAAGTACTTTCTGCGACTGCGACAAAGCTTTTCCGAGATGGTTTTCCGTCCACTGAAAAGTTCGAACTGAACGCTCCCGTCAAGAGACAACAACGACTAAAATCTGCGTATCGGTATATACATATTTATATATTATACATATACGGTGCATGTATATATGTATTATTGTCTAAGTCTACGTGAAAACAAGTAAGAACGCTATAGTAGGGGCTCCCACTATAACATACTCGTACTCAGCATTTGTATATACTTTATGGGGTCGGAGACGCTTCCTTTTGCCTGTTCCATAAATTTGCATGAATACAATACACTCGTTTGCTGTACTAGAAAACGAGTATAACAAGTAAGAACGCTATAGTCGACATTCCGACTATATCTTATAGTATCTAGTTGTACTCAGCATTTATTCAACAATTTACAAAAGTTTGTGAAAAAAAAAATCAGGAAGTGTTGCATACTTTCGTGCGTATCGAATATTAAATAAATGCTGAGTACGAGTATCTTATGGACGGAATATCGACTATAGCGTTCTTACTTGTGTTTCTTTTTGGGGTGGGGTGTTCTCAAACAACATTTTTTCTTACGTTTTTGTTTTCAATTATTACCCGATGTTAATGAAATTTGAAAAATCGGTAGACTAGGTCTTCATACGGACGGACAGACGGACATGGCTAGACGTTTCCTTCTGCCTTTTACATACACCGACACAATATACTCGTTTATTATACTAGAGTACGAGTATAACAAGATACACGGACAGAGACAGATATAAAAATATATTTTTATTTATTTCTGTATTTCATTATTATTATTTTTTTTTAGAAGCCATGTTCATCTACAGAAGTGCAAAATACCTGCGTGCTCAGAATCAGGCCCTAAGACTAAGTACTCTATCTCCATCTTCTATTTATACCCTGTACCTATAGTACAAGGGTATATTAAGTTTGTGAAAAGTATGTAACAGGCAAAAAGAGGCGTTTCCGACCCGACATATATACGTCCGGATGTATGAAAATCTAGACCTTGGAAACTACAAGGACAGCAACTTGAAATTTACATTTTAACTTGCCATAAATATGTACCCAGATCAAGTTTATCCTATTTTTGCCACGTCCACTTTTTATGGTGGTCCCCATACAAACTGCCGCCCATTTCAGTGTTTATACTCGTACTTTAGTACGTAAACGAGTATATTGTTTTCGTGCAAACGTATGTAGCAGGCAGAAGGAACTTCCTTTGTCTGCAGTTCGAGTTTTATCTAGATCGGACAACTATATCATATAGCTCCCATATAACCGATTGTTCCGGAATGAACACTTAGTAGCTTAACTTCTCTGTTTTTCATCCAAATAATAACAAATTCTTCTTCTATCAACTGTATCAACCACACGCCCACCGACCATACATTTACAATGTGAATTGTATATAAGCTTCGGCAAGCCGAAGCTAGCCTTTCTTTCTTGTTTTTAACAAAATCTGTCAAAAATTGTGAGAGATATAAGGATTTAATCACTACTTAATCGAGTGGTCCCATCTACACGATTTTGACATATGAGCAATTTATAGCGAAAATAATCTATTCTGAAAATTGCAAGTCGATAGTTTCCAAACTGAGTTCATAGTTCATAGAAACATACGGACATGGCTATATCAACTCTGCTTGTCATGCCGATCAAGAATTTGTAACGCATAGAAGGAAACATCTCCGACCCCATGAAGTATATATATTCTTGATCAGCATGACAATCGAAATTTTGAACGTGCCAGTCATGAAAGCTTCCACGTACGCTGGCCGAATCTGGGTATGTAAGCTTCGGTTACTTGCTTAATTGTTTTGTATTAAAGCGATGCTTCACGAATTCTGGGATTAAAATATAAGGAGTAATCTTGCTCATAGAGATGACTATAAATGATCAGAAATATAAAGAAACTCATACGAGATTGGATATGCATTACAAAATTTTATCCACACTACAGGGGTGTAGTGTATTTCTTTCAGTGCATGCCTAATTCTCAAAATCTAGCTAAAAAGGATAGCCTTGGGCTTAGAATGGCTTTGGGTTTTGGTTTTGGGGATTTTCAAACCATTAACAAATCCACAAAATATAGGAGCTGCTTTTCGTTATGCTAAGGCTTAAAAACTGCATAAGAAATACAAAAAAAGAAAAAAATCTTCTTGTTGTCTGCAAGCTAATAAAGCTCACGTTCAAATGGGTTAAGCCAACTGGAAAAAAATATCGAAAATTCCCCACCTGCACTTGCAATGCGCCCGCATATTAAGTGGCCTGCAATAATAGCATGCAGCCAAACAATAGCTGCTGCTATCGATATTTCAACACATCGATAGTTGCAGACGATATTTCTCATGTACAGTATTTTTGAGGTATATATATCGAATCAATATTAACACGCTTTCAAACTTTGGTCTCTCTCAAAAGCAAAAGCAGGTGCAACCCACATTTTTTTGTAGGGGTCGTATAAAATGTAGTAGAAATTTATCGCGAGCGCCTCGTTTTTGAGTGCGTAGGGCAGTGGCAAGAATAAGGATTCACATAACAACAACAATACATCTAAAGCTTCTTCAGCATCCGCCACCACATCAGCCGCAGCAGCGTTTTACAGATGACGATTGCTACTTATTATTTATTATTTTGGAAGTAATATTAAAATTAACTGGCTTAAAATAGTTTTTCAATGGATATAGCATTTCAGGTTTGCTTTAAGCACTCTGGACACTTTGTTTCGGCTATGCGGTGGTGGCTGCTTCTTTGTGCTTAATCACAAGCTTCAGCTTAGGCACACACACTAGCGTGATCAAGCGAAAACGCTTGCTTTTTTGGTGCCAACTACATATTGTCATTGGCCAATCTGCTCGATGTACTGGAGCGGTTACATGACTTGTGAAGACAGTGGCCAAGTGCTTCCAGCACGACGCCCTGCCATCCAAATAAAGGACTCGCTAGTATTGAGGACTGATGTCCACACAAACTTAAAAAATATAAACGTATTAGTATTATCATATTTGTAATCCTGTTATAATTAAGAAATACCATATGCTTGTAATAAAATAATTATGTCAACCTCTTAAATTAAAATCAGTATTTAAAAAATGAGTAAAGGGTAGAACACCGGTGGCAATTGACCTATACATGCCTTCTGCAGCAGCTCTAATGCAGCAGCGGCGATGTCCTGTGGATATCCTACATTAGGGTTGGACAGTAATTAGTACTGATATTTGCCGAGTTCAGAGTTTGAAGTTTGGCCTTCTGTACTCGTATAAAAGGCTGCTCATGGAGCCCATGGAAGCTCTCATGTGGGGCAAGAAGCGTTGTCTCGGAACAGCGATAAATTGGCGCGTATCTGATTTGGCAGCTATCGTCAGCAGGGAAAGCTCATCTTTGATGAGGTGCTCTACTTTCCGACCCCTTCTATTGCGCAAGCAACGCCGCAGAATGGATCAGGAAACCGACGACATGAAAATGACAATGTAGAGAATCGTCCGCTGCTAGCAGCAAACACCTAAAAGAAGCCACAGCGTTCAATATAATGGCTGCAATATAATAGCTTCTCCCGCCTTCAGGACGCCTAAGTGCTGATGTGGTGTGTCAAATTCTCGGAGAGCTGTAAGCTGAGGTGAATACAGATCGGCAAGAATCTGGAGATGGGGAAGACGAAGGAAGGCAGAGGCTTATGTTTTAGCATAGAAAAACTATTGAACTTTCGTTGCCACCTTACCGTTTCTTAGCACTCATTGAAAGACCAGTGATACTGTCTCATATGAACATTTTAAGAGAGGCAAAGTGCAAAGGAATGTCGAAGAGCACTTGAATAAGATGTAGAGTTGAGGGTCAAGTTATAGTTTGTATATGATTGGACTTCTAACGGGAAATGAATGAATGAATGGAATTGAGTGGAAATGTGTATATTTTTACAGATCAACTAAATTTAAAAAAAGGCTTTATAAATTTTCGATGTTCGCTCCTGGCTTTGGAGTGCTTCAAAATGGTGAATATCACAGTTGAATTTCGTATTTTGTTTTTATACTCGTACTCTAGTAGATTAAACGAGTATATTGTATCGGGACGTTGACGTACAATGCGATGCACGTTCAAGTGGACCCACGATACCAAGCCACGGGGCTTGTTTCCCGCGGAGCCTAGGCTAGAAGCTCCCGCCCAACCGGTCGAGGGGCGCAGCCGCATAACGAGCGACACAAATCGCGAAGACGGAAAACAACGCGCACTCGCTCGGCCACGTTCAATGAAAGTAAAAATCAACAAACCATAAACAATTTACATTATGTATTAGCTAGATGCGTCAGTATAGATGCTTTGTTTGAGTTAAGTGAGTTAAGTGAGATAACATTAGGCATATTTCTACGATTTTCAATAAATGGAAGGTTTATTAGCAGAAGCCTATTTGAATATGAAGGGAGGAGGTTATTGGGGTCCCAATTCAACCCACGGAGAGCAAACAGTAAAAATTTATTTTTAACAGAAAATGCGGTCCTAGTGATTCCTGCATTGTGGACACCAAACACACAATGCGTACTCCAAAATCGCTTGATAAAACCCAGAGCATCCACAGCCTTATTGACGGTAACTGAAATGTGTAAATCGAATTTTAATTTAGGATCTAAAAGAACACGCAAGTCATCAACTGAGTCGATCAGATCAAGGGGCATATCGTTAAGAAGGTACGAAGTCTGATGCGGTATGCAACGACAAAACGACATAACTTTGCACTTAGAACAGTTGTGATTTAATAAGATGACCTGACACCACAATTGGAAAGAATCAAGGTTATCTTGCAGCCTGAAGTGGGAAGAAGAGTCGTTGAAGGACAAGCAAAGTTTAACGACGTCGGCGAACATAAGTACACGAGAGTGGGATAGAGCCTGAGGCAAATCGTTGATAAATAAGGTGAAGATCAGGGGAGCGAGGTGGCTACCCTGCGGTACCCCCGATGTAACAATAAGGGACTTAGAGTAAGAGTTATTAAAAAGAACTTTCTGAGTTCTGAGATTAAGGTAGTCGGAGGTCCATGGGATGGAAAGCCAAGGAGATCTAACTTATGAATAAGCAAACTGTGATTTACCGAGTCAAGTGCTTTGCTGAAGTCAGTGTAAATGACGTCAGTTTGCATTTTATTCTTAAATCCTTGTATTACATACGAAAATTCTAGTAAATTAATGGTGGTAGACCTACGCTTCATAAACCATGCTGAGCAGATGAAATTATAGAACCAAAAGGGTGTTGTAACTGTGAAGTTACTATTTTTTCAAAAAGATTCCTAAGCAGTCAGTTTTCATATGCCTCTGTAGTTTTGCGCATCAGTCTTATTCCTCTTTTTATGGAGAGGAATAATAAACGACTCCTTCCAGAGAGAAGGGCAAGTCGAAGAATTCAAAGATAGATCAAAAAGCTTCCAAAACGGATTACAAAGATCGGACAACGTTATCATATGTATATAGGCCTTTGTCGGCGGTCCGCGAATATGAAGATGACATTTTAACCATTGAGGGAGGTAACGGTGATTTTATGGGGGTTATAGGTATGGCAATGGTTTTATTCTGAATAAATGTACAGATTAGATAAGCTTAATATATAAGATAGCGTTCTCTCCGCAGTCTTTCCTCTAACTTAGACAAATTCGACAAGTGTGACTATAATTTTCAACAAATGGCGGTAAGAAACTTATCTTAGTGTGACCCTTTATTCATAGAGTCTTAATCCATACATTCGGGATTAATAAAATACTAAGGATAGCTTACGAAAATTCGATACAACTATTGAGACTCGAAACGTGCCGCGTGATGTCGCGTACTTACTTATATTTATTGGAAAAAAAAATTCAAATACAATTACTGTCTCATACTTTATAAATGTATGAAACGCCATTTGAAATTACTTCACAAGCGAACTCCAACTTATTCAAGGCAATTAAATTGGAGAAAATACAAATACAAAAACAAGAAGCAGTATTAACATCCGATAACTCAAAAAAAAAGTACATCGCTGACTATGGCTGCTTGTGGTTCTTCAGCCCTGTCAAGTTCCTGCGCGCAAATTTGAATTTCGACCGGCTGCTAAAATTGCCGAATGCAAGTGTTTTGCTGGCTTCAATGTTTGTGACAATGAAGGAGCTTCAGCATGTGCCAATTGAGCCTAAACGATCAGTTTATGAAGGGTTGTGGCTATAGCAGATATTACCTTTGGAAGATATCTAAATTTCACATGTTTGTATACCATTCATAAAATGGTCTATTGATTTTGTCAGGAAGTTTGCAACTCTCAGAAGGAAGCGTTTTCGACCATAAAAGTATATATATTCATGATCAGCATGAGAGAATCGATATAACCATGTCAGTCTGTCTGCCTGTCCGTCCGTCTGTTTCAACACAATGATCTCAGAAGTCTTAAAAGCTACAGAGATTTTTACCAGATGCTTTTTTTGCTCAGTTTTAGTTCAGTTCGAGTTTTATCCAGATAGGACAACTATATCATATAGCTCCCATATAACTGATTGTTTCGGAATGAACACTCAGTAGCATAACAATCTGTTTTTTATCCAAAGTAAAAAAAATTCGTCTTGTATCTCTTGTATTCACTTTACCCACACCCACCGACTAAATTTGATCTAGATCGGTTATATATTTACAATGTGAATGGGAACAGAAGCTTCGGCAAACAGAAGCTAGCTTTCGTTTCTTGTAAAATTTGTAAAGTGTAAAATGATGTAAAATGAGTACATAATTATGGGTACTACTTTTAAATGTAAATGAATAAGAGATGAACAAACAAGAATAGAAGGTTAACTTGGAAGCTTGCCGAAGTTGGCTAAATATTATAAGAAAATCGATCTGACGAAGTACTACTTGTTCTTATAGTATCCGAGATGTAGGTGTTCACACTGACAGACAGACGGACAGTGTTAGATCGAAGTATAAGAAGTTATTCAAATTAAAAATGTACATCCTGGAAAAATGGGATGTATGGGATGAATGGTGTCAAGAGACAAAACTCTACAAAGATATATTTTAATGTAAGTATATAAATTATATGTCAGGATTCAATACCGAACATTTTTGCACTTTATGCTATGCACCTGACTTACCTGGGAAATCAAGGACTTAATAAACCACTTGGTTATTTTGAGCACGGCTATTTGGTAAAGGTAAATATGTACTTACTTTCTCGTGGTACATGTCTACCATATGTATCTATATGTATTACATTTAGGGTCGTTTTCTGATCTATCCGTTAGCGCTAAACTTCACTATGACTGTCATTCAAGCGCATTTTCGTTTTGACTTTGACAGATAAAGCGAAGGCAAAGTGAAGTTTAGCGCTAACGGGAAGATGTGAAAACGGCCCTAAATGCAATTGTAATAGGCATAGGCAAACTGTACAAACAAACCCAACAGTAACAGTTGCAGAAACCATTGGTTTTCGGCCTCGGACGGGGGTGTCGCGATTGAAAACTTTGAAAAAAGTAGCTCGATTCCGCTTGAAATATCACATGGAAAAGGGTTAAAATGTTCAAATTCCTGACCAGCCGGCTGAAAGCGCCTTTTGAGAATATTTCTAAAACGGGCCACTAGAAGGGAGAGTTACCAACTGAGCTACAAACTGCAGTGAAAAGTCGAAGTCGCACCAAATCAATATGGAAATCAATACAAAGAAGTAAGAACGCTATAGTCGATATTCCGGCTATAAGATACTCGTACTCAGCATTTATTCAATATTCGACACATTAAAAAGTATGAAAACAATTTTTTTTTTGGGGGGGGGGGGGCGGGGTAGCGGGAGGGTGTACAAAATGTTTTTTACGATTTTGTCTGCAATTATCATTCGATATTAACAAAATTCTGCAAATCGATAGATTATATGCCTTTACATATACAAACAGAGTTTCAAGTAAATGCGTTAAAATTTGTGTAAGATACAAGATTTGCGGTTTGCGGGGACGGAAGGGGGTGTGGCAAAATTTAAAAACAATCTTGTTCTGACGCCCCACAAGCGGAGTCTACATACCAAATTGGTCTCCAGGATCTAGGTGTTCATACGGACAGACGGACATAGCTAGATCGACTCGGCTGTTGATGCTGATCAAGAATACCGTACATACATTTGCACGAATACAATATACTCGTTTACTCTACTAGAATACGAGTATAAAAAGTAAATACATATGTACATTTGTATTTAAATATAAAGGCAAAAGTCCAGCAGCAGTCGGCATCGTCACCCTTGATGAGGGATGTTTAAATCACTGAGTATTATATTTGTATTTTTGTCTTTTTACACTCGTACTCTATAGAGTAAGCGAGTATATTGTATTCTTGGAAATGTATGTAACATGCAGACGGAAGCGTTTCACAACCGATAAAATATATACATTCTTGAGCAGCATGACAGCCGAGTCGATTTAGCCATGTCCAACCGCCTGTCCGTCCGTGTAGATGTATGAAAATCTAGATCTCGGATAATATAAATGCTAGTCAACAAATTGGGTATGCAGGTTCCCTTGTATAGACGCAGATCAACTTTGTTTTCAATTTGGACACTCACCCGCCCCCCGCAAATTGATAAAAACCTATATCTCCCACAATTTGTTGTCATATTTTATTGAAGCTCGGTGTGTATGTGAATAAACATATTCTTTACCGATTCGCCATTTCTCATAACGATCGGATTATAATTGTAGATAAAATCGTTTTCTATGGACAAATAAAAAACGAAAGGAAGGTTAGCTTCTGCTTGCCAATCTAGATCAAATCTGGTCGATGGGCGTGGGGCTGCAGTGGATACCAGGTATACCAGACGAATATTTTGTAGTTTGTATGGAAAATAGAAAAGTTTTGTGGACGTGGGACCACCTCCAATGGATACAAACCGAATTGGGGTTGATTATCATGAAAACTAGAAAAGTTATGCTCCTAAGTGTTCATTCCGGAACAATCGCTTATATGGGAGCTGTATGATATTGTTGTCCGATTCGGATGAATCTCGAACTAAACCAGCGTGCAGACAAAAGAAGCATTTGGTTTAAAATTTCAGCTCTGTTGCCTTTAAGGCTTCTGAGATCATTGTGTTGACATGTTATATTGATTTAACTTGTCGTGCTGATCAAGAATATATATATGTACTGTACACAGTCGGAAACGCTTCCTTCTGTGCGTTGCAAACTTCCTGACAAAATTAATAAACCATTTGGTGAATGGTATAAAATAAAAATATATATATAATGAAAATCGAAAAGTGTTGCATACTTTTAAGAGTGTGGTAATTATAAAATAAAGGGCCGTTACGTTGCTACTTGTTTTAGATTGTAAACTAAATTACGTAAATTACTTTGCTAACAAATGCTAGCAAAGGTCATTTAGCGTAATCATTCAACAAACAAACCCCAAATTTGAGTAAAATATGATCATAATACATTTTCGAGAACGCAGAAATGCAGAAAACCAAACTTACTTATTTTATTCGCTTTATGTCTCCTTTAAATATTATGTTAATATTAATTGAACTGATTCTGTTTGTTACTGTTAAGTACTCTTACTAGTTAAGAGATATCCGGACGATATATTACTTTACACTATCATTCATTCATATATACATACTATAAGGTGTATAAGGTTATCGTTGACTGGGTCTGGCACTGCTACTGCTACGAGGTTACAACGATACACGTATGCGTATGCATATGTAGCAGCCCCACCTCACCCAGCGGCAGCATCACCTCTGGCACTCTTACTGCCACCCTTCAAACTCAGCAGCCGCCCCGAATCCAAATCGACTTGCTTCTTCGTTTCTTTCCAAACTCAAAGTTTCCATAAAAATTAATGCTGCCTATTTCTATTTCCCATCGCGCCAAAAAGGACCAAAAAAAATCATCAAGCAAAAACAAACCCACTCCGCTTGCCTTTCTACACAACGCCAATTCATGCATACATTCGACAAACATACAGCTCATACACATACATACACATGCATAGATACATAAATATGAGTCCGCGACTCTGACTCCGTCTCTGGGGCTACGTTTTGCACTCTCTTCTTTTTCATCACCGTGTGGATGATCTCAGTTTTTTATGGGTATACATACTTTATCTATATATGTATATATGTATGTATAGAAGTAGGTATGTACATATAAATTTTTTTTTAATTTTGATGTGGGGTGGTGATGGCGGTGGTGCAGTCGTAGTCGTCGCATAAGGTGGCAAAAATTGCTGCTCCCCCCATAATGTTTTGGTTTTTTTTTCAAACGCACACACTGTCCTATAGCCTTAGCTCTAGCTCGGGGCGCGGACTCAAACTCTGCTTTTGGGTTACACCACCAACTTCATTATAATTTTGTCGGGGTTGTTTTTTTCGTTCTCGTTTTCGCTTTTTTCTAGCCTGTTTGTGTGGACCCTGCTAATACCCTTAGCGCACCAACATTACCGTCGGCTTCTGGTGTTGGTAGGTCATTCAAAGTACGAATAGGCCTAACCAACGTGGATTGACACCCCCAAATTTTTTTTGTTTTTTGTTCGGTCCGTGAAAAATTGGATAAAAAATTCTTGGCAGTTTTAGCATCTGAAATTTCCAACATTGAATTATGGAAAATCGATTTTTTGGCTTTTGCAAAAATGAAAAGAAAAAAAAAACGCAACGACATCTACCCTCGATACAAAAAAAAACCAAAAGCAAAAGGGAAACTATAGCAGCATACATATCTGTATGTATACACATACGGAGACGGGATCATGCTTATCAGAAAGTAGAGAGTTCAAACCGAATTCGGATAGCTAATATTGATTAATATTTACGTTCTAGCAAACAACAAGTGAGTTGCCAAAGAGTTAGACGAATTTCTTCAAAAGTATTTAGCAAAGCAATAAAAAGCAAAAAGTTTCCTCAGTTTTAAAAAGGCAGTGGTCCGGATCTGGATCATATTTCGTCAATGGACGTGGGCCTGCCAAAATTCAAAAAAGACGCATCCTTTATTCTGAACGAAAATATTCATTTAGAGCAATGTGATATAGTGGTAGTGGTGGTCCCATCCTGACAGCATGTACACCTAATAAAAAGCATCTGGTAAAACTTTGTGCCTTATAGCTTTTAAGACTTCTGATATTAATAGCTTCACACGCACAGACGGACAGCTTTCCACCAAAAACAAAAAGAGCTGAACATTGTATCTTTACTCGCAGAACAATGGTTCTATAATCTTGCTTTTGCTTGTATATATTTATTTCAAGCATACATACAAACATACATATGTATAAAATATAAAGTTATGTATGCTGCTAATACTGGAACCAGGATTAGCAAGTAAACGGGACGGAACTTACACATTTTATTAATATTCACTGGATCGCGCCTTCAGCCGCAGTAACCCCCACAACACAATGCAGGGTCTGGGCTTACACTCACACTACCTCACCCTTAGCTCCCGTACCTAATCTATTACAAATGTACATGTGCTCTGTTTGTATATAAGTCTTGTATTCATTTAATAACTAAAAACAATATTTTGGTCGGCTATCCAGCCGCCAAGTGGTGTAGTAAGTTAAGCGGGAGCTGGATCTGGCTCCGGCTATGATGATGAACGGAATGATATATGTTCTGCTGTTGTAAATATTATCTCTGGAGTAAGCTAGGGTAAGGATAAGGGCTGAGGCTATGGAGCGAATAAGAGGCATTAGAGGTGTAAAGATATCTATGTATCACAATCACGACTCCAAAAACATTAACACTTTAATTGCCTTTGTTTAATTTACCTTGTTGCATGCCGGAAATTTACAGGAACTTCATTTGTACTTCGTATGCGTGTGCCCAACGTGCCACAATGGCGTTGCCGGAGCTAAGACCGAACCCAGCTGTCTCTGTCTTGGTCCAAGGGGAGTTCCGCTCGTGCGTGCAAAGATATACGATTAACTGCATCAATAAAAGGAGTTTGCCAGTTTGCACCACTTGTTTCCCCGGACCTGGGCACCCTCCTCTGCCCGATTTGCCAGATTTCCCGTTTGTCCAGCTGCTCCAAAAGGTTGGGGAAATTTCGCTTACACGTGCCTTTCGGAAGTGTGAACATTCTCAAATTAAGTATTATTTGTTTAAGTTGTGCTGACAACATTAGTTAGGTTTAACCGATACCCTTTTTCGTTTCAACAATTCAACGTAATGAACGAAGCTCCCTCCAAGTCCAAACAAAGCTGGCAGCTATGTATTTGGTCCAATCGACCCCAGTTAATATGAATGTGCAATAGCGCTCCTCAATCTGTCCCGATATTGGTAGTGTGTCGAAAATGCCTTCTCCGAATACATTAAGTACTTATTATGCATATTCTAGATCAGTATAAGCAGAACAGAAATATGTTGATTTGATTTAACCCAGCCTTAGTTATGCTGTGGAAAGGTGTAGGTTTTAGCATGAGCATGAACAGCATGACAAGTCGAGTCAATCTGACCATTTTCGTCTGTTCGTCCGTCCGTCAAGATGGGAAAATCGAAATTCTGGAAACTATAAAAGGCTGTAGGCCAAGCCCCTTCCTGCCCCCTTAAAACTCGGTTTATATACGTATAAGTACAAACTCGATTTGTATCCCTTTTTGACCGCCCAAAGTTCGTTGACCGACTTTGATGAAGATCGGTCTGTACAAGGTATTTATTTATTTGTTTTTGTCAATGTTTTTCTTTGAATACCCTGTAATTATGATTGAAGTGTAATATGCACGAAAATACTAATATGAAATACTAATATGCACGACGACAATGTGTAGGGTTTGGTTTGGACTATTGATTTGCTGACTTGCTAGAAATACTCGCGGGTATAATGTCTAATTTCTATTCATCATATTCAAGAGATAACAGTTATTCATCCCTGGCTCTGTTTCTGTCTCTATTCCGTCTGTGTCTCCGGGGTCATTACGCAGTGTCATTGGGATATAATTAATTTCGTTACGGTGGCTTTGTAATTTTTGGCTAAAAGCAGAAGTCACAGTTCCTTAGAGCGTCATACCTTGGCCAAAGTGGTCGTAAAAGGCATAAAGGCGCAATTTATATGCTCGAATTGCATAATTACAAGTACTGCGAAAACTAGAGTGTGCGAACGCACGACAGAAATGTCATTCCATTTGGTGGCCCCCACGACCGCCTATGTATTAATGTCCGCCCTCTTTTCCGGACGCGTGTCTCAAAGTCCCTCATCTCGATCCCGTTACCCGTTGCCATTCCGTTCCCGCTACTAATTCACTTTTTATGAATATGAATTCTCACTCACGGAACGATTTCCCTTCCCCATTTCACTAGTACGAGTATTCCTATTTATTCTCCCCCATGAGCAGAGTAACTTCCGATAGATATCATCAATTATTTACAGACGAAAACACGAATCCCGGAACCATTGATTGCCAAAGTCGTTACATTTGTGCATATGAGTGCCCAAAAGTAAACTAAAAGTCTCAATTTCAGCTAATGCCGATTAATAATTAATACACGCAGCAATTTACTTAACCTCAACAAAAATACAAATACGAGCAGCGAGACAAATCGCTAGCTTACAAGAATTGTCATAACTATAAAAAAAAAACATCTTCGGGTAACCGAAGCTTACATACCCTTGCAGATTCGGTTGAAATTTGGTCAGCAGACGTAGAGGCTTCTAAAACTGACATTTTTGCCAAATTTGGTTCAATTTGGATAAAAAAAACAATAAA
Source organism: Hirtodrosophila duncani (assembly GCA_037043425.1). Lineage (NCBI taxonomy): Eukaryota > Metazoa > Arthropoda > Insecta > Diptera > Drosophilidae > Hirtodrosophila > Hirtodrosophila duncani. Next base: position 112,907 of record JBAMBM010000776.1, read on the forward strand.
TTAAGGCTAGCTTCGGCTTGCCGAAGCTTATTTTACTCTTATTCTAGTAAATAGAGTAAACGAGTATATTATATTTGTGCAAATGTATGCAACAGGCAGCAAGAAGCGTCTCCGCCCAATAGAGTATATATATATTCTTGATCAGCATCAACAGCCGAGTCGATCGAGTCCGTCTGTCCGTCCGTATGAACACCTAGATCTCGGAGACTATAAGAGCAAGAGTTACCAAATTTGGTATGTAGACTCCCCTTTTTGGGCTTCAGATCAAGTTGGTTTTAAAATCCCCGCAGATTGATGAAAACCTTATCCACAAAAACAACTATATTTCGGAGACTATAAGTGCTAGGGTCACCAAATTTGGTATGTAGACTCCCCTTATGAAGCGTCACTGTGTTTTTTTTTTTTTCAAAATTTTGGCACGCCCCCTCCCGCCGCCGCAAATCCTATCTCCCAAATTCTATCTCCCAAAAATCGTAACCAACCTCCCCCCCCCCCCCAAAAAAAAAAAAATAAATACAACATGTGCATACTTTCGAGTGTGTCGATCATCTAGGTGTTCACACAGACGGACATGGCGAGATCGACTCGGCTGTTGATGCTGAATATATACTTTATGGGTTCGGCATAGCCTCCTTTTGCCTGCTACATACATTTGCACGAATACTATATCCTCGTTTACTCTACTAGAGTAAGAGTAAAAAATCTAACAGAGAAGTAGCAGGGCCAACGACATCGCTTTAGGTTTCGTTGCTGTCGTGTATGGCTTTAAGTGTATTTGACCTACTGCCTTAGCGCCCAGCGGACGAAGTGGCACTAGTCCTAATCTGAAGCGTAATCTCGAGAGTCCAGTCATAAGTGATCAATGACCAAGTATACCTGAAGCATTTTAAAGTAACAATTCTTATAAGTTGCACAGCCCTTACAATAAATGCATTCTCGTACAGTACCGAATAAAGAGTTGAACCTCTTTGATGGCCGTGGTGATCTTTAAGTTTAGGGAAGTTTAACGAACTCCCCGCAATGATAACACAATAAGATGATGCCTTGCTGATCATCGAACCGATTGGGAACAGCTTCTCCAGAAACTTGTTTGTATTCTTCAACACATATTCAAAGATCGCATTAAAATATTTCTGCATAAATCAGTGAATCAAGCAGCATTGTTTTCGCCAGGATTAAAAAGCATTGTGCTGCTGGATCTGGATGCGGTTGTTTATCTTCCTTTAATACAAATACAATGAAAATGAAGCAAGCTGTCGCCCTCGACTAAACCAATGCCAATGCCACATCATATAGAATCGCATTGTATCCCTCTCCGGTTTGTTTTACCTTCGATTTGCAGTAACAGATGAAACTTTAGGGCAGAGAGGATATTTATATCCAACAGCAACTTATGCGGCGCAGCTCTTGCTTGTCGTTCGTTGAATTCACCTCCTGTTTTGGGGCACAAATCGCATTTGCAGCCTGACATGGTAATTTAAAGAAATCATGATGTTACATGGGTCACTCAATTAATAGATTTTAGAAAATAAGCTGGTATGCTTTTTTACATATTTAAATAAATAAATTATGTCGCATTCTCATAGTGCATGAGAAGTAATTCAGCCTACTTCAATTAAATGCCCATGATATAGGATTGAAGTCTGTCAACGAACGTAGAGCAGCGCTAGGCACCAAATTTTCAATCTGAAGCGATACAACAACGTCTGCAACACAAAAATACCCTTGATATCGCAGGCTAATCCGAATGTGAGAGCGCAGCAAAAATATATACACTAAAAAAATAATTGATGCATTTATTCAATTTTCAAAGTCTATTTTTTCTGTAGTTATGGAAGTACTCAGTAAGTTATATGTGAAAATGGAGCCTCATGCATTTGCAGAAAGATTATAATATAATACACAGCTTGGCAAAAGGAACAAAATCTACTTTATTTTTGTACACAGTGTACAAATCGCCGTTAACGCGAGGACTTCTTTCGTTGCTCTATTTCGCATCCTGCTTTGTGAGCGAATTGCGGAGTTGCTTTTTTTCTTTTGCGTCGTAGCCAAAGAGCTTCGAAAAAGCCAGCGATAAGGAAAGCCCGTTGTTGTTTATAGCTTTAATATTTTATGTTTTTCCGAACCATATTTCTCCAGTCCAATCCATATTTGCGTGGGATTGTGAGGGTGGGCCTGAGAGTGGAGTGCATATGAGCCGAAGGCATTAATTGATTGCAATGAGTTGCGTCGAGATCATGACGGTGTCATTCCACTTTATCGGCACCCTGATCTGCCCAGGTGGTCCGCTTTCGCTGTATCTAGTTCAGAATGTAGACTATCTTTGCTGCTTGTCCATCTAGTTAGCTAAATCTAAACCTATAAATGAAGCAATTTAATCAATCCAACAAACAATCAAACAATTATTGACCAAAGGGATGGACGTACTTATGTTAGGGTAGCATTCAACACAAAGAAAAAGACAACAATAAAAAGGGAACACATCTGAAAGATTTGGAATGAATCGTTTTATTTATATCAATATCAACTCCACGAAGATGGGTAACCCGAAAATGAGATAAGCACACTGGGACCAAATTATTTGGAGTTGAGCGTTTAATAAAATTTGTTTCCAACATATCAAGTTTTAGCACCCAAAGAAAATGTTATATAAAAGCTAAAATTGAATTTGAGTTACAAAATTACCTGATGGTTAATTAAATATCTAGATATGCTTCTTATTTATCATAGAACCTTCTGATTCAGGATGAAAACTTAGAATATGAAACTGTTTTGTTTTTTCACGAATTGAATCGAATTTGGTTTGGTTTTTAAAAACTATAATTTTACTCATACAATTCTTAATTGCAGACCTTATAGACGCCCCTATCTCAATCAAATTAAGCCCTCGACACGGTGCAAACCCAAAGTCCTTCTTTCCCGAATTGATGTATCTTGCGCTGATCTATCGCTGACGACTGCTGTCCGTTTCCATTCCAACGACGCCGACTCCAGAAGACCGAACGCTTTCAGGGTCAGGTCACAAAGCCCAACTGAGCTGAACAGATTTAACAGAAATTTAATTAATTATGTTGCCGCGGTAATAGTGCCGCAAAACGCTAAATGCATAATTATGCTGGTAATTCCGGGCAAGGGCGGACGCAGGCTCAGACACACGCGGGAAACGGGGCAATGGACACCCGCCGCCCGATGAAAATTCTGATTTCGAGGGATGCTCTGCGAGTCCGAGTCCGTTTTTGTCGCTGTTTCAATTATAATTGTTTTTAGCGGAGTTTAAAATTGTCGAAATAGGGGAGACACAGACACAGCATCGGACAAAGGCGTTTGACTTCCGGAATTAACGAAACAACCGAAAAATAAACGAGGAGAACGGGGCGGGAATGAAAACAAATAAAGCACCAGTACTTGCATTTGGTTTGCCCGCACAGATTTGTTTTGGCATTAATTTGAGATTAAAAGCCGTAAACTGTCGCCTGTTGAGTGGCGTTGGGTGATGACCATGACTTAACGAACTTAATTGAGACGCAAGTAAAAGTAACAAGCTATCCGGAGCTAAAGCAATTGGAGCTGAGCACCCGCAGAAGCTTAAGGAACTCCATATAGGCGACAAAGACAATGCTGGTGCTGAGTAATACATACAAGCAATTTTAAATTTGCTCCAACTTCTTTTATTATGTAATTAAACCATATAAATCGGCCCAATACATAAACCCACCTCGAGGTTTCTTCTTCCTGCTAAAACAGGAGTGCTTTTTGGTTGTTCATAGAATAGTTTAAAAGTTTTAATTTTTTAGGTTTTTTGCCTGGTACCGGTATACCGATATAAATTCGGAGGTACCGATATGGAACCGAATATCGAAATAACGATAGAACCAAAACAGAGCCTTCCTGATCGGACAATTATATCATATCATAACAGATTGTTTCGGAATGCACACTTAGTAGCATAACTTTTCTGTTTTTCATCCAAATCTAACCAAATTTAGAGTGTATCCATTTGTGGGGCCCCACACCAGCAGGCCTAATTTTATTCAGACGAAAAAAATATTTTTGTTTTGTTTTTTGAGAGTGGGATTTTCTCATACAAAATGTGTTTTTTACGATTACGATTTTGTCTACAATCCGATCTTAACAGCATATACATATACAAGCCGAGTTTCAACTAAATGCGTTAAAATTTGTGGAAGTGTAAGATTTTGCGCTTTGTGGGGGCGAGAGGGGCGTGGCAAAATTTAAAAACAAAAATAATCTGACGCCCCACAAGTGGAGTCTACATTCCAAATTGGGTCTCTGTAGCTCTTACAGTCTCCGAGATCTAGGTGTTCATACGGCTTTTGATGCTGATCTAGAATATATATTCTTTTGCACAAATACAAAGTATATTGTACGAGTACGTTTACTTAACTAGAGTACGAGTATATAAAGCCTTCTATATCCTGTACCTATGGTAAAAAGGTATATTAAAGTTGCTGCAATGTAAGTAAAAGGCAGAAGGAAACGTTTCCAAGCCCATAAAATATATATATTCTTGATCGGCCTGACCAGCAGAGTCGATCTAGTCTCCGTCTGTCCGCCAGGATGTATGAAAATCTGGATTCTAGATTTTGGAAACTATAAGAGGTAGAGACTTAAAATACAACAAATATAACCGATTATTCCGGAATGAACATTTAGTAGCATAAATTTTCTTTTTTCATGCAAATCAAACAAAATTCGATTCATAGTCATTAAAGGAACTCCCACGCCCGCTGACCAAATTTGATTCAGATCGGGCCACTAAATTATATAGCTCCATATATCCGATTGTTCCGGATCGAACACTTAGTAACATAACTTTTCTGCTTTTAGTCCTAATCAAACCAAATTTGTCTTGTATCCACTGTAGCCCCACGCCTGCCGACCAGATTTGATCCAGATCTGTTATTTATTTACAATGTGATTGGTAAATGTACTTCGGCAAGGCGAACCTAGCCTTCCTTTCCTGTTTTTTCATATTCTTGTCAACAAACCCTTTTAATTAATACCCATATCATATGGTGCATAAAAGATAGCTAGTCTTTGGGGTTCAGCTATACTGTATTTCAATTGGCAATTTTTTTCGTATTCTTCTTAAAGAAAAGCTCTTTGGTTGGTATATATGTAGACTATGTTCTCCTAGCGGTGGACCCTTTTTGCGAAATAAACAGAGCCCATTGGTGCTGTCTTAACCCAAGTGAAGTTGCCGAGCCGAAGCTCAAGCATTGAAAGGTAGGAATCAGGTATTCACACCCACACACACACATACATATATGAGGATGGTGACGGCACGCGCGTGATAAAGTTTTGTGATAACACGACATACGCAATCCAGAGAGCTGAAATTATAAGAAGTCCCTCGGACTCAGTTTCAGGGTCGACGACTGGTGGTGGTTGTGGCTACGGCCGGAGAGTGAGAGTGAGCGTGGTTGATGTTAAGGTTTGCTGCCCTACCTCTGGCAGCCTGAGGTAAGAGTAACACGCCCTAATGCGAGTATGTCAAATTTCGGTCAAGTTCAGTTCATTCACGTTTGTTGTTATTGTTGTTGGTTGCTGTTATAGTAGTTGTTGGTATTGTTTTTCAGTTACCATGGCCATTCGGTTTAAGTTTACGTTTAAAGCATAGCACAATATTGCAAACGTTCTCGAAGATCCATACATAAGCACATATCACATATCTACAAGTATCAAGCATTTATTCCAAGTGGAAAAAATCGTAAAATTGGTTGCACACCGATTTCTAATTATACTCGTCGAGAAGAATATAATGTGCATATATTCTTGATCAGCAACAAAAGACATGTCCGTTATGCCCGTCAGTCACAGATATCGGAGACTATAAGAGCTAGAGTCAATAAATTTGGCCAGACTTTGAGATACGCTGCACATTGTGAAAAGTGCAATATTGTAGATGGATAGCAGAAGGTCCAAAGAAATGTAGACGAAGTGAAACAACATGAACTTTAAAGTGCACACACAGAGTGTCATCATCCATAATGCTGCTTATTATTACCACCATCCCCATTAAACATTCCAATTTCAGCTATCTTTACTGTGTTTAACAGCCACTGCGAGGTTGAGATTGGGATTATTGAGTATCAAGCTCGTCCACGTGCACGTAAACACGGCTAATGCGAAGGTCGAAAGAGCGTCAGCCGGCGCGGCGAGGGGTCGGTATTTCTTCTCAATGAAAATGAGAACAATGTATCCAATAAATATTTATAACCTGCGATCACTTTGGCATCTTTAAGATCTAGGCCCCCGATGCTGAACTAAACACAACTCTTAGCTCAATCGTCAGTCAGTCCAGTCCGTTCGTTTTGAAAGTGTAAATTGTCAGCCTCAACCCACATATACTGGCACACACGCACACGCACTCATAACGGTCAACGATCACAAAAACAATGTCCCAAAGCTAGCGTAAAACACAAAAAAACCAACAAGAACTGGTGTTCGAATTCCGACTGTAAGATACTCGTACTCAGACCATTCTTTGTGGACAAGCCCGATTTGAAAGAAATTGAATGAACTAATAATACAATTCCACTTACTTAACGTCAACTACATACAGTAACTATTATAACATCCTGCAGCATGTTTTCAAGCATCCTGCAACATGTTTATAAGACAATTTGGCTTGCGGCATGCTGCGGCATGATTGCATATGCATTTTTAACGATTTTTTCTACAGTTCGTATTCGATCTTAATGAAATTTAGAAGATCGGAAGGGTGTGTGCTTATACATTTATAAACCGAGCTGTAACTAAATCTATCGAAAATTGTGTCTATGTAGATTTGCACGAATACAATATACTCGTTTACTCTACTAAAGTACGAGTATAACAAGAACGCTAGTTTCGGATTGTCGAAACTTACATACCATACACATTGTAAATATATTCTTGATTCAGTTTTAGAAAAAACAAGAAAGGAAGGCTAACTTCAGGATACCGAAGCTCACAGCCTTGCAGATTCGGTTGAAATTCGATCAGCACGTGCAGGCTTATCAACTGACACGTTCCAAATTTGGTTCAACTCGGATAATGGCAAAATTTAAAAACAAACGCGATCTGACTCCCCTTGTGGGGCAGTCTACATGTGTCTACATGTGTTCATACGGACGGACACGGCTAGGATTGATTCGGCTGATGCTGATGCTGATCAAGAATATATATACTTTATGGGGTCTTAGACGCTACCTTTTGCCTGTTACATACGGTTGCAAGAATACAATATACTCTTTTACTCTACTAGAGTACGAGTATAACCAGATAGATCAATTATGGTCGGTGGGCCCGGGGCTACAGTGGATACAAGTCAAATTGGTTTTAATTTGGATGAAAAACAAAAAATAGTGAAAATTTCAGCTCTACAGCTTTTACGACTTCTGAGATCCTTGTGTTGTAACAGACGGATGGACAGACAGACAGACGGACAGACAGACAGATGGGCATGGTTATACTCTCCCTTTGACTTCCCTTGCCATGCTGATCAAGAATTTATATAGTCACAAACGCTTCCTTCTGTGCGTTGCAAACTTCCTGACAAATTAATATACCATTTTAACAAACAATTTTGGTGTAGTAAAAGTTCATTCCCAATCGAAAAATTTTGAAAAATAATAATAACAATTATTAACCACAATAAGTATAGGAATATGCAATATGTAATTTTAGTATTTTATTTATTTATATAAATTTTAATTTTAATATTTCTAATTATAACTACTAATTGTAATCAAATGTTTCAACAAAGTGTGACTAGCGCAATACATACAAGTCCAATGTACTTGTAACGTAAGGATGATATACATAAATAAATAAAATAAATTATTATACCTCTGCAAGGTTATAAAAAAGTTGTCCATACTAAGTGTTCATTCTGAAACAATTAGTACGATATGAATCAAATTTGGACAGGCTAATTGGGGCTTCTAAGATGCATATCTGCCCAATTTGGCTCACTTCGGATAAGAAACAAAAAAAGGTTTTCAATTCCTACTAAGACTCATTCTGAAGCAGTCGGCTTTATGACAGCTGTATGATATATAGTTTTCCGATTTGGATAAATCTTGAACTTAGCCAGAATCAAGAAGATCAAGACGATATACACTTTATATGGCCATTGCAAACTTCATGACAAACTGAATATATGAATGGTATAACAAGAAGAAGAAGAAGAAGAGCAACCAGTAACAATAATAAGGTAAAACTGATCGAATTCTAAAGTCACGGGAGAAATCATATCATACTCAAATCAAATCAAATATATATGTACACATATGTATTCAACCAATCAATACATTTGTGTGAATACAAATACGAGCATCAAAAAACCTAACTGGAGAGGTGCGACAGAAAACGTCAGGTAGGTTTGGCCCTAATGCTGCCTGTGCCCCTTGCCTTCTCCATGCCCGTACTCTAATACACTGCGAAAAGATTATATGGAATGATTCGTAAAATCTCTTTAAAATCATATGAATATAAAACAACAGAGGAAAGCTAACTTCGGTTACCTGAACCTCACATGCCCTTACTAAATTATAACAAGTTGGAACGCTATAGTCGATATTCTGACTATAAAATACTCGTACTCAACATTTATTCATAAGTCGACACACTCAAAACTATGAAACACTTTTTGATTCTTTTTTTCATCGGCTAGGACGATCTCATAAAAGATGTTTTTTTTTTGTACGATTTTGTCTACAATTATTACCCGATCTCAATGATTTGATAATTTGGCAAATCGGTAGATTATGTGCTTATACAAATAAAAACAGAGTTCGAATTAAATCTGGCAAAAATTGTGGGAGATATGCTTAGGACTTCATCGATTTGTGGAGGAGGGAGGGGCGCGTGGCAAATTTTTAAAACTGGATCAGACGCCCCACGAGGGAAGTCTACATACCAAATTTTGTGACGCTAGCTCTTATAGTCTCCGAGATCTAGGTGTTCATACGAACGGAGAGACATGGCTAGATTGACACTGCCTTTTGCCCGTTACATACATTTGCAGAAATACAATAAACTCGCTTACTCTACTAGAGTGCGAGTATTAAAGGAAGGAAAACTAAGCATCCCGTCAACGGACTTCTAAAGCAGATTTCTTTCAGAAGTGGTAATAGGCGAGGCTTCGCTCTAATTATCTTCAAATATTTTGTGCGCGATATATAAAACATACAAACTTTCATATACATGTACATACATCACATTCACGTACGAAGAAATCTCTTTTTGAGTGAGAGAGACACCGAATTTCGGCCGTTTCACCAGCAATGCAGGCTAGGCCTCTCTCTCTCTCTCTCTCACTTTCTGACCTGGCAATAAAGTTTTGTTAGCGCCATATATCGCACAAAGTTTTTATTGTAAATCTGGTGCTTTGATCTGAACGATTTTTACATTTTCGCTGCTAAATGAAGCCTATTATGAAAACTACAAGTCGATAGTTTTAAAAATGAAAGAGTAGTTCGCATTTAAACAGACGGACAGACAGACAAAGAGATGAACATGCTGTTTAAGAATATTATCTACTTTATGGGGTCCTAGATGCTTCGTATTTAAACAAGAGAATTGAATTAAATTGCTGTGTTTATTTAAATTTTGTTAAGTGTAGTTAAGATCCAGTTCAAGAAGACACAACAACGAACCCAGAAGTCTAAGCCAGGCCCAAACAAACAAAACAGATTCATACCGGTTATAACAACAAATGTCAGTATACGTACCTACCTACCTACACACAAACAAGAACACTAACACAATCGCACTTTGTGATTGTGATTGAAGCAGGTGGTACCCCTGTACCCACATAACTACTTATACAAATGTTATCATCTTACTCACACTCCTGCATAACTCGAAAATTTACGATTTCATTCATATTTTAAAACAAGTAAGAACGCTTTAGTCGATATTCCGACTATTCAATATTCCTCACACTCAAAAGTATGAAGAATATTTTTGTTTCTGGGATGGGGTGTTTTCATACAAAATGTTTTCTTACGATTTTGTCTACAGTTATTATCCGATCTTAGTGAAATTTGGCAAATCGGTAGATTATATGCTAATACATATATAAACCGAGTTTTAATTAAATTTGACAAAAATTGTGCGAGACATAATGTTTTTATCGATTTGCGGGGGCGTTGCAAAATTTTAAAACAAACTTGATCTGACGCCTCACGAGGGGAAGGGAGTCTACATTCAAAATTTGGTAACTCTAGCTCTTATATATCCGAGATCTAGGTGTTCATACGGACGGACGGACATGGCTAGATCGACTCGGCTGTTGATTCTGATACTTTATGGGGTCTTATACGCTTCCTTCTGCCTGTTACATACATTTGCACAAATACAATATACTCGTTTACTCTAGCAGGGTACGAGTATAAACACATGGACTGAACCACACACACGTTTCCTCTATCTTCACAGGCTTATACTTCCAAAATACGTTCCTTTACAGCGTATTCGCATTTTACAATTATTGGAATTATTAGAAATTATTGATATTATTTAGAAGCCCGTTTCCGACCCCATATATATATAAATTCTTGATCAGCATAACATCCGAATTGATCTAGCCCTATCCGTCCATAGGAACACCTAGATCTCGGAGCCTATAAAGCCTAGAGAGACCATGAATAAGAATATTTCTGTTCATTGGCATAGCAAATCGCGGCAGCGTGACATATGCTGCGATGCTCAAGCAATGCTCATATGAGCGGATTAGGCATATCACAGAGTGTTTTTAGAATCGAGTGTGTCGAATATTGAATAAATGCTGAGTACGAGTATCTATAGCGTTCTTAATTGTTTGTATATGCTATTTCGAAAGCTTATTTGAAACTATCTCTGCATTACAAATAAAAGTGTCTTTCCTGCCTGTGAATGGCATATAAGCTTCTGCAAGCGAAGCTAGACGCTATTTTAATATATACAGTAGACTATTAGAACTATATGTTATATATTTGGATGAAGCGAAGCTCTACTTCTGCGGTACGGCCGTGAAGCATTGCTTCGATGAAGATTCGGCGCCGCTCGCGCTCAGCTCTCCGATACTCAAGCATTACGTCCATGGCAAAGTTGCTGACGGCCTGCCAGTTCGCCACCGAGATCGGGGATCCTAATTTCTGCTCTTCGGCAGACCAAACAACCATGCCCGCCGAGGAGCTGCGTCAGATAGTAAAACTACTAAACACCCTGTGTGCTTTCTACCAATCGAGCCTTTTTGTTACGAGTGGTATATATACATGTAAGGGCGTTTAAGAAGCCTTCATTACATTTGATCAGGATCGGGCTACAAAGCAATCTTTCCTTATATACATACATATTTCTGCAAGGGTATGCAACCTTCGATTTCCCGAAGTTATTTCCCTTTCTTTCTTTATTTACTCTAACTCGTAGGTGTAGAGTATATTGTATTCGTGTAGATGTACGCAAGATAAAGCATATACATATACTCCGAGTCGATCTGTCTGTATCGGTATGCGTATTTCTATGCGACCTAATCTCTCAGTTTAAAAGCTACCAAGCAACAATTTTTATCATTGACCAGTGTAGGATCAAAAATACACACATGTATTATGAGTGCGTAGCTGGAACACTGTAACGACTTGTGACAGCATTCGAAAATTAGCATTTTATCACCTGGAAACTCAACTCATCAACATCAACTCATTACAAATTCGTGTTTGGAGCCGTGAAAAGTGTCGCCCGCTTGACTTTCCGCGCCTAATCGGATAAAACTGAACGAGTTAATGAATGGGACCCAAGCTGAATGAATTCATAAATATACAAACGTGCGGGCCCATGAATGAATGGGAGGGAGTGTTGGAATTAGATGATCTTGCTAAGTCTCCACTCGACTTAGAATAATTAAAATACACACCCCAGTACACACAGCGCGCCTTTGTACAATAATGTGTGTCCGCGTATTCGATCTGATCCCGGTTACAATGGTTAACAAGTGTACATTGTAAAATAAAACTAGTCACACGAAGAAACATTAATTTCTTCTTTTCTTAAATCCATTCACACAATAGTTCAAATATGTAATAACTTTATGGTGAAGTTTGCCACACAAAGATGAAGGAGCTTCCGGCTTTGTATGCCGGAATTGTATTGCATATATCGTGCGATGTCCGTGTCCGTCCGTTTGAGTATATATAGATGTTTAATACACATACACCTAGTTTCCATAATATTGCTAATTATATGCTTTCAGCTTCCTCTTTATAATTTCTCCATGTTCACGATCATCTCCATCTCCGTCGTCATCGACTGTTCATCTTCAGCTTAAACGTCTGCGCTTTCTCTGTTGAAGCAATTATCAATGTCAAAAATCGGGCGTTGTTTCTTCTCTTCTTCTTCCTGGTTTTGGATATGGCGTAGCATTTGTTTGTATATTAATTAATTACATAAATCATTAACAAATAATTGTACACAGCAATAAAACAGATGGCAATGGCAATGGCTTTGATTTCGGAGTCGGCTGTGCCCATGGCGTGATGGCGATGGTGTGAAGTTGGTGATAATGGGCCACTCCTAAATACTGGATCGTCTAACTGGCATGCATTTGCATAAGTAGGCGAGATAGATGGTAAACGATCGGTAAACATAAGCAAGGCATGGGTATGTGTAGCATTGGGTATGGGTACACGTACACTGATAAAAACAAGTAAGATCGTTATAGCCGAAATTCCGAATTTGTGTTATTTTGTGTTAATTCAATCCTGTTCCGTACTTGATTCAAATTCTTTTATCCTGGATTCGGAATTCAAATTTCAATTACAAATCCAGGATAGCATGAAAAGGTTTGGGCTTGAATTTATCCCGGAATTTTTTGCTGTGAATATTAATGGGATTGTATAAAATGAATGTCATATCTCAATTCCAGCCGGACCAATAGCTTTCAAATTTATAGGGTATTCTAAGTAAAGTCGGCCGGGAAAGCAATGGGCTGTATATCGGTGTAAAAATCAATAGCTTGATAATTATCAATATATATATATATATATGGGTCAAAAGGTGAAGGCTAAAATCGATATATATCGATATAGATATATAGACAACCCGATATATATCAGTTGGTCAAGAAATGATTAGAATTATATAATTATATAATATATTTTTTGGAATCAGTGCACTAATATCGGCCAGGAGAAGTTCCAAAACAATTGATCAGTCTAAAAACCCCGATTCGGTGTAGACAAATTTGTACAATGTAGTTGTAGCGATGGGTGTGGTACACCCGATAATTATCGTTTTCTGAAAATGTTAAAAATATTCTAATATCACACAAGAGAAGGTGAAGCTATATATCGATATGTGGGCAACCCGATATATATCGTTTGGAAAGGAAATGTATCGATTTATATATCAATGCATCGATGTATATATCAATGATTTCATTTTTCAGTATACTCATATCGGCAATGAGGAAGTTCCATAGAGCTATGTATGTGTGTGCATTGTTTGAGCCTATCTGAAGAAGTATCTATAAGAGGAACGGGGCACCGCCAGGTATAGTTTTCTCGTAATATATAAATATTTAGCTTACTACCGCATTTTTATCTGTGTATGAATAGCATAGTATAAGCATTTGAATATATGCTGAAACTGAAGAAACTGATTCAGAAGAGTCGATATGGAAATGGATGTCATAAGCGGGCATGGGCATGGCCCTGGACTGGGGTTTTAAGAGAATTACTTGGTTTATGCATACTGACGAGTAGTGTGTACACAAATACCTGATAAGTGCATGCACATACACACAAACAGGTCGCTTCATACTAATTGAGGGTCTGTCTGGTCCTGGTCCTGCAATACGCGGACAGTGCTTATTTTGAATAAATACAGCTGATCAAACAAAATTATGTACATAGCACATTACATAATTAGGTATGTATTAGGTATATGTGCGTACTAAGTATGTAAATCCAGTGTGTCTGATGAATTTTGCTACCTGAAGACTCTCAAATAATTCGTTTCTATTTCTTATAAATTGTTTCTCATTTTTTATATGAAAAATAATATTTATTTTTATTATGTTCAATGGCTTTTAAAAATAATTTATGTATCAAAAAGTTAGTATCGTTGGTCATTTAATTACCGGCCATCTTACGTTTGCCCCACCATCATTCTGGAAAAAATTCAAGAGGATCGCAAAGTCTGCTACATACAGCTTGTATATAGAAAATACACATTAACAATTGTCCAAACTCAATTTGGCTTAACATTGCTGTCTCAGAACTGATTGTATTAGTTTAAGTACTTTTCGTTTTTTATAGAACCGGATATATATATTTGCAACGTGAATGGTATAATTTGGAATATGGAATATGGAATAATGGTAGCTTTCTTTTCTTGTTGCATCGAACAAGAATTAATAATACATTTTGACTCCTGGCTTGGCTTGCACCTATAAGACCACGTGTGAAAGCACATAGCATGCATCATACACTGTTTACTTCCTATTATCGTACTCTAGTTGAGTAAACTAGTATATTGTATTAGTGCAAATGCATGTAACAGGCAAAAGGAAGTATTTCCGATTCCATAAAGTGCATGAGCACCTAGATCTGGGAGACTATAAGAGCTAGAGTTACAAAATTTTTATGTAGGCTCCCCTTGTAGGGGTCGTATCAAGTCTCTTTTAAAATTTTTCTCCGCCCTCGCAAATCGATAGAAGCCTTAAATCTCCCACAAACTTTAACGCATTTAGTTAAAACTCGGCTTATATATGCATAAGCACATAATCTACCGATTTCGTTAGCGCCGGATAAAAAGTGTAGACAAACCGTAAAAAAACATTTTGTATGACAGCACCCCACCCCAAAAAAAACTCAAAAAGTGTTAAATGCTGAGTACGAGTATCTTATAATCGGAATATCGACTATAGCGTTGTTTCTTGTTTATTTCTGGATTTTAGTCATATAGGTCCCCATATGTATTGGTTTGGTTACTGATTTGGTATGAGTGTTACCTTATAATCAATCGCTTATTTATTTCCGAAAATTTTCATGTTCACATTCGGCTCGGTTGTGCTTAATTAAGCAGGGGAGGGGAAGCATAACTGAGTCGAACAAAAAAAGTTAACGCTCGAAAGTTGATTTGTTATTGGTCCGTTCCGACGCGATGCACTTATACTTACACAAATGTGACATACACATTGTGTATGAGTGCAGAATTAATTCTCTCCCCTTAGTCTGTATATGAATTTGCAAGCATACATATTTTCTCATACATATAAATATTTAGCATACCTATATACATATAGCCACACGCACACTCGAGCTCGTTCTCACATATGTGAAATTAAAAAAAGGATAAATAAAGAAAGGAAAATCGGAAGCTGGCTGCTACTACTGCTGCTGCTGCCATCTTCTAGAATCAGGTCCAGGGAGGCGTTCTGCCAGCCAGCCAAAGCCAACTTGTTTAGAAGAACAAAAAAACCCCACCCACGTAGCACCCCCATCCCCGAGGCCAACGTCAGCCGCGAAATGAGCAAACTTTGCACACGTACACACAAGCATACATATATAATATATGTATATAGGTATGTGCAAAGAAACATAGAGACACAGACCATGCATTTGCACATGCATACAGATGTGCGTATGTGCTTAATGTGAGCGAGTGTGCGTGTGCATGAAATGAATAAATATACATATTTCTATGCCGAGTGAGTATTAATGTGTGTATGTACGCACATACATAAATGTATACATACATACATAATTGCGAAGGAGTTAAAAATGCTTGTTCGTTAGTCAAAAAACTGAACGACGAATCGATGCGAAGCAACGACTTAGACTTGGCCGCTTTTGCTTTTTCTTCGTCGTCCTCTCAGCTGCGTTATTACACTTTGAGAAAAACGAAAAAAAGTCGAAAAACAAGAAATGTTAAACGCAGAACTTCAGTTCTGATTCTGATCCCCATTATTCTATTGATCTTCTAACCCAATTTGAACATAATCCATATAGCATTACATATTTATAGGATGTTATTATTAGAAGAATAAACTAACTTACTAATTCAGACTATCATTATGCTGATCATCACTTCCTCATTTAAGCCTAAAATTCTAATTTCAATCCTTAATGTACTTGGAAATTTCAACGGCACACTGGCCCTGCACTGACAAGCGTAGTCAGAATATTTAATTGTTAATATTAATATTAACAAGAAAGGAAGGCTAGCTTCTCTAGCCGAAGCTTATATACCACTCACTTTGTAAGTATATAACCGGTCTAGATCAAATCTAGTTTGAATGAAAAACAGAAAGTTAAGTTATTAAGTGTTCATTCCGGAACAATCGCTTATATGGGAGCTATATGATATAGGGGTCCGATCCAAAAGCACACAAAAGCAACATCTGCTGAAACATCTGTTGAAACAGACAGACGGACATGCTTATATCGATTCCCCTTGTCATGCTGATCAATATTCTTTTTATATTCGGAAACGCTTAATTCTATGCGTTCTGACAAAAAGAAATACAGTTTTTTGATCAAGAATATATACTTATGCATACATTCTATGGTCGAGAACGCTCCCTCTCCCTCGGAGTTCCTATGTAGAAAGTTTATCTCTCTGTGTGTTTTTTGGAATCCTTGCCTTAACACTGAACCAGCCCCCTCCCATACTAGCCAGTTCTCTGTGAGCATCCATGCCTTCGGTTTTACCACAGAACGCCATTGCCATCGTCGTCTGTTTCAGTCGCTGTTGGGCTGACGCTATGGCTGAGGTTGATGCTGGGCCTGAAGCTGGAGCTGGTCCGCCACCGCCACCGCCAAAGCTCCAGCTGCCGTCATATGTATGTACATATTTATACACAAGCATATGTACATATGTCTATATTTGTGTGTGCGCGTGGTCTGAGTGGGCAGCAGCAGCAGCACAAAAGGGGTTTTCCCTTCCTTTCCCTCCCACTACATGCGTGTTTTATTCATTTATATTTAAAAGCGTAAACGCAGACGCGAATTTTTCTTCGTTTCTTCGTTTTATTTTGCTTTCCTGGGGCTGGATCTGAGTGTGACTTTTTCCTGCGAAATGAGAACATGTATATACAAGCAACTAAAACGACGACGTGGACTGCAGGCAGGCGGGCGGGAAAGCAGGAAAGCGGAGGGCAATGCCAGGACAAGCTCAAACTTACACACACGCTTACTGTCAATGGGAATGGCAGCGGCAATGTATCCGTACATACATGCGTATATACATACCTATTCTTAAAGGGTGGAGCATCTTTGTGCACCGGCCCTGGATTCGGCCTCGCTCTCCATATCCTTCTCCATTTTAGAACAGTCTCGGCAAAGCGAACGCTAGCAAATAAAATGGAGTTCCTTGGCGACGAATTGTAATTGTTGTCATCGTCGTTATTATCATTGTTGTTGTAGTTTTATTTGCACTTATTTAAATGCAAATCAGGGACCACAAATGATTAATTTAATTATTTAATAAAAAAAAAAAATAGAAGAAGGCTATAGGGGCAGCTAACATACGCTTGCAGCAATTATGGGAATAACGGGGAAGCCAAACTGAACTCCCAGATGCGGATCAAATTTGGTCAACTGCAGTTATATTGCCATATTTTTTCAATTCTTATAAAATAAAAACAACAATGGATTCAAAACAAATTTAGCTTCATTGATGATATGGGAGCTATACATGTTCGATCTCGATCAAATTTGGTCATTACACGTGGGGAGAAGAGTTTTCCCACTAACTTATCATACCAAAAAAATTGGTTATATGGGGGCTGTCCGATCTGGATGAATCTTAAAGTAAACCAGCGGCAGATATAGGAAGCATCTTCAACAGTCGGGCAATCGCTGTATTGACTCCCCTTGTCATGCTGGTCAAGGTCAAGAAAACGCTTCCTTCTGTGGGTGGCAAACTTCTTGACAAAATTAATACATACCTAAATTTTTGTGAAGCTCTGTAATCCTTCATTTTCAGTCATTCTATATCACTTTGAAAACTTTTAAGGCTTGTCTTTATGAACGTACCTCTTTGTACCTCTTTCCACTAACGAAGCTTTACAATCTTATTTAACTTTAATTTAAACACAACTTTGATTTTAGCTATTCTGATATATACTTATACTCGTACTCATAAAAGTATATTATATTCGTGTAAATGTACTTAACAGGCAAAAGAAAGCGGTCCGACCTTATAAAGGGTATATATTCCGCCCATCTGTATATAAACACCTAGATTTCGATTTCGGAGACTAATAGAGCTAGATGCACCAAACTTGGTATGTCTAGCCAAGCCCCTACCGCCCCTGCGAATCGATAAAAACGTATATCTCCAAAATAAAAAAGTTTGTAGCAAACTAAATAACAACAAGTAAGAACGCTATAGTCGGTATTCCGACTATAAGATACTCGTACTCAGCATTTATTCAATATTCGACACACTCAAAAGTATGAAAAAAGTATTTTATTATACTCGTACTCTAGAAAAGTAAACTACTATATTATCTTCGTGCAAATATATGCAACAGAAAGAAGGAAGCGTCTCCGACCCCATAAAGTGTATATATTCTTGATAACCATCAACAGCCGAGTCGATCTGACGCCCCAACAGGGGAGTCTACATACCAAATTGGGTCTCTCTAGCTTTTACAGTCCCCGAGATCTAGGTGTTCATACGGACGGACAGACGGACATGGCTAGATCGACTTAGCTGTTGATGCTGATAAAGAATATACTTACTTTATGGGGTCTTAGACGCTTCCGTCTGCCTGTTACATTCATTTGCATGAATACAGTATACTTGTTTACTCTACTAGTGTACGAGCATAATAAATGAAAAAAGTTTGCACACTTTTGAGAGTGTTTCAAATAAATTGTGATTTTGGCGTTCTCACTTGTTTACTCTTACAATTTGCTAACACCATCTTAATTTATTCATTTATTCTTTATATGAAAGAGATAAGACGTGTTCATCGCTTAAGTTAGATCTTGGAAGATATTTTACCCATTTTAAGCAAGAAGAGCTTCTCTTGCCTCTCATACAACTCCGACTTACAAACGGGAATTTTGGGGAATTGAAATATAATTCCGCGTACGTAATAGTATTTGCAGGATGCAATCAGCAGGCGGTTATTATTTTAAAGTATATCCGGGGGACGGAACTTCTCCGTTTGTATCGCCACTCTATATTTACCTCTCTCGATCTCCACATCCCTGGCGATCATAAACATGTAAAACATAAAATATAAAATTTGCCGCCCTATAATAAATACCCCAACCCCAAGATCTCAGGCTAGGGAGCTGAAATTTCTATTAGATGCTTCTTACATGTGCATATAGCTTCCTCAACCGATTTTTTCAAAATCAGCAATTAAAATTATTTATTTATGAAGTGCGGCAAACGCAAAGTGGCAGAACCCTCATCCAACGATATTGGAACTTAGTACGCTACAAAAATCTGCTTGATGTCCCCAGAGAATATTTTACTTCTAATGTCAAACAAATGAACGGAACAAAATGTTGTAAAAATGTTGTAGAGATATTCAGAATATATTTTATGTAGGAGTAGAACAGGCACTACCAAATGCACTTTTCTTACTTTGTAGATGTGTTCTACGTGTGACGAGAGTTTTCAGAGAACTTTTGGGCGCAAATGACTTGGGCTACAAACAGATTGCGCGCGTAAATCGAAAACTGAATCTATGGAATTTGTTCGAGAGGAAGAAAAAAATGAATGGAATTCGGCATCATCTTTCGCGTAAGCGTGCACTCTGTTTGCAGCCTTAGCCAGTGTCAATAATGTCAATTGGCGTTTGGTATTCATAATCATCTATGAGGAACTAATGAGCTTAATAAATACATATGCTGCCCGTTAAAGGACCTAATAAACGTTCAAGGAAAATTCTATTAACCAGGTGTTTTGCATATTCTGAAATACAGCGCCAAAGCCACATGTGTATGTACTTTGCTAATTGTACTCAACTGGCTTGATTTGGTGAACGTCAATTCCGACGGTAATAGTAATAATAATAATAAAAGCAACGTACCCATCAAGCAAGGAAGCTTACACACACGGGCAAGCAATGCATGGATGCAAAGGTTCAAATCAAATACGCTCAGCCTTATAACATAAGAGACGGTACATTGTTTTAGCACATACACATCTCCTGTCTCGCTCTCATCTAATTACCACTCTTGTAATTACCCCCGGTTCAAAATCTCTCAATTGTTTTTCTCTCCTTTCTCTCTAGCAGTTTCTCTTGCGTTGGTTGCCGCCAAAAACTGGTTTTGTCAAAGAGTAAATGTTAAAATGTTAAATGTTAACAGACAAATAACAGACTGTTGACATTCGTTTTAGTCAGTTGTTTGTTGCTGCTCATTTATATATGAAATACAAAATATATAAATATATATAATATATATATAAATATATAATATATATAAATATATATAAATTTTTGTCCTTTAACAGCCTGCTGTTAAAATATCAGCAAAAACATATATGGGGCAGTTGCGAGTGAGCCAAACATTGAGCACGCCGTCAATTCAAATAAGGACAGTTGAACAGAGTTATGTTAAGCAAATGTTAAACACGTTGATTGGGAACAACCTAAGAGATACTCTGCCGCTCATGAAGATACTTTTCTGTATGGAATCGACGGTTACGCGACGAGGTAACGTAACGATAACGAGAAATGGAAACAAAAATCAAAATAAACAAAATAGAAATAGCCGACGCCAATTTTGAATTGTAGAGTGTAAAGGCGAAATTTGAATTTTTAGTGCTGTGTAGGGACAGTGACAGTGAGTTCCAACGCTAAGTGAAAGATTCAGGATATAAAAAAACTTATAGGATTGGATTCCAAGTGCGATTCAAAGCCGGCCCGACCCCCGACCCAATCAACATGCATTAAACCTATATAATAGCTCGTAAAAGTGCATTTTGCAGTTACAAAGTGTGTTGTTTGTGTGCGCAGCTGCAACTCCTATAAAATTGGTTAATTCATCAAAATAACAAAATTCATAACAAATGAATCAGCTAATAATGTGTTTGTGTTCAACAATGTACATAAGTACAGCGATTAAGCATGTTTGAAGTTTAAGAAAAACATAATTCCTTGCATGACTTAACAACAACAACAACAACAACCAAAGTGCTCTCATATACGTATATAAATCAAAGATTATTCTCATAAAATTTTTTTTTGTCGCCACCGCCATCAATATGCAATAAAATAGATACCAAATTTCCAAAATATTAGCAGCACCGCAGTCGAAAATGTTTTTTTCCAACTTTGCAGTCATTGAAATGTCAAATGTTGGCATATTTGACAGAGAATACATAAAATAAGCCTGGGTTGGGTTAGAATTTAAGATTGTGTGGATGTTAATGGTTTCAAAACGGCCCTAACGAACCTCCAAATCCTCTATAATATATACCTATATATTAATATTAATATATTAATATAGTTAACATTTTAATCAAAGTGCTGGATGACGGGCATGCCCCATGGCATCCACTCATACGGTATATGTATGGGTATATGTGTGTAGCTGTTGGAGGAGGACAAGGAGGCAACAAATTTTGTTAATTGCATTCCCGAAGGAACTTGAAGAGCCTGCGCCAGAATAATGCATGCTCCAGAAGGAGAAGGCAATAATACAGAGTGAGAGCAAAAACACATTTGGAAAAGGGGTGAAGGCGAGGGTGAAAGATGTGCTTGTTGTGCCTTCTCTCCGTCTCCTGGCTATGAATCTGAAATAATGAGCACGTGGTCCATGAGAGAGAAGAACTGAGTTTTATGTACATATATATAAATATATATATATTTCTATATGCAAAAGAGGAGGCCAGTGTGTGTGTGTGTGTCCGTATGTGTGTGGATGCATGAAAAAGAGACAACTAACTGTGTGTCTCTCGTTATATAGCGCAGCCAACTAGGAGTAAAAGTGTTGATATTAAAAATGCAAAAAGCAGAAGTTGGCAAATTAAATCGGCGGACGTATCGCGCGAATATGTGCAGAGCCAGGCTCTATCTTGCCTTCGTCTCACTCTCTCTCTGTCTCTGTTGCTCGTAGCTGCTTTCCCCATATTGCACTTGATTTTGTTTTTGTTTCATTTATACATTGTACATACCGTGCATACATGCATACATAGATGTGGATACGAATGTTTGTATTTATTTACACACTCGAAGGAAGCAATTGGAATTGGTGCATATAGCTCTAGCCGATATATAAATTTAAAAAGGTATTGGTCGGGCTGGCCCTGCCTTTGCACCATGTTATTCACTTTTTGTTATTCTAATTTTGCACATTAATATGTGCTATACACGCACACATTACCATATACATGTGTGTGTGTGTGTGTGTGTGTGTGTGCGGATTTGCAGTTTTAATTGGCATTTCAATTGATTTCGCACCAACCTTACATGAATTTATTGCCAACTTTACGTTTGTTAAAAAATTCTTGAAAAATGCTCGTTTGAAACAATGTTATTGTGAACAATCTTTCAGATGGATTTCTCGTGAGAGTTTCTCTGTTTTGTCAGGATGTTTGCAACGCACAGGAGGAAGCGTTTCTGACTATATATAATGTTAATATTTTAATTAATATAATTAACATTGTATATACAAATTTCATTGCATGAGAAGCGTGATGGAAGTTAATAAAATGAAACTAAAATTGCATGGGTATTGTTTTCCGATTGTGTATTTCAATTTTAATGAGGCTTAACAGGCTTGGCAATCACAATCGGTTGTAGGGGACTGTCTGCTTTTGCTTGTCTGATTGGACACACACACATTGATGACTATGACTATACATATATGTGCATATGTGCAATAATATTCTCAGAGCCAACTTTGCTTAAGCGCTTCTCTGTTAAATGCTTTGTCTCCAGTTCTTATAAATGTACCATTTGGGCACATGCAACTTCGAGAACAAATGGAAGAAGTGCCTATTAGCCATATGAGAAAGTCAGCTCTATAAAATAACGACGGTACCCAGAGTTTTCTAATAAACACTAAGGGTCCTGTGGCTTGAAAGACATCTTACACACGCCTTGTTATGCTGGCCGAGTAAATATACCATTTCGAGAATGATGAATATGAGTAAGAAGCGGCAGCAGATCGGTCGATGCCGGTCCCGGTCTGGGGCTGATCGCTCACCTGTCACTTGCTGTGACAATTACACCCCCGACCTGAATCCGAAGCAGAACCTCGCGCCCTGAACACCGCAACAGAGTGCTACAGTTTCGGTTTTATTTTGCGCTTTCGCTCATTTTACTTCTACCTATATCCTGCACCGGTCTTGGCCCGCCTCCGTTACCCTGTCCCTGTTTTCATATCCTGTCTTGTCCCGCCTGCCGCTAATTGTAATTTGTATATTTTATATGACGCTCCCTTCGCATTTTGCAAAGCCATTGACAATCTTATTGACCGGATGCGAGCGAGGCTAGGAGTGAAAAGGTCGCTTCGCTTGCTGTTTAAATTTCATGTTTAACTCCTTAAGACAGTCCGCGAAAGAGGAAATTCAAGAAGGAAATGGTATGTATGTATTTAGGGATTGGCAATTCGTGTCCTCGAAAACTATTGGACAAAAATTCCTTTGGCAGCAAATGTTATATATAACTATCAACACAACACTTTTCCGAATTTTCCAGGTGCATAAATTACCAATTTCAAATCGCCTCCACGCTACCCACTCGATTCATAGTTCCTATAATATTTAAGCCCAAATACTAAAACAGTACAAAAAATAAGTTTAACTAATTATCTACACATAATATACGCGATAACAACATTTTAAATCAAAATAAAATCAAATATTAAAACCTTCATCAAGAACGAAAAGAACAAACTTAGAGCAATAGGTCGAACTGATCCGCTCGATCCGATCCCGATGTATCCCAAAAATGACGATTCCAAATATCGAAACCTACAAGAGCAACTGTTGAGGATAAGAACCATCCACAAAACCAATAACCAGCCCATGAAGGTCCTGGGATTGGGTAAGTATTTTATTATGTTCTAAAAATACATTTATTTGACGATTCTAATATTCAATTCCACCAACAAGTAGGCAAAATCGAGTTCAAAGTTTATATGGGAATGCATGAGAATTCGCCATATCTTTGTATCCATTTAAGTTAGATCGGGGGAAAGTATGATCCATGCAGCCACAGCGTTCTCAACTTTAGTGGTTTGCACGCTCAGGCGGTGTATATACATACATAAGCATTATTCCATGTAATTGAAATATGTATGGACATGTGTATTTATATTTTCGAACATATGTATGCATTTACATAGGTGCCCAAGACTCTGCTGATGAACAATTTTACATTCATTTGTTCATAAAATACATAATAATCGTATTTCCGTTCATTGACCGAGTGAAATCGGCCACAGCCAATTAAAATCGTTTTGTGGAGCATCGTTTGGAGCTTTGGCTTGGTACTGTCGAATCACCCTTTGCTTCTCTTCTCGTATTCTCTTTTTACTCGACTACAACTTGGCGATAATTAAAGCCGTAGCTCTCTAATTAACCAATGACGGAGCAGTTTCCACATTCGTCTGTATACCTAGTCGAAGCAGAAGCAAAAGGCAAAACGGAGCAGACTCAGATTCCCGAGCCGTGTGCTTGTTTTGTAATTAATGCAGACCTTTCAGTCGCCAGGTTGTGGAGCAAAAACAAAGCGAAAGAGAGTTGGAGATAGGAAGCTTTCGCTCTTTTTATGAGACCAGCGATGCTGCTACAGAGCACAGCGGAGCTGGAGCTGGAGTTGAGCACAGTTGCCGGAGAGAAGAGAAGCGTGCAAAACGACAAACGCCGCCGCAACGACTTGATTGGTCGTTGCTGTCGCTGACTAGGCCCCCGTCCACATCTACATATGTATATGTACACATAACCCAACATACATGCTCACTCCCCTCGTTCGCGCCCGCGCCAATCTTCCCTTCATCTTCATTGCCGCCGCCGCTGTCATTACATGTGTTTTCTTTGTTTGGTTTTGCTCTGCTCCCTCCCACCTTGCTTTTGCTTTACTCTGAAAGGCTGCTGCTAAGAATATACATATACATATATATACGTATTCGTTATATATACATGTATATATATATGTGCGGAGCAAAGTTAATTGCTGCGTATTTTGTGATTCGTTAACGCTCGCAAGGGAGGAACTATATATGTACAATTATATATTTAAATTAATACATATATGTGTACGACTGAAGTACGTAGACGTGTGTGTACTGTGTAATAATTAAAAAAGCAAGCAATTAAACTTCAGGAATGTATGTATGTTTGAACAGAAATAAGCTTTATGTATGGAATTGGCTACTGCTCGTATTATCATATTGCAAAGCCCCACACATTGGCCTAAACAATTAAAACAGCTACGACTTTCGGATTGGCCGCCAGGCACACACACTGATTAAATCCTTTCAAGTGCAACCGAGTGACCTTAATATTTAACACATACACCTACATAATATGTATGTATACACTTGTAGGCAAATGTTAATGAAGATAATTTTAACTATCAGGTTGGCTAGTAGTAATAATTGTAATTTCTGAAAATATTTCTGAGACTATTCGAAATATAAGCAAATGAGAACGTTATTGTAGAAATTCGGACCGTATGATACTTTTACTTTGCATTTATTTAGGCAATTGTGTTTGCGTGGCTCTGATGAAAACCAATGTTGAATAACAAACAAGGTTTCCATACTGAGGGTTGATTTTGATTTACATGACAGATAATTATAAGTTCGATCTTGGCAATTTGAACATAAAACCAGCTTACTACAGAACGAAACCGATCAAGATCGGATCAGAAATGCTTCTCTCTACAAAGAAAAAAAAATACCAAGATAAATTTAAGCCCAAACTTGTTAAAATTTTATCCTCGAATGCAGGATATTAGGATTGAAAGTTGTCAAATGAAGAATAAAAGGATTGGTCAGAGTCGGATGGAAATCAAAGCAAAAAAAGAAAGAGGCTATCTTTGGGTACCCGAACTTTATAAAATCTTGCAACACTATAAATAGGAAAACTATATCATATAAAAACCATATAAAAGATTGTTGCGGAACGAACAGTTTTCCGTTTCCATTTGAGGAGGTGCCACTTTCGCTGGCTTGATCTGATCAAGATCGGACAACTATATCATATAGCTACCGTATCACCGATTGTTCCGGAATTTTTCCGATTGTTCCGTATCACCGATTGTTCCTAACTTTTCTCTTTTTCATCAAAATCAAATTCCCAAACCAAATTCCGTTTGTATCCAATTGAGGAGGTGACACTTCCGCTGGCCTGATCTGATCAAGATCAAGATCGCAGTAAATCCCTTTTTACATATTCATAAGTTGGATCTCCTTGGCTTCCCATCCCACCTTCTTAAATGGATTTCCGACTACCTCAATCTCAGAATTCAGAAAGTTATTTTTAATGACTTTTACTCTAAGCCCCTTAGGGTTACGTCAGGGCACCGCAGGGTAGCCACTAGGTCCCTTTCTGTTCACCTTATTTATCAGGTTCTATCGCATTCTCGTGTACTAATGTAAGCCGACGACGTTAAGCTTTGTGTGTCCTTCAACTACTCATGCTCCCACTTTAGGCTGCAAGATGACATTGATTCTTTCCTATCGTGGTGTCAGGTCAATTTACTCAATCTTAACTGTTCTAAATGCAATTTTTGTCGTTGCACACCGCTTCAGACATCGCACTTTCTTAAGGATATGCCCCTTGATCGGATCGACTCAGTTGAAGATAATAATTCGGTTTACACATATCAATTACCGTCAATAAGGCTGTAGGTGCTCTGGGTTTTATCAAGCGATGGTCGAAGGAATTTGATGATCCTTATACAACTAAACTACTGTATACTTCTCGGGTCCGACCTATTTTGGAGAACGCATTGTGTGTTTGGTGTGCACAATACAGGAATCACCATTACCGCATTGACTGTGTTTAAAATACATTTTTACTGTTTGCTTTCCGTGGGTTGAATTGGGACCCCAATATCCCTCTCCCTTCATGTTCAAGTAGCTAGATGCGTTAGTATAGATGTTCAAACAAAACATCTATACTAACGCATCTAGCTAGTAGATAATGTAAATTGTTTATGGCTGCGTTTCGTGTCTTAGCGATTCGTATCGCTCGTTATGCGGCTTCGCCCCTCGGCCGGGTGCGCGGGAGGTGGGAGCTTCTTTCACAGGAATGAACACTTGGGAGCATAACTTTTCTGTTTTTCTTCCAAACCAAAGCAAACTCGGTTTGTATCCATTTGAGGAGGCCCCACTACCGCTGGCCTGATCTGATCAAGATCAGACAAATATATCATATACCATATAAACGATTGTTCCGGAATAACCTTTGTGTTGAAACAGACGGCCGGATAGATGGACAGACGGACGGACATGGTTATATTGATTCCCCTTGTCATGCTGATCAAGAATATATATACATTATAGAGTTATCTCCGCAACGGTAGCTGCAGCTGGTACTGCAGTTGCTGCTTCTGACCGCAGCAATCCCTGCTACAGGTGTTGCCTCTCTGTGCCAGTACTAGTGAGCGAGCAGGTGATAAAAAAATGACAAAACTTAACTCAACATACTAACACCATAAAAAACTCTTAAACAATTAACATTAATCTTTTGCTACTGTTGCCCCCGCCCCCGAAACTTGGCACCTCTTGACCGCCCCTGACGGGCGTGAACATCAATAGGAATCAATAGGCGGCGGGGCAGTCTCCGCCCAGGATAAATATGTAACTGCTGAAGCACTGCCCGCCGATACAGAAAAGAAAGAAAGAAGCCTTTGCTTTGCGCTGACGTGGTTGCTGCTTGTTGACCTTCAACAGCACAAGTTTCCTCCTGCTAACGGTCAACCGTTTCTGTAATCTGAGAATGCAAATAAGTTATAAGAAACAAAAGACGAAGGCTAACTACGGGTAAGCGAAGCTTAAACACCCTTGCAGATTAGTACCATAACAAATCTAACAAGAGAGGAAAGCTAGCTTCGGCTTGCCATTTACATTGTAAACATATAACCGATCTAGATATGAATGGAGTAAACAATTTATCCGATCAGGCCAGTCTGCGTGGGGAGTCCTCAAATGGATACCAATCGAATTTGGTTTTATTTGCAGAAAAAAACAGAAAAGTTATGCTACTAAATGTTCATTTCGGAACAATCGGTTATGTGGGAGCTATGCGTTATAGTTATTTAATATTCGACACACTCGAAAGTATGCAACACTTTTAGAGATTTTTTGTCTAAAATTATTATTCGATCTTAATTAAATTTAGCAAATCGATAGATTATGAGCTTATTTATATATAAACCGAGTTTGAACTAAATGTTAAAGTTTGTGGAATTTGCGGGGGCGGGAAACTTTATCTGACGCCCCATAATAAATTTCAACCCCAAGATCTCAGAAGTCTTAAGAGCTACAGAGCTACCAGATGATTCTTTTGTCTATCGAGATTCATCCAGATCGGTCAATTATATCAAATAGCTCCCATTAAACCGAAATTCTGGAATGAACACTTAGTAGTATTCCATATCAAACCAATTTCAGCTTGGACCACTGTATCATATAGCTACCATACAATCAATGGTTCCGGAATGAACACTCAGGAGCATAACTTTTCCGTTTTTATCCAAATCAAAACAAATTCGTCATGTACAACTTGAGTCCACTCTCGCCCACCAGATTTCATATATATTCGTGATTTCATATAGATTTACAATGTGAATGGTATATAAGCTTCGGCGAGTCGAAGCTAGCCTTCCTTTCTTGTTAAAACTTTCTTTGTTTTTGTGTGAGAGCATATAAAGGCAACATCATGAAATTATTAAAAATTTGAGAATGAATTAAAAAAAGTAAGAACGCTGTAGTCGATATTCCGACTATAAGATACTCAGCATTCTTCAATAAGCATTTAATAATCGACACACTCAAAAGTATGAAAAAAACCTTTTTTTTAGGGTGGGGTGTTCTCATACAATATGGTTTTTGTCTACAATTATTATCCGATCTTAACAAAACTCGGCAGGTCGGTAGATTATGTGCTTATACATATACATACAAACCGAGTTTCAACTAACTGCGTTAGTTAGTTAGTTTTGCTGTTTGCGGCGGCGGGAGGAGGCGTGGCAAAATTTAAAAACAAACTTGATCTGACGCCCCACAAGGGGAGTCTACGTACCGAATTGGATCTCTCTATCTTTCACAGTCTCCGAGATCTAGGTGTTCATTCGGACGGACAGACGGACGGACAGACGGACATGGCTAGATCGACTCGTCTTTTGATGCTGATCAAGAATTTATACACTTTATGGGGTTGCCTGTTCCTTCTGCCTGTTACATATATTTGCACGAATACAATATACTCGCTTACTCTTCTAGAGTACGAGTATAACAAGAAATTTACAATTCCAAACATGAAATTTGGTGTTCTGTGTTCTGTGTCATCAACGAAACAACGAAACGCCTCAGTTTCCTTGGTCTAAGTCTCACGACAAAAGTACCGTAAAATATGCTTTATATCATTGTACTGCAAGTCTCGAAGAACAAATATAAGACATTTTTCGCTAGCTAAAGAAAAATTATTTTGTTTGGCCTTCGAGTTGTTCCTTTCATTAATTGCGGCTGAATTTATATGGGTGTGGTCATCGAATAAACTAAATTTGCATACATACATACTTAATTTACTCACACATAACATCTTCTACTTTTACACCCCACTTCCCTGGAATGTTGAAAGAAATGAGCTTTCCTTCCTTTCTAGAGCCAGGGCAATGTAAATTTGTGTGTATGTGTGTGCGGGAGTGTTGGGAAGGGGTGGCGGGTATAAGGAATAAAGAAAGGCAGCAAAAAAAATCGATAGTGCCCGAACAACGAAATTAAAATAAAAAACTGAAATAAAAAGAGAAAAAGAAAAGCTTTTTTCGGTAGGAATATATTCCTGCCGCAGCCTGTGAGTGTATGTAAATGTATAAGGGGGTGGCATCTGCTGAAAGCTGTTCAGAAATTCTTGAAGGAAAGAAAATAGACACGTATATATATATACACATATATATATATATATATGTATATATATTATATATATGTATATATATATATATATATGTATGTATGTATGTATGTACACACACAGACGAGACGACTAAAATGAAATTATACACGTAAAAAAGGCAAAGTGTAGAGTCAAAAACCGGCAGGACAATTTATTTGACTCCCCTTTCCTGTTACCTACCTTTCAAATGTCATGCAAACGAAGCGCAAGGCGCAGGCACACACACAGGGGCAGACAGACTGACTACTGCGTATGAGAGAGAAATGCATGGAAGTGGGCGAAAGAAAGAGGGATAGCAAGCCAAAGCTAAGCCAAGCAGTTGTTAAAGGTAAAGTTACGTGTGTGCATTGTTGTTTCTGCTGCTGTTGTACATTTCTAATTCTCATTTTTATTATATGTACTACATATCTAAGTGAGTATGCATGTAACAACTATGTATGTATGTTGACATTACATACTGTTCCTACGTGAGAAGTAACTACACTACGTGGATGTGTCTACGACTACGATTCCCGTACAAAAACAAAATAAATATAAAACGCCTACATACTTATGAAACATATACATGTATGTACAGTGGACGCTCGATAATTAGTAAGCAGAACTATATGTAGCTATACGTGGCTTAAACTGGGGTCCAGCTATCTGACTTTATATTCAAGTAGACCTTCCATCCTTAGAAAACCGTAGATCTATCTTTATACATAAGCTCATTAACAGTGAAGTTGATACTCCGACTTTGACAAGCCCTCGTAGAATTACTAGAAATTATCTATCTTCAGCGTTGTAACGCAAATTATTCCTTACATAAACCCTTTCGTGTTCTGTATTCTACAATTCTAACTACAATAATCTCAATAACTTTATCTTTATCAATAACTTAATCAATCAATAATATTAATCGTTTATTGCTAGCCTTTCCTTTCATTGAAAGTGAGCCTGGGTTTCGTTGCATTGTCGGTCGTTGCGGGACCACTTGAGCCTACTGCGCATTGTACCTCAACGTCCCGATATTATTAATAAGTACTAAGAATTCAATACATGTCGGTGTTATGTGGTGCAAAAACTATACTAATTTGTCGTTTTCAAGTCTGATTTGAAAATTTAATTTATACATTGCAAAATCTTTCAATAGCAAGTGTGCGCAACAAAAAAAAATAAAGGAGGTGCCAGATGGAGAAAGGTTCTATCGTGGCACTTGAAATGTAAAAAGGTCAGACGATCTGACATTTAAGTCAAGGACTAAAGTATATACGAAATTACGTTTGAAGTGTCAGATGGAGTGGAACTTTGCGTTATCAGGGATATGCAAAAATGGACTTTAGTAGAATGTTTTCTGTTCAATCAATCACATTCAATCGCCGAAAGTTTTTTTAAATATAATAAAAATGTCGCATATTGACAGGCTCCTGGACCATAATAAGTTGTTCTTTCGCTACGAAGCAAAAAAAAAAAAGAAAACAGAATACACAAAACAGAATACAAAATTAACCAACAATTAGTCGCTCCTGATTGAATTTTGCATGCCCACCGCTTTGGTAGATAACAGTCAGTTTCGGATCAAATTTAATTTGATTTTGGTAAAAAAGAAAATGTTTTCCATCTTAAGTGAACACTCTGCATACAATGAGATCTATGACAGATACATTTGTAAATTTTGTGTATGGTGTAAAAATGTTAGAGTGTGCAATGTGTAACCTTATGAAACGGTTTTTTACTGTATGTATTGTGCAAAAATTCACCCGCTACACACGCAAATACTTATACAAACGCTCTGGTGATTATAAAAACGAAGAAGAAACAGAAATGGCAAAAGGAGCGGTGCTTGTGCTTGGTTTTCGTCTAAAGAAATAAATAAGATGAAAATACTTAAATATGTATATATAGAGATGTGTATTTACGAAATCTGAAAGAGCAAAGATATATGAAAAAGACTGCAACCATAAAGAAATTGTATATACAAGTGTATGCATGTATATATGAGATATGTGCATGTGTGTATGTGTAAGAGGAACTACGGTGACGACGACCCGCGTAATTGCGTTCTTTATGCTCCTGAGAAATGGGAACGAGAACGAAATGAGCGTGGAAATGTGGAGTGGGAGCAGGAGCAGAGCGGAGGCTCATTCACGTTCACCCTCCCAGCAATAGCAACGCTTCAATCAATGTGTTGTCGCTGTCCCTTTCCAGCGTTACACACTCACACCCACTTCAACGGTGCAGCGGTTTTGGCGGTTGTCATGAGAGACGACGACGACAGCAAGAGAGCGAGATAGTCATATTGCAAACCGAGCGCATTATATATAAATTATTTATTTACATTATATTTATACTACCCGCTTTGTTGTTGTTGTAGCATGGGCTGTAAGAGAGTTGAGACGAAATGAGGAGAACATTTTTGTTGCGCTGCTCGGCCGCCACATTGTCTCCGACTTCGACTTCGCTTTGGCTGAGGAATTTGAATCTGCACTCATGAACCTTCAGTTGCCTTGCCTTTGTTTATTTTTTGTAGAATTAACAACCCTTTGCCACTTTGTGCATTACACGTAACTAGTTCCGGAACTAGTTTCTAAGGATCCATTACTTTATGATTGGAATCAACACAATGGCAGTGGAAGTTTGAATATATACACTCTATGCTTATATATATTTTGTGTATCAAAATCTCTTTTGTTCTATGCGATTAATACAAGCAGAGCAATTATATTATATCAGAAAGCCGTCATAAAGCCCATTGATTCAGAATAAACACTTAATATGAGCATATTTTAGTCTTTAATCCGAATTTAAACGTATGTATACGCTGATAATTTGATCACGATCATATAGATGCCATAGAACTTATTTTCCAAAACGAACACTTGATTTAGATTCGGCTACCATATAATTTGACTAATATTTACAATGTGAATGTTATAATAGCTTCTGAATGACGAATCTAATTGTTCTTTGTTATTCCTCTATTCATTCAATTCGTTATGTTATCGTTATCGTTATGTTATTTTGTCAAACTAATGTAAGAGAAGGGTATGCCAATCTCGGCTTGCTTATGATTGTGATCATTCCGCTTCAGATTCAAATTCTCTGCTTTCCAGTTGAAACTACTCCGTACACTTTATATACTAATGTGTATGTGTGTTTGCATGCGTGTATGTTACTTTGTGTATACTTGGGTAAAATGGGACAATACGTACATTCGTATATCCTAGATATGTCTGTTTGTATATACATATGTATATAGCGATTGCATCGAAAAGGGGGTTAGACAAAATACACACTCACTCTCAACATAAAAAGCTATTTTTAAAGAATCCAAAAAGGAACTTGATTTTTTATGAGCATTATTGTAGCTGCCATGTATACGTGTTAACAGTGCGAATTTTATTAAGAGAAAGGGCCGTATACCATCAAAAGCTCTTTGTTAATGATTCTCTTTTACATTCTCTCTGACTCTCTTGCACTAATTAATTTGCAAGTCTGGGTCTGGTTTTCCATTGCTCTCTTACTTTTTCGTTCTCTCATATAACACACGCGCAAACAGTCAGTCGGTGTCAGTTCTCTTGCATTTAGTGTGCTTCTCGCTCAAATGGGCGAGAACGAGATGCAGATATGTGGGTGCGCAGCTCGGGTGGCAATGATTTTTCGTCGGCATTTCTTATTGTTTTTGCGGATGCTGCTGCTGTTGTTTCGCTCTAGCTCATTTTCGTTTTCGCGTATGACGCTTTTAAAAGCGACACTACCCACACCCGCACACTAGAATCATCATTCTCATTACCGTTTCGCATAACGCGTGCAAGTGTAACCCTAAACGTAAACCTGTGCGCGTCAATGATTGTGCTCAATATGGGGACAGGGGACTGATGTGGTTTAGTGATGCACTAAGCTCCGACATACATACATAATACATACATACACACATAGGCGTGGCATAATAATAGCCTCGGATTGAATCAGAGACAGCCGGCGAAGGCAACACACAAAAATAAAAATCTGCGTACTGGCTCGTTGGCTCTTTCGTTCCTTGTCGTCGTCGTATAATTATCGACATTTCGATTTAAATAAGTATGTACATAGCAGCCGAATACAACAGTACAAATACACGACATACGAATATATTTCAAAATTTTATATGAATGTATGGCTATTTATCTTAAGTATGTTTGTATGTACATATATACATATCTTCCCTAATTACAAAATGTTAATACCAATCCTAGCAGATATTTTCACCCACTCTCATACTCAATTCTTCTTTAGCTAACTCATACATGCAGCAATCCCCAGTATACATATTTGGATGAGTGAGTGAGTGCGAGTGTGAGTGTGAGTGTGGAGCTGCGTGCTTCTCTCGAGTATGCCAAGCTACTCATCGGTGTTGCTGTCGTCGTGAGCGCATCCTCTGATTGGTCGTTTAAATGGTTGCGCCCGCGCCCTTTACCCCACTTCGCCTTCCCTTCATCATTATCATCTTGCCCTGCTTTAATTAACTTTTCCATTTGCTAAACACGGCGAACACTCTTAATTGGCGTAAATGCGCAGACAAATGAAAACGAAGCGACATAGATACCACAGTGTCGTACAGACTCGGGCTCCACCCACCCATCAGGTCCAGTAGTATAGTGGTGACAAAGTGTAACTGCTACAAATTCATACACAAGTACACACATGCACAGCTACACGTATATGCAATCATCAGTACATTCAAATGTACAAACATATGAACATACACATACGTGCATGTGGACATCAAAAACTTGAATAATTTGAAATAAATAGATTTCTTTATTGATGGTTGGGTGAAACCTTTAACAAACTGTTCAGTTTCAAAAGGGAAAAATATTGAAATCGGCAAAAACGAGCAAAACTACTTGAATTGTACCATGATGGTTCATAATACCTTCTGCAAATTTTGTCATGATATTTGTGACGCATAGAAGGAAGCATCCCCGACACCATAAAGTATATATATTCTTGGTCAGCATGACAAGTTGATGTAGATATGTCCGTCTGTCTATTTCTCAGTTTATAAATTATCGACTTGTTATTTTAACCTTAAGCCTCTTTCTGCTGTAAGCTGCTCATGTGTAAAAATGGTCAATATCAGACTACTATGTCATACAGCTCCCATATAAAGACAGGTTTAGAATAAAATCTTTGTACTAAAGTTGGCGCTAATGAAAGATTTGTTTGCAATTCAGAGCGGTGCTTCTGCTAGCCCTGTGTGAGATAGACCGAGAGGGGAAAAGCCGTCATTCATGGTCAATTTGTACATGCACTAGCAAGTTCACGCTCATACAATGCACCAGCCACGTTTCAAATGCATCTATTTTTCGGGTACAAATAAACCTATATGCCAATTTTCATCAGATCAGATTAGCGATTCATTTTTATGTGAATTTATGATTTTGGCGAACTTCTGTCGTTTGTTCTCTGTTTAATTATGGATGTTCCAGTTGTTACTCCAGGTAATGATGCTACTATATTAAATCACAAGATTTATTCACACGCACTAACTATATTATATATAAAATGGCATTAAATAATGACAAATGACGTCATGTTTTGCTGTTTTAGTTTTTTTTTCTCTGCTGAAACAATCGTTTCTTTAGTATTGACCTCGAATTTGATCCACTTCCAGTTGAACTATTGCAAAATGGCTTCTTAGTGGACACCTACGCCATAAACTGTACCTATCTCCGTTTAACCTGTGCGATGTTCCTAAATCACCCAGTCAGTGGGGACAAAGAATTTTATATATGCGTAGGAATAGCTGTGCTTATGTGTGTATGCACGAATGAATGACTGTATTAATGAATGAACAATGCTATTGCTATTGCTATCACTACGAGATTGTTGAAAAATATAAGTCGGCAAAGGCAAGGGACTTTGGTTAAAATCATTAAATTTATTCACACGCACTAAATCGTTCAAAACTACGTAATGAATAAAATCAAATCACAAAAAATAATGTGGAAGTGTCAGGAACGTCATGTCGCACTCTTTTTGATTTTCATTACTAAAAGCCATTGGTTCTTCCCTATATAGAGTAGCCCAATTTGGATCACATTTGCTCAACTGGTGTGTAATCATCTATGATATAGCTGAAGGCCCTAGCAGCCATGGCAGGTATACCTAATAGTTACTTCATAGTTATACCCTTCTGTACCTATAGTACAAGGATATATTCAGTTTGTGAAAAGTATGTAACAAGCAGAAAGAAGCGATTCCGATCACACAAAGTATATATATGTTCTTGATCAGCACGACAAGCCGAGTTCGTCTGTCCGGATGTATGAAAATCTAGATTTTGAAAACTACAAAAGATAAAAACTTCAAATTTCCATTTTAATTTTCCATAAATATGTGCCTAGATCAAGTTCATTTAATTTTTTGTGTTTTTATTTGATAGCTTTTTTTCATTGGAATTGAACCGAATTTGGGGATTATGTGTCCTAGATTAATTCGGATCGGGCCACTATATCATAGCCCCATAGAATTGACTTTTACCGAATGAATAAAATATTTTTATTTTTGTTATCCAAATCAAGCCAAATTCAGTTTGTATTCATTTGGGATGACCAAATATTAATCAGATCGGGCAACTACATCATATAGCCCCATAGAACCGATTTTTTCGAAATAAACACAAAATGTTTTCGTCTTGTCCAAATCGAACTAATTTTGGGGTTTTCCATTTAAGAAGGGCCCACATTCATAGACACAATTTTAGTCTGATCGGACAACTGAATCATAAATCCCCCATATAACCGATTTTTTCGGAATATACACCAAAAGTTTGTTTGTCATGCAAATCGAATCATATTTAGTTTGTCTCTATTTTAGGAGCCCCCAAGTCCGAATTGGTCCGAAGTTGGTCAGGAGCGTCTTGCTATATTTAATAGTGGTTTATTGGGTACAGGGTATTTAGTTGTCGAGCAAATAAAATATTAATATAATAAAATAAATTAAATTAAATATATTTACCCAATTTGATCTCAGAAATTTAAATAATTTCCTCTGATAAGTGATCGAATTTTCCAAACACATTAAGATTTGGCCTGAGCATTCTCATATTTTGAATATTTGTCTATCTCAAAGATTAGTGAAAACAGGTGGCTCATTTATTGATCGAATCTGAGTGCATAAAGGGTATACGTTTTGGACTCTGCAACTGGCTGGTATTAGTACATATTTCCTTCTGTACGTGCTTGTCACTTTTTTGTATTAATTCGTAAACATGCACTCAGACAACAGATACACATACTATTACAGCTTCAAATATGCCAAGTGTTCTTTCTTTCACGTTCACGTCCCCTTCATTCACTGACTGAATTGCTGGAAAAAAGGCTTTTCGGTCACAATTTGTTAGATTGTCGCCCAGTCTATCGCCTCACCCTCAAGGCAGTCGTTCCCATTCCCTTTCGCTTGCCGTGAACCCCGTTCCCCACCCTGTTCCGACATGGGCATCACGTGACTGGGTCAAGTAGAAGTAGAGGATAGTGCTTTAGGCAGATGGGAAAGGGCAACAAATATCGCATGTTTGACCACAGTTTGTTTTTTGTTTGTTTTTGGTTTTCTGCTCTTTCTCTCTCTGTGTGTGCTAGTGATTGTGTTACTGTGTGCGTGTATGTATTTTAGCACCTACTCCTCCTTATTGTTAGTGTTCGTTTTTATTTTATCTTTACGGCCAGTAAAGGTGTTCAGTATTTTTTTGTTGTCTGCTCTTCTTCTTATTTTCTGGTTTCGGTTAGGGGTGGCATTTTTACACACAAAGCATACAAACAAACAAACTCTCCTTACCTACAAATGCATATTCCTACATACGAGTATAAACAAATAATCCAGCTTGTTGAATGTTGTGTTGCGGTGGACAGACGTCAGCTGTCGTTTTCGATTTTGATGGCAAATACACGAGTATTTTGTACACATCCATATGCCTGCCTGTCTATCTATTTGTATGTGTGCTCAATTATATATTTGATTCAGGAAAGTACCAGAAATGCTAAAAATGAGTGTATTTTCTTATTAAATACAGATTAGTAAGTATGTACTTGGGGTTTAAGTGTTCCTTAATATAATTCGTGCAAGGACTATAAGAGCTAGAATCACCAAATTTGGCCTTGTTTAAGCTAAGCTAAAAGAATGAAAATTATAAGTTACAAAGTTGCAGACGGCAAACCGTCTCATCGTCAGCGATTTGCCACTGCAAATCCATAAAACTGTGTATCGCGCACAGTTTTTGCCACACAACTTAAAAACCAGTTTTATGTGTCATATCGTACGATCTGCTATTCAGATCGGATAATAATTATTTTTAAAACACTTGTTTTATACAAAATGTTTCTTACTTTTTTATCTACAATTATTATCCTATCTTAATAAAATTTGGCAAATCGGTACAAACCGATTTTCAACTAAATGCGTTAAAACTTGTGGAAGATGTAAGGTTTTATCGATTTGCGGGGGCGTGTCAAAAGTTAAAAACAAACTTAATCTGACGCCCCACAAGGGTAGTCGACATACCAAATTGACTAACTCTAGCTCATAAGAGACCATAAAGTCTCCGAGATCTAGATGTTCATACGGACGGACAGACGGACATTGCTAGATCGACTCGGCTGTTGATGCTGATCAAGAATATGTATACTTTACATTACATATATTATCACGAATACAATATACTCGCTTACTCTACTAGAGTACGAGTATAATAAAAAGTGTCGAATAATTAATAAATGCTGAGTAAGAATATCTTATAGTCGGAATATCGACTATATCCTTCTTACTTGTTATTTATTAAGATTCTGCCCCAATTACGAGTTGCGATTCCGATGGACTTCTAATACATTGTAGAGCAGATTCATTGCACCATTGCCCTGGACTTCGGTCGCTTAAAAAATTGATCAAATTTCCGCAAAATATTTAAAGTAAAAGAGCCCAAAGCTGTTCACTAGTGAGTAGAGAAGAGATTGAAAAAGCAAACTCAATAACATTCCGCCAGCCCCAAATCTTGTAGTCTGTTTCAAGCCCCTCCAATCCCTCCCATCACGTTTTTAAGAGAGTTTTAATGTCACAAAATTATACTTTAATTTTATTAATATTTTGTTGCCCTTTATTTAAGCCCATTGTTGGCTTGATAACATGTCTATGTACACTTACATTTGGGCTACATTCACTATGTAAGAAGTCCACTTCTGCCTTACATAGCCCAGCTGGCGATAGCCAATGGCAGGAAACCTTTTCTGGCACACGAACATACATATATTCGTGCACACAGATTGGGGATGGGCGCATTAATTAGTCTTCGTCGTCGTTTTCGTTGTTGTCGCGCTGCCTGCCATCCACCCTCATTTCAATCGCAAATATTGGGGTTTAATTGGCGGCTGTTGTGATATCAAGGAGTTGTTGTAGCCCATCTTTTTGGCAGAGCCCTGCCATTGGCTGATGGAGTTGCGCGCTTATATCAAAATAGCATCAGAGGCAGTGTATAGTGTTGTCCACGCTGGAGCTCTCTCTCTCTTCATTATTTAGCTAACTCTTACGAGTCTCTTATGATTTGCCGACTAAAAACAATCAGTTTCTGCTTGAGAGGGACAAGTGCAAACTGGAGTCAAAACAATTAAGAACGTTAATAGTTGCTTGCTTAATAGTTTAACACACTGTGACCAGTAAACTGCTATATGTTAACGAATTTCGGGCCTCCCAAAATGGGTACAAGCCGAGTTTGAGTTTGGATTGATATAATTTTAATAAGAATTAGGAAGGCTTCTAAGTGTTTATTACGAACAAATCGATTATATGGGAGCTATACAATATACTTCATCTCAACCAACATAAGTCAGCGGATGTGTCCATTTATTTAATATTCGACAAACTCAAAAGTATGCAACACTTTTTTTTATCCCTAGCTTTTATAGTCTCCGAGATGTAGGTGTTCATACGGACGGACAATGGCCACATCGACTCTGCTGTTGATGCTGATCAAGAATATATATATTTTTTATGGGGTCGGAGACGCTTCTTTTTGCCTGGTACAAACATTTGCATGCATTTGTAACGGACATTAAAGCCCGGAACTGGATAACATTTCTTCCAGTTTTCCATACTAAGTGTGCATTCTGAGATAGCCTTATACAAGCTATATACCTTATTTACATACATTGATTCCGGACGAATCAAACAATTAACAAGTAAGAACGCTATAGTCGATATTCCGACTGTAAGATACTCGTACTCAGCATTTATTCAATGTCGAATATTGAATGAAAAAAAGTATGAAAAAAATTGTTGTGGATGATATAAGGTTTTGCAGTTTGCGGGAGCGGGAGGGGGCTTAGCTAAATTTAAAAACAAACTTGTTCTGACGCCCCACAAGAGTACGAGTATAACAAGAACGCAAGTTTCGGCTTGTCAAACTTACATACCATACACATTGTAAATATATTCTTGATTCAGTTTTGGATAAATAGAAGAAAGGGAGCCTAACTTCGGGTAACCGAAGCTTTCATATCCTTGCAGATTCGGTTGAAATTCGGTCAGCACACGTGCAGGCTTCTTAGACTAACACGTTCCCAATTTGGTTAAATTCGGATAAAAAACATAATAAATCCGGTATACTAAGAGCTCATTCCAATCCGGATCCTTTGATAGGCAGACGTGGAGGCTTCTAAAACTGACATATAGCAATCTGGCTTAAGTTGGATAAAAACAAGAAAGAAGGCTAGCTTGCCGAAGCTTATATACCATTCACATTGTAAATATATAACAAGTAAGACTATAAGATACTCGTACTCAGCATTTATTCAATATTCGACGATATGAAAAAAAATTTCTTTTTGGGTTAGGGTGTTTTCATACAACATTTTTTTTTTAACGATTTCGTCTACAATTATTATCCAATCTTAACAACACTCGGTAAAACGGTCGATTATTTGCTTATACATATACAAATCGAGTTTCAACTACAAGCGTTAAAATTTGTGGAAGATGTAAAGTTTTGTAGTTTGCGGGAGCGGGGGCGGGAGGAGCGTGGCAAAATTTAAAAACAAACTTGATCTGACGCCACACAGTGGGAGTCTACATGCCAAATTGGGTCTCTCTAGCTCGTACAATTTCCGAGATCTAGGTGTTCATACGGACGGATAGACGGACACGGCTAGATCGACCCGGCTGTTGATGCTGATCAAGAATATATTTACTTTATGGGGTCTTAGACGCTTCCGTCTACCTGTTACATACATTTGCACGAATACAATACACTCGTTTACTCTACTAGTGTACTAGTATAATAAATGCCCCAACAAGAATTCAAGCAAAACAGACAGATAAATACGAAAAGAAAGAGAGAGAGAGAGAGAGAGAGAGGGAGAAAGGGAGAGAGGGCCCAATTTGATGGCACACAAATTTGTTGAAATTAAAATTTTCAACGAATTTCGTAGTTTAATATGACCATAATTATAGTTACGGGATAATTATTAGAGAAATTATCATTAAATTGGCGAATCATTATCGTCTTCCTCTTAGCAACCATAGTCAACAAGCATCATACCAACACCAACTTCTCCCTCTCTCTCCCCCCATACAACCAAATCCAGACCAATTTGATTGCTTTGTGTGCGTGTGTGTTTGAGGAGCGCATCGAACATTGTAAATACATACTTCTGTTAAGGTATCTTGACTTTATGCTTAAGTTAGTGACATAAATAAGTAGACATGAACTCAGGAGAGAGCGTTCTTAACAAATTTTACAATTTCAGGACATTCAGAGATTATCTAGTGTTCTCTAAGGGGAAAACAACTAAAGAAAACTAACTTAAATTTCATTCACATTATTAATATATGTCCGGATCAAATTTACATCAATTTGGATAACAAATAAATCGATATACTGAGTATTCAAGCTAAAAATCAGCCTGAGGCAGTCATAGTATACTGCTATAGTAGCCTGATCAGGATTAAACTTCAACAGCGGACGTAGACGCATTAAAAACATATTCACACCAAATATGGTTCAATTTGCTTAAAAAAAGAAGAAGTGCTAATAAGTGTTCTTTTTGAATCTGAATGTCCGATGACTGTTATATGATAGTGGAGTCCGATCTTAATACAAATTTTTCGGATATGGGGTTTTAAAACAGATGCTGCCAAATATGGTTCAATTCGAATAAGAAACAACAAATTTATTATACTTTATGTTAATTCTGACACAGTGGGTTCTATACCAGGTATATGATGTAAGAAGAGATGGGTTCTTTTTGAAACTCGACCAGCGTACAGATATAAGAAGCATCAAATTTCACTTTTGTAGCTCTTAAGACTTCTGAGATTTTTGCGTTTATGCTTGAAAACTTGCAAACTTCATGGCAAAACTAATATACTCTCACAATATATTATTGTCAATGGTATATGTAACGAGAAAGGAATGTTAGTTTTGGGTGCCGACAACTAATTTTCGTTGCGTTCCAATAAGAAACAAGTAAGAATGCTATATTTGATATTCAGATTATAAGATATTCGTACTCAGCATTTATTTAATATTCGATACACTCAAAAGTATGCAACACTTTTTTGATGTCCTTGCGTGGTTCTCTCAAAGACAATTTTTTTGGAGATTTTGCCTACAAATATTATCCGATCAGAATGAAATTTGGCATATCGGAAGATTATGTGCTTATACATAATAAACCGAGATATAAGATTTTTATCGATTTTAAAACAAACTTGATCTACATACCAAATTTGGTGACTCTAGCTCTTTTAGTCTCCGAGATCTATAGACAAATAGACGGGCACAGCCAGATCGACTCGGGTGGTGATATAGAATATGTAATTATATAATATATATAATGTTTGTGGTCGGATACATACATTTGCACGAATACAATATACTCGTCCACTCCACTAGGGTGCGAGTATAACAAAAAATTATTCATTCTAAGTATTAATTTTGAAAGGGTCGGTCGCATGGGAGCTATATAGGTCCTGTTACAGTTTACAGCGGAAAAACGACTAATTCGAATAGAAGCAGACGGACACAGGTATAGGTATATCGACTCGGGTAATCATGCAAATCAATCAAATAAGCTCTCTCTCTAAGGGTATAATTAATGGTACTACATATAATATTCGTGTATGTATTTTGGTAGAAATAAGCGGTCTTATTTGATGGAAGTGAACATCGTATTTACATCTGATTTTCTCTAATCTGTTGGAACCCATTCGTTCTGGGCCTGCTGGGATTATAAAGCAAGTATATTTGTCATTCGGTATACTGAAAACTAGCACATCTAAGCTCCTTGAGCAATAATATCTTTTAATTATGAGTGAAAAGGCGTCTCGACTACTTCCGCTGAAAGACGCTTGCCGTTGCCGCGCTCTTATTGTTCAAATTGCTTACCGAGTCATCTTCGTTGAATTACAGTTTTTGAATCACCCGCAATCACACCTCTGTGTACAGGAATACACACACACACAGTCACAGTCGTAGTAGCCCCCAAAACAAGTTTACCGCTCAGAAAAAGGGAGACGGGGCGAGAAGCTAGAAGCAAGAGTAAATGAGAAACAAAAGATAATTACTATTAAGACTCTTTTCCCACTTAAAATTTGTATAAAAAAGTTCCAACCGCAACGCGGAATAGTTATTATGAGCAATCATTGCCCTGCTCCAGATGCCCAGACTTCCAGATTCGAGATCTCAGAGTCAACATGCCGGTGGTTTTCGGTCGCTCGCAAGCGGCCACGCGCTCGGC
The DNA here is from genome assembly GCA_037043425.1 of Hirtodrosophila duncani. NCBI lineage: Eukaryota > Metazoa > Arthropoda > Insecta > Diptera > Drosophilidae > Hirtodrosophila > Hirtodrosophila duncani. The sequence continues at coordinate 156,748 of JBAMBM010000776.1, forward strand.
AGCATTAACCCTTTGCTTCATGACTTCATAATGTCGTAACACACAAAGTTGCAACGCGGAATGCAGAACGGCAGACATGTAAGTCTGTCTGTCCGCCTGTATATATATATATATATATATATTTTGTCCTTTATAGGCGCCTAAGCAATTGCACCGATCGGTATGAAATTTTTACTGTATACAAATAGGGCCACGCCCATTTTTCCAGAATGATATATAACCCTTGAACTTCCCCTGGTACATACATAGATAGAGAGAAAGAGAGATAGACGGACATAATAGGAATATATATATATATATATATATCCCCTCCTGTCCTCCACCTGTCCGTCCATCTGAAGGCCATAAATGTGCAGATTGTTATAAAGGATGAAGATTTCAAGTTTGAATGTTAATGTTTTGTTTATCCATAAGCAAATCGAGCTCCTACTTTTTGAAGAAGCGCCTGTTTTTCATCCAAATCAAAACAAATTCGCCTTGTATCTATTGTAGCCCCACACCCGCCGGCCAGGTTTGATCTAGATCAGTTATACATTTACAATGTGAATGGTATATATCAACCTCGGCAAGGCGAATCTAGCCTTCCTTTCTTGTTTTTAGCGTAGTTAACCAAATCCGGTAAATTTGGATTTTCGAAGTACATAAGTAACTGATACTTTTATTTCAATTCAATTATTTTTGAATACTTTGTGTGAAAGGTTTTTAAATTATGGATTCTTGATTAATACCATTCTTTCACAAAGGATATAAAGGTACCCACGTTCTGTTGCACAGATGAGGAGAGCCAAGGCAACAAAGGGTTAAGAAGTATCAAAATCAGAATCCTTGGTCATATAGCTTACCATTACCATATTTGTATGTACAAGTATATGCTTGTGCATGATCAGAAAGTTTGGCAACTCTTTGCATTGGAACCGCCGGCTGCGGTTGCGTTTCCCTTTCTGCTGTGGCGTCCGACGCCACCATCTGATATGCGTGCACGGGCGGCATGTTCAACCGATCTCAGGCAATCAAAAAATTAACAAAAATTATCCCCAATGTCGCCCAATTAAGTTAGATTGGCTTGGGTTGTAGATGGGGATGCGCATGCATGAACCGATTAGTCCATTCAGTCGACAGTCGCCTAACGCTGAATGCTGAACATGAAAGTTATGAATTTCAAACACTTTTCGAATATTAAATATTGTATTCGTGCAAATGTGTGTAACAGGCAAAAGGAAGCCTGTCCGACCCCATAAAGTATATATGTATATATTCATGATTAGCATCAACAGCGTAGTCAATCTAGCTACATTTACACGAATACAATATACACGTTTACTATGCTAGAGTACGAGTATAAAAAATCAAAAAGAGCTACATACTTTTGAGTCTGTCGAATATTATATAGATGCTGAGTATGAGTATCTTATAGTCGGGATATCGGCTAAAGCGTTCTTACTTATTATAATTATATCTAAAATTGATTTTTACTTTAAATTAATTATTGGAATTATTGATTTGGGTCAGCTTAATAGCTGACTTGATTTAGTCAAGAGTTCTTGGGATTTCCCTAGAATACAAATTTCGCGGATGAACTAGTAATTGTTGCCTTTGATTAACTTTTTTGATTGAAGCACTGAAGCCTGCAGTTTTTTTTTTATCTGAGTGTATATCCGATCGCTAGTCCGCTGGATTGTTATATTTAGTGGTATCTTATGATTGTATAAAGCGAGTCGTCTTACTCCCGGAGTCTTTGTTTCTGTGTTCTGTTTGAGTTTCTGTAACGGTTTCTGTTTTAATAGTTAGTGTCAAGATTTATGTACACATGCTCAGTGTACGTGTCTACAGTGGCTTACTGCCTCTGTCTCTGTCCCGGGGCCCAGTTGGCGGTGCTTCGTGCATTTGAAAATAGTTTAACACCTCTTTTGTGTACGAGTGTTGTGTTGTGATGCGATGTGATACGAATTACGTCGCTGCTGCCAGTTTTTGGGCAATGAACTTTTTCGGCTTTTTCACGTTTGATTCCCCGCTCAGTCGAACTGTCGAGACGGAGTCGGACACAAGAGAAAAAATCGAAATCGCAGCCCCAAAAGATGCGTACAACGTTCGCGAATATGATTGTGCGACTGCTGGGGATCGTTGTCGATATAAGTAGTATGTTTATACATATTTGTATATAATGTAGGTGAAGACGCATACGTGTACTATGTAGGTGCATATATAGATATAGACATACATATATATAGCCAATTACGTGAACGCAATACTTAATTACTGCTGGTGGGAAAGGGAACTAGGGATTAAAGAGGGTACGGGTGCGTTGGATATACGGTTGTATTCGAAGTAAATAAAGACAACGCGGCAGAGCGAGGTAGTCGACGTCTCAACGTCCCTTTTATCTCAACCTATAACATATCAATTTAATTGGTACAGGGTATTTGACTGTCGAGTAAGCTAGACTGTAGCATTCTTAGATGTTTTCCCGTAGATGAATGCATGTAACAGTCTAGTGATTGTTTTCATCTTAAGCTTAAGAATGCCTTCTCTTTGGCGAATTCTTAAATTTTTGATCTTTTATTTATTTGGAGATCCTTCAAAAGATTGTTATCATTGTTAGCTAAGTAAAAAATGTACACAACTATATCGTATATAAAAGATGTATATCAAAGAGACTAATGTACGATTATTATTTTTTTCTTTTAGTATGCAAAATGTTTTTGTAAAGCTGCAATGGACGTGAATGAATCACCATATTGAATTGGTAAGTCTGCTTCTGGTTGTACCTCTGGGTGGGTCTAGTTAAATTTTTTTTTTTTAACCAGTTCGCCCACCGGTTCACCAAATGAGTATGCGATTGTAGGTGGTGTGCCGTTAGCACTTGTTAAGTAGCTGACAGCTCCCAAATCGCAGGGCTCTTCAAATCAATTCCCTTCTAGTTGTTGACTCGCCATCTTCGCGCTTATTCTACATACTCGTTTACTTACCCCGCACTCCCTATTCCGAATCCGAACCATCTTGGTTCGTGCTACTCGTACTTGCTGGCGTACTTCTCGACCTGTGACAGCATTGGGCCTATTGTTGTCATTGTTTCCATATTTTCTCGTATCTGTCGCCTAACCATTTCAATAAGACGAATGCGAGTACGAGAAGCAGGGTTCGCTGTTGTGATTGTGACTCCTTCTCCATCTCCTGTTGCTGCTGCTGATGTTGCTGCTCCTCCTGCTAAGGCTAGCTGGTTTTTCGCAATCACCAGACTGTCATTTCGATTTAGCGGCTCAAAGGTTCAGAGCTCCGCTACCGCTTCCACTCCCGCTCTTGCTCTATCGTTTCTCGCATGATCCGCATTGTACGGCACTCGTTTCTGAGAACAGAAAAGCAGCAACCATGCCTTCTCCTTTAATACAATACTCGTACAGTACAATACAATACATTTTTCCTTTCTTCTTATTTTGGGCTTTGTTTTTGTCCTTTTTATATTGTGTCCATATATTTACAGTGCATTAATTCGTGTTATTATTACTTTTCACTCTTCATCTACATATTCGTTTCGCCTTAACCATACCACACCACAGTATCATCTTCACCTTCCTCTTCCTATTTGGCTGGTCCCGGTTCAGGTCTACACAAGTCCGGCCGTCCTCATCCTTCTTATTGTGTTGTGCAGCCAGCTAGCTTATGAATTTATGGATTCAAATTGTGGTGCGCCCTTCGCAGTTTTTTATACCATTCACAAAATGGTATATTAATTTGTCAGGCAGTTTGCAACGCATAGAAGGAAGCTTTTCCGACTATACAAAGTATATTCTTGATCAGCCGACATGTCCGTCCGTTCGTCCGTCCGTTCGTCCGTCCGTTCGTCCGTCCGTCTGTTTCAACCCAAGACCTCAGAAGTCTTAAGAGCTACAGATCTGAAATTTTACTAGATGGTTACTTTGTCTGCACGCTGGTTAAGTTCGAGATTCATCCAGATCGGTGAACTATATCATATGATAATGAGAGCTACATAGCTCCCATAAAACCAATTTTTCTGGAATGAACACTTAGTAGCATAACTTTTCTGTTTTTATCCAAATCAAACTAATTTCGGTTTGCATTCATTTGAGGAGGCACAACGCCCTAATCTAATCTAACCTAACAACTATATAATATAGCTACCATATAACCGATTGTTCCAGTATCATCCAAATCAAAACAAATTCGTCATGATATCTCTTATATATTTACAATGTGAATGGTATATAAGCTTCGTCAAGTCGAAGCTAGCCTTCGTTTCTTGTTTCCTCTTTGTTGTTTCTGCCATTTTTTCTTTTTGTTCTTCTATGTTGCAATGACTTAAGTCCCACGAATCCCCAATTCCCTCGACGTGTAAATAAATTCAATATGCAATATGGAACTACGACTGCCAGCTAGCTATTCATTGCAAATAGAGGGCGATTGCGTGAAACAGAATCCGCCATAGCAATACAAATGCCCAAGCCCATTCCCAAATCTTGTCATTCAACTATTTTCATTATCATTTTCTTTTTCGTCGAGTCGATTCCGGATTTTGCTGTTGTTTTTATAAACAATGATGAATTGGTGAATGATGATGCCCGGGGTGTCGATATCAGTGCTGTTGTATATATCTATACATATATTCGTGTATAATAAGACTGCATGTAAAATGTTCGCATATGTGCATCCTAGCCGTCTGTGTTGGTAAATCTATCAAATATGCGTATAAAGGGACCCCCATTCCGTTCAGTACAGTTGTGAGCAGTGACCAAATTTGGAGATGAGGCTCGTGAACAAGTACAAGCGTAGGCAAGCACAAATCTCTCACTCTCTCTCTCTCTCTCGGTCTAAATATATAATATTAAACATATTAAACTACGAATTATGAGACACTGAAAATATAGATACGGACAGTTGATTCCAAAAATCAGAAAGTCAAACAAGGACCTCCCACAGTGCAAATAGAAGAAAGAAAATAAACTAGTGTACTACTGAAGGATGTTTTTTAAGATAAATAGATAGAACCACTACATTTTAGTTGATCGGTTGGCAATTTCGTGACGTTAAAATAGAAAGGGATTTTTGAAATATTGCTGCCGCGGACGTTGATGTACAATGGGCTGTACGTTCAAGTAGACCCACGATACCACGGGGCTTGTTACGCGAAGCCCAGGATAGAAGCTCCCACCTCCCGCCCAAACTGCCGAGGGGCGCAGCCGCATAACGAGCGACACGAATCGCGAAAAAGTAAAAATTTCTTTTGAGAAAAGAAATAAACTTATTAGTCCGATTCGGATGAACTTTTGTACCGTAGTATTGTTATTTCAATGAGAAACAGAAACGACTTCCATTCTAAGTGTTTATAATTAAACAGTCAGTTATATTACAGAATATTACATGACCGACCCCTAAAATATATATATTCTTAACCAGGATAAACAGCTAAGTCGATCTAGTCGTGTATGTTTGTCCGTCCGTCCGTATGAACACCTACAACACCGTATGAACACACCTTACTCTACAAGAGCACGAGTATAAAAATATTTTACTAAAATACTGTCATAACTCAAAAAAACATGAATTTTGAGTAAATGATGCAGAATTATTCCGAATATCGTGGTTAATTCTGTTAACAAATTCAATTTAATACCTAGTTCAGTCTCTGTAACGCATAGAAGAAAGCATTTCCGACGTGATATAAAATACATATTTTGTACAAATCACTTTAAAGTTTCAACAAATAAAACGAAGCCGATGAATTTACCAGGATATGTACCGCGATGTTCATTTGGAACACTGCTTGCTGGCTGGGTCTGAGCTACTGTGCGAAGAGCGGTACTTGTTTGACCCATGTACAGGGCCATGGTCAGAGATGAGAGAAGTTGTCCGATTCTCTCTAGGTATTGCCTCTTCGTTATGTGTGTGTGCGTATGTGCGTATGTATGAGTTCATTAACATATTCGTGCGGTGGCTACAATTCGCGACAATTTTAATGAAGGCAAAAAAAAAAACAAAAAAGGCTTTATAAAAATGAAATTTATTGTTTTTTTTTAGTCGTTTGCTACTTTGTGACCACATAGTGAATTTTGAAAACAGTTCATCACCGCCCGGTCCGTGACATGACAGGGAGTACAGACCCTAACCTTCTGGTTTTCTTTTTGTCGCATTGATCCCCCGGCTGGCTATCGTATCGATCCATTGATCTTACCGAAATGAATGATTGTGAAGCTTCTTTTGTGGAAGCGAAACACAAAAAATCAAATGACCGTATACGCACATACATACACACACAAACATACATAAATACATACATACATACACACATATACAAACATTTGGATGGCAGTCCAGCCGAGCCAACAACAAAAGGAGAGAAAAACAATGCAAGCTCAGATTCGATTCAGCCTCAAGCACAGGCTCAGAGTCGCGTCCTCGCAGCTCGGGTAGCTCGGCATTTGCAGCAAAAACGTACAACAAGTGACACTTTTGTTTTATATTCGCAACTTTTTATGCTGAATCTGAGAACAAAGGCGATTTCTCAGTAAAAACCGAAACCAAACACAGGACACAGACGACACCGACGAGGCCACAGAGCCTACATAATACAAATGCATGGTCACTAGGCTGTGGTATTGGTATTAAGCAAAGCACCCAGCGCCCATCATGCCTTGCCTCTGGTACATGTAGTATGTACATTATATATGCTTAGCTGGAAATAGTGCTGCTACCGGAAATTTAAGAAATCTAGAAAGGAAGGCTAGATTCGGCTTGCCGAAGCTTACATTCACATTGTAAATTTATAACCGATCTGGGTCAAATCTGGTTGGACTTTGTTTTGATTTGGATGAAAAACAGAAAATTTATGATCCTAAGTGTTTATTCCGGAACAATCGGTTATATGGTGGCTATATTATATGCTTGAGACCCATCATGCCACAGCTCTTGCTTGCTTGTATGTTTGTTGTTTTGCTAGAGATGTTGTTGCTGCCTTGCTTCACAAACTACCAGATATTTCTGTGGTATTTTAGATGTTTTTTTTTTAGTGGCGGTGGAACGTCGATATAATGTATCGAAATATACCGATAACTCAATATCTTCCACAAATTTTAACGCATTTAATTGGAACTGGGTTTGTATATGTATATGCACATAATCTACCGATTTGCCGAGTTTTTTCAAGATCGGATAATGATTATAGACAAAATCGTAAAAAAAAATTTGTATGAGAGCACAGAGAACTCAAACACGTGTGGAGTATGTCGAATATTGAATAAATGCTGAGTACGAGTATCTTATAGTCGAAATATCGGCTATAGCGTTCTTACTTCTTATACTAGTACACTAGTAGAGTAAACGAGTATATTGTATTCGTGCAAACGTATGTAACAGGCAGAAGGAAGCGTCGAAGACCCCATAAAGTGTATATTCTTGATCAACCGAGTCGATCTAGCCATGTCCGTCTGTCCGTTCGTCGGTCCGTATGAGACTGTAAGAGCTAGAAAGACCCAATTTGGTATGTAGAATCCCCTTGTTGGGCCTCAGATCAAGTGTGTTTTACAATTTTGCTACAAGCCCCCTTCCTCCTCCGCCACCCACACAACTTTATATCTTCCACAATTTTGACCGCATATAGTTGAAACTCGATTTGTATATGTATAAGCACATAATCTATCGATTTGCCGAGTCTTGTTTAGCCACGCCCCCTCGCGCCACCGCAAACCGCAAAACCTTACATCCTAACAAATTTGAAAGCATTTAGTTGAAACTCGGTTGAAAAAAATTCTTTTTCATTCTTTTGAGTGTGTCGAATATTGAATAAATGTTGATACTCGTACGAGTATCTTATAGTCGGAGCGTTCTTACATGTTTTCCTTTCATACAACATTTTTGTTTTACGATTTTGTTTACAATTATTATTCGTTCCTAACAAAATTCAAATCCGTAGATTATGTGCTTATATATATACAAACCAAGTTTTAACTAAATGCGTTAAAATTTGTGGAAGATATAAGGTTTTATTGATTTGCGGGGGAGGGGTAAAATATAAAAACAAACTTGATCGGATGTCCCACAAGGGGAGTCTACAACCCAAATTGGGTAACTCCAGCTCTTATAGTCTCCGAGATCTAGGTGTTCATACGGACGAACACACGGACATGTCTAGATCGACTCTGCTGTTGCTCCTGATCAAGAATACATATACTTTCTGGGGTCGGTATCGCTCCCTTTTTCCTGACAAAATTAATTTTATGAATGTTATAAAAATGCATTATTATAGAAAGTAAACTAATAAGAAATGTTATAGAATATTATAATCAAATTGCATATGTACATATACATAAGAAAATACTGTGTAATTCACTAGCGTCTCATATGATATTCAACTTGATACGCTAGATTAATAAATAAATAAACATATGTACTTGATTGTCCAATGTTTGGGTAGAACACTAGTTGGTATACATATGTAAAAATCTTAACACAAACATCTGCTCATTTTGAATTACGCTTAACAACAGCAGCAACAACAACAGAAACAGAACGGTCTCGCTTGTTGACAACAAAGGTACTTTGCAACTGACAATAAGACGAGAACGAAACGAACACGCTAACAATGTAAAATGGGTAATTACTTGACAATTATCTGAAATGCGTTTTCAAACTGCTTTATAGCTATTTAATGACAACTCTGCTCTGTTGACAACTTAAATATTGTGAACGAGTATGCGTGTGTGTCTGTGAGCTTTTGTTCAAACCTACTCACTGCTTGTACACTCACACAACTTCTATTTGCAAGTGCACTCACACATGTATACGTATGCGTATGTAGTACTCACACAATTTGCATTCGCGCAAATGCGGCATACAGTGAACGCCCGCCAATGGTAATATGATATGCACGTTTTCAGATATTTATATTCCAAATTGTGTACCTATAAGTACATAGACATTCAAATGGAAAGTTCAGTAATTTACATGCGCGACATCCGAGAGGCTAAAATTAATTTTGGGATAGCTCACTGTCCGCAACTGGTAGCTTGTTTGTCGGTCTTCACTGTACTACATAGCTACACATTTTTACGAGCGTGATAATTTGTACCCACAAGAAAGAGAAACCATGGGTAAAGGGTGCTCGTGTCGTCTACAATAACTTCGGTTGAAGTGGGTTGGACTGGCCGGACACGAGCGATTTAGGTAGAAAACAGTTAATGCCTAGATTCGCGTTTGTTATAGATTGTTGGCTCTAAAATGAGTTTTAAAATCCTAGCATAACTCTCTCAGTTGACAATAACCACAATGGCTAAAGTAGATAAGCCTCATAGCCTCATTTTTAATACTCGTACTCTAGTAGAGGAAACGAGTATATTGTATTAGCGCAAAAGTATGTAACTGGCAAAAGGCAGCGTCTCCGTCCCCATAAAGTATATATATTCTTCATCAGCATTATCAGCCGAATCGATCTAGCCATGTCCGTTTGTTCCTCCGTATGAACACCTAGCCTATACTAGCAGACTACACTAGCTAGGGTGGTATTTAGACTCCCCTTGTGGTGCGTCAGATCAAGTTAATTTTAAAATTTTGCCAGGCTCCCTCCCCCGCAAATCAGTAAAATCCTTACATCCTTACACCCACAAATTGTAACGCATTTGGTTGATTAACATATATCATAGGTTTTATTAACAAAAAGTGGTCTGAGTACGAGTTTCTTATAGTCGAAATTCGATAATAGAGTTCTTACTCATTTAATTATTAATATATTTGAAAATTATTTCCATGCCTTTGTGTGTATCTATTCCCTCGGGCAAAGCGATGATTTGGACTTCAGAGGCTTGACTGTAACTTGATCAACTCGCTGGCAATGCATTGCAAAAACATACATACAAACTAGTACATTCCAATCAAAATTCAAATGAATAAAATGGTCATCACATGCACATGCATATGAACTTGCAATTATGGCAAGCATTCGCCGAGGGGATTGTAATTTGAACAATTTTATGCATTGATGAGCAAATGCGAGTACAACCGAGACGTTGCCTACCGCACACTCAAGGAGAATTTGCTGCTTGTATAGCACAGGTACATATGAATACATGGGCTTAAAATTACTATACATTCGACGTACAAACGTCGTATAGGCGATTTATCGATTAAAGGCCCCCAGCCGTTCTATAAAAGTAAGCGATTAATAATATTAAGGTCGAGGAATGCAAGATATTGTGTAGGAAATTATTCGATATACTATTTGATTCTTATACCCCTTTACCCATAGTACAAGGGTATATTAAGTTTGTGAAATGTGTGTAACAGGTAGGAAGAAGCGTAAAGTATATGTATTCTTGATCAGCATGACAAGCCGAGTCGATCTAGCTATGTCCGTCTGTCTGTCTGTCCGTCCGGATGTATGAAAATCTAGATCTTGGAAACTACAAGAGATATGAACTTAAGACTTGCATTTTAAATTTCCATAAATATGTATCCAGATCAAGTTTATTTTATTTTTTGCCATGCCCACTTTTTAGGGTGGTCCCATACAAACTATTTGCAGTTTTAGTGTTTTTATTTGATAGCTTTTTTGTTTTTCATTGTATTTGAACCAAACTTGGGGACATGACTAGATCGACTCGGCTGTTGATGCTGAATATATACACTTGATGGGGTCTTAGACGCTTCCTTCAGCCTGTTACATTTATTTGCACGAATACAATATACTCGTTTACTCTACTAGAGTACGAGTATAACAAAAATTATTACATACTTATGAGTGAATCGAATATTAGCGTTCTAACTTGTTTGTTTTGATTTGTAGTGAAGCATACATACTATACTCACTCGCAGATTAAAAAGTATTTGTGTAGATGTATGTAACAGGTAAGAGGGAGCTTTTCCGACCCTCTAGAGTATATATATTCTTAATCAGCATTAACTGCCGACACAATCTACCCATGCCCGTTCGTATGAACAGCTGGATCTCGAAGAATATAAGATCTAGAATTACCATATTTAGTATGCAGACTTCCCTAGTATATACGAGGAACAAGTTTGTTTAAATATTTTGACACCTTCCCCCCAACGCAGCAAATCGAAAAAGGTATACCTCTCACAATCATTCCCGCAGGGTTTGGTATATTTACAGGTAAATATAAGCAGATTATAGACCGATCTGCAGAAATAATCACAAAGAAAATGTTGTTTGGAAACTTCCATAAAATTATATTGCCTTTTCAAAATATGTGATATTTGCTGAGTACTAGTATCTTATAGCCGGAATTTCGATTATAGCGGTCTTAATTATTTTCATTTTGGTGTGCATACTCGGCATGAAGAAATTGGAGTTTGGTTTGAGTCGAATATGTGGTCGTATATTAATTCACGAATCAAATGCGCATTCTCTCAAAGCTGCTGTGTTATTACATTTTCGTCTGTTCTTACCTTTGCCTCTGCATCAGAATCGAACGAAGTGACAATGGACAAAGGCAACACATTCTGGTTTCGGTTTTCGGGTCTGAGTCTGCGACTGTGACTATGCGACCATCAAATTGCAGCGCATTTGCCGTCAAAGAATAACAAGAAAGAGCAAAAATTATTAACAAGACTAAAGGTGTAATGAAAACGACGCACGGATCCACCGCAGGGCCAAAAAGCCAGCCAGAGAGCCAAAGCCTCAACTGCAGACCTGAATTCGCGAAGGTGGGTATAGGATTGTGATTGGGGGGAGGTAAAAGAAGGGAGTTGTTTGCATACCGACAGCCAGCCAAGTCAGAGTTAGAGTCGAAGTCAGAGGCAGAGACCCAGTCAAAAAGCCAAAGCTAAAGCCACTCGATGGTGCTGGCTGATATATCACGGAATTTCGTGTGTGGGTGTAGTTGTGGAGCCTACAAAAGACGCAGGAGACAAGAGGCAGACGACTGAATATAAACCAGTTGAGGTTGAGAAGTATGAAAACAGATAACGACGACTCCACAGAAATAAAGACGTACAACAACAAGGCACGTGCAAGAAGCTTACACATACAGGCAAGCAGGCATAGGCATCAGGATGAACTGAACAGAGGCATTAGCATAAAGGAGATGCGGACAAAGACGGGAATGAAGACGTAGACGCGTTTTTCTGATGTTTTTGATGCAAAGAATAAACCTTGACTTCTTTTGTTTTGTGTCCATGCAAAGGCAGTGAACTTTCCTATTTCTTACATACATACATACATAAATATGTACTTGTAATTCTGTGTCTCTGAATATCACTTAAAACTTTTTTGGTTGTCTATATATTGTAATGAAAAGCAGCCTTGGAGTCGATTTGATTTAGGTTTGTTTGGTTGCCGTGAGAGAACAACTTTTGGGGTTATGGTTAGTAGTGCGATGACGAAAATGTTCACGCGTGAAATTCATTTTTGGTCATAAATGAATTTTCAAGCTACGGTACTGTATAAAACAAGCAAAAAACGATATAGTCGATATTCTTACTATAAGATACTCGTACTCAGCATTTATTCAATATTCGACACATTCAAAAGTATGCAACCGTGTTATTTTTTTTTCTCTGAGGGTGAGGTGCTCTCATAAAAAATGTTTTTTTTACGATTAATTTTAAAATACATAAACTTGATCTGACACCCCACCCCACAAGGAGAGTCTCTCTAGGCTTTATAGTCTCCGAGATCTAAGTGTTCATACGGACGGACAGACGGACATGGCTAGATCGACTCGGCTGTTGATGCTGATCAAGAATTTATATACTTTATGGGGTCGGAAACGCTTCCTTTTGCCTGTTACAATACAATATACTCGTTTACTCTACTAGTGGTGCATTTTTTTGAGTGTGTCGAATATTGAATAAATGCTGAGTACTAGTATATATAGTGGGAATATCGACTATAGTGTTCTTTCTTGTTATTATAGTGCTAATCCACAAGGGTATGTAAGCTTCGGTTACCAAAAGATAGCCATTCGTCTTGTTTTATACTATGGGCAGTCAACTACATATGTATGTAGCCTTCTCCTAGTACGAGTTTACCGGTTTAGGGTAATCTGAATCATTTGTGGTTGCCTTTTTCCTTGTGAGAGTGTGGGAGTTTCTTTGGAATCCTAAGCGAACTTGGCATCTGTGCCAACTCTCTCCAGTAAGCCTTTTTTCAGGATTTAAGCAACTGAAGCATCAACTGACGTAATTTCGTTGATAGTTCTGATGATTTCTCCATTCGCCCCGTAAAAAAACATCCACTTGTATATATCTGCTACCAATATCTATAGTATATACGATAAGCTCTAGGCGACTAGAATTAATTATGATACTACGTAGTTTTGCTTCATTTAAATATGTGTTCTATTTGTTTTGCAGCACTCCTCCAAATAATGCTAATGACGGCTCTCCAATGTCCAGTTCTGATGTTGAATCTTTCAATGGCAATATAGTTTACAATCTGGATGGCAGTGCTTATATTATTGATGCAGACAATGCGACATCTACAGCAGTGGTTACAACATTAACAACGCCATCAAAATTAACATCTAAACCAACATCGAAATCCAGATTAGTTTCGAAAACACCTTCGACAGCATTAGACAACCTAAACAAACCTGTGGAGGCAGGTTCCAAGTTGCAGGAGCATTATCATCTTGAACAACAAGATCAAGCTGGTTTGCTTTTGGATGCGGATGATTGCCAATACAGAGGGTCAGATCCAGGGTCACTCTCCCGCCTAGGGTCAAAGATAAGTCCGAAAATCCATTCGTTTCGCGTCGTTTCAGCGCAAGATGCGAGTGCCGAGTGCCAGGATCCACTTAGCGGTCGCCTATTTAAAATTCAGAAGCCCATTTTGATGTGCTTCATATGTAAGCTGTCCTTCGGCAACGTCAAGTCATTTAGCTTGCATGCGAATACCGAACACAGGCTCAATTTGCTTGAGCTGGAACAGCAGCTGCTTAATCGCGAATATTCCAGTGCCATCATACAACGGAATATGGACGAGAAGCCGCAAATATCATTCTTACAGCCGCTGGATGTTAATGCTTCTGCCCCACCGACCGGAGATGGCTTACTCCAGACATCCGAGGAGTTAGACAAAGTCAAAGTCAATGAAAATGAGAATGTCGGTATGCCAATCACGCTGACTTCCGACAAAAGAGTGAGTCGTGAGCACCAAGAGCACGAGAACCATCGACAGGCCCAGCACGAGCTTGAACACAAATCCAAGCACGAGGACGAACTTCTGCTTGAGCACCACCAAGATGATGGGAGAGGAGGCAAAGACGTTGGCAATAGCAACGTTAAAGATATGGCGGCACCTAGTGCCAATGTGAATACCAGCGCCCCTTTTTCAGTAGCAGCCAAATCGGCTGTGAAACTTAGTTCCTTAAACTCAGCAACAGCAAAGACTAATAATATCCTTAAAAAAGAATCTTTATCATCGTCATCATTACCATTATCGTTGTCGTCACTATCACAATCACCAGTACCCACACCAGCACCCGCATCGCCAAATCAATCGCAGCCGCTGATAACGGATTTATCCGAGGGCGTGTCGCCATGTGAGAGCAGCTCATCAACTGGGCTAGCCCCTAGAACTGATAATCTAAGTAGCGATAAGTCAACGACGAGAGCAACAAATGCACCCACTGATGCCTCAACTAAGAGCGAAATGAACAACAGTAACTCGCCCTCACCATCTTCCCACCATCCTGCGGACTCAGATGCTGCTTTAGCAGCTGCTGACTTCCTGAAACAGCATCTACATTCACTGCAGCAACAGCAGCAGACCACTGGCAGCATATTCCCACAGATGCACACTCAGGCGCAGGCCCAAGCCCAACTGGGTTCCTTTCACGCATCTTTAGCGGCGCTGGCGAACGAACAGAATGCGAATGGTGTCAAGTTGCTCACAGAGTTTCTTCATCAACAGCTGCAACAGCAGCAGCAACAACAACAAAATCTCCTATTCCCAACTACTTGTCCGGAACATCCTGATTTCAAAGGAGTCGATTGCAAGACATGCGAAATGCACGACATTCATCAACGCATCAAGTCGCCATCGCATGCACAGGCACAGCTGCAACAGGCCCAGCAGCCGCAGCGATCACCCAACAGCAGTAGCGGCGGCTTATCTGCATCCGCATCCACGTCTATGCCAATATCCATATCGCCGAGTGCTTCGTCGGTGGGCAGTGTTGGAGTTGGAGCAAGTACGACTCCAGCATCGAGCTTTACAATTGGCGCCTGTTCGGAGCACATAAATGGCCGGCCCCAAGGAGTCGACTGTGCTCGGTAAGTTAAAGTTAAACTGGGACCCCATATTCAGCATATTGAATAGGTTTTTTTTTTGTATTTTCATTTAAATACACGCCCCATAACGTAATTACAATATTAAAATATCCCTAATACATTTCTTTGGAAAGCAAATCAGTGGAGTTGGTTGACACGATCTACAAATCTGTTAGATCGTACTTGATGAATGAATTAAAATCCATCATATTGCCCACCAATTCGAATTAAAATCTATCATATTGATAACAGATGAGGGAATACATCGAAACACCATGTATTAAATCACTTTTGACACAAACGCCGCAGGCATTTGCTTCATTTGCGATGGCCATCAGCTGGCTACACCACGGGCTGGTTAAAAAGCATAAGAACATCATATTTGCACACAATACACTAAGAAAATTAAAGGATAAAGAAAGCACAAAAAATTACAAATTAAAAGCAAAAGCCTTATTTTGAAAGCAGTTTCGTAATATTCGAGAATAGGAGATACTTATGTATTTTTGAAACACGACATGCGATTACTCGCACAATTCCACAAGATTTCTTTTAGTGTATGCATGGAAAATATAAAAGTAAGGGTTGGCCTGGCCTTGGTCCTGGTTCTGGTCAGATTCTAGGGTGGCTGTGGCATCGACTGGGTTTCTGCTGAGCTATGTACGTGCTGACAGGACCAAAGGGGTTTGGGATGGATTCGCTTCGTTTCGGTTTTCGTTTTTGGTTGGGTGTATACGTAATATGCGTAATTATTGCTGCTGTTTGAACTTTGGTTGGGCCAAAAGGGATTTCCTCACGTTGTTGAGCCACACAATAACTCATTAGCGTAATTTCCACATGCGCTTCACAGGCCAGAGAAGCGAGATGCGTCCCATTCTGTTCTGTTCTGTTCCGCCCATTCTCTTAGCCTGCGGCTAGGCTGGTTGTTCATTTAAACGCAAATGAACTTGGGGATTTGATCAGGCGAATTTGTCTGCTCACATTGATTGCGTCAGATATGACAGTTGAATCGGAATCGAAAGGATTGCAAGAATCGTACTTATGCCTATCCCATTGTAAGAGCATCTCACACTCCGGGTTTCAACCCTCACTCTTACATAGAGTACAATCGAAAAAATCGGAAAGCTATTAATGAGAAGGTTTTGAAGTCTGGCGAATTAGCCATATATTAGTATACCCTTCTCATAGAAACAAACTGCTCTACCTTACTCGGCTTGCCATGCTGATCGAGAATACATATGTACATACATTTGATGTCTGAGCTGCTTCTTTCTATGCGTTAAAAATTTCCTCCCAGAAAATTTAAAGAAATAAATGTTGCCTACCTTTATATGTTCTATTTGTCGAATATAAAATAAATGCTTGTTGGTAATATATAATAGAAAACTAGTTTTTCCTCACAATTAATTGAATTACTACTAATAATTCATTATTAAAAAGTTTGAGGTCACTCAGCATTTATTTAATATTTGACACACTCAAAAGAATGCAACGCTTTTTTGTATATTCTTACTGTAGTAGAGTAAACTGTTTCAAGATTTTGTCTTCAAATATTATCCAACCATAATTTAATTTGGCAAATCGGTAGATTATATACTTATGGGAGTCTTCATATATGCCGATCAAGAATATCATCATATAACCCCACTCTCACTCTATCTCTTATAGTCTCCGAGGTGTTCATACGGACGGATAGATCAAGAATATATATCATTTATGGGGTCGGAAAGGCTTCGTTTTGCCTGTTACATACATTTGCACGAATACAATATACTCGTTTTTCTCTACTAGAGTACGAGTTTGAAAAGAAAATTGTTTCTAAAATGAAATGGTCCCAAGTGATAGTGGCGAGGTTATTTAAGCTTACTTTAATTTGATAATCGAATCGAGAGCATACCTATATAAATTGTATACATATACATATGTGAGGTACATACTCTTACATACGAGCACTCTATAAATGTGTACATACACTTGGTACATACATGTACACATATTTAAATTTACTTATTGTTAAGAGCTATTATGACCTGGGCATGAGAATGAATGAGCTGGCTCTCGGCTGGGATCGGATTCGGATCGGGGAGAGGGAGACGACTTAACTAAAATAAATTAAACCAATTGCGCTGATTTCACTTAATAAATGCTTGTACAGATTCTCTGACTGTGCCCGTGCCTGTGCCTGGGCTTCAATTGTCATTGTCGCAATTTACTGGGACTGGGTAGATCATAAAATTTCATCAACACTTTGTGGGACGGCGAAGGCGCAATTGTAATTGTTGTGTGTGTGAGTATGAGTGCGTGCGTGTACGACTGGGTGCGCTGTGACAAGTATTCACAATGAAGTAGGGTCTCGAATTCAAATTAAACGATTATGATAAGTACACACACACACACTACAAACGAATCTGACCAATGACAATGAGAATGCGAAGTAATACTAGTAAGCTAATAAGTTCGTGCGGATATGAATGATGATGATTTGGGACGGGATCGCGATGGTTCGTTCATATTTGTATTGCCATTGATAGAAGCTATATTTACATATTTACATACGAATGTACATGAACGATTAATATTGAGAAAATCACATGATTAACATTAACAGCATAATATTCCAAAAATGAGTGTGCTATTATGTACCATCTCCAGACTTAAGAAATGCACTACATCTTGCTCTCTTTCTGTTATTCTAATTGTTGTCGTTATCGTAATTGTAATTCATTGTTCCACATTTGTTTTTTGTTGTTGCAGTTGCGAAATGCTACTGAACTCAGCGCGACTCAACAGCGGTGTTCAGATGTCAACACGCAACTCATGCAAGACCCTCAAATGTCCGCAATGCAATTGGCACTACAAGTATCAGGAAACTCTAGAAATTCATATGCGTGAAAAGCACCCGGATGGGGAGAGCGCCTGTGGATATTGCCTGGCAGGTAAGTTACGCCGATTTTAAAAAATTGTTAAATAGTGCACCAAATAACACAAATGCAAATGTAAGAACAGCTTTCACATTTTCTTTGTGGGGGTAATTTCTACTTTATTTACCTTCCAACGCAATTTCGTTTGCACAAGTTCACAGTATGCCTACTCGGTAAATACTTCTCAATTCTACCGAATTGTCTAGTCTAGTCGACATTCCGACAAAGTATATATATTCTTGATCAGCATCAACAGCCGAGTCGATCTAGCCATGTCCGTCTGTATGAACACCTAGATCTCGGAGACTATAAAAGCTAGAGAGCTCCAATTCGGTATGAAGACTCCCCTTGTGGGTCGTCAGATCAAGATTGTTTTTTAATTTTGCCACGCCCCCTCCTAGTACGAGTATAAAAATAGCATACAAAATAGACACCACATTACCCCCCAAAAAAAAGCCCAAATTTGAACTAAAAGAACTAAGAATGCTACAGTCGAGCTTGCTCAACAGTAAAATACCCTGTACCCAGTAAGCTGCTATATCATATAGCAGACCGCTCCTGATCAAATTCGGTGAACGGACGTAAAGGTATAAAACGCTTGCCCACTTATTGAAGTACATATGAGCATCTTATACATAGTCTTATACAGGAATTTCCACTATAGCGTTATTACTTCTTGATTTTAGTAACTTTATTTTAGTGCTACTATGTGTTTTGAGTATCGCTGTTGCTTATGTTGCTAATAAAAATTCAAATATGTACATAGGTATATTTTGCATAAAATTATTGTCCATATATTGCAAAATATTGCAATATATGTTTTTACAATTATACATTACTCACAGAAGGTACAACGACACACATGTAGCACGAACACCGAAACCAGAAACTCCGAAAAAAGCACTCGCGAATTCGTATTAATATTATTTAACACTATTCATAATCACTATTCACAATTCTCGATCTGACCTTGACCTTGCTTGTGTCCCCAAAAAGTACCAATCAATATCATGTAAATCATGTAAATGAGAGAGAAAGAATGAGAGTAAGAGTATACAAGGGATGGGTCTTTGCACCGCCCTAAACTGCCACGTGCCAAATTTGGTTTCCGATTAGGAATATATATAGTTTATGGGGTCGGAATCAGAATTAAATTCTGTCAACAGATTTGGGGGCCTCCTTAAATAAATAAAAACCCTATTTGGGTAAATGGTTGTCTGTGCATATGGAGCCTCATCAAATAGATAAAAAAAAATTTGGTTTGATTTGGATGAAAAACAAACAGTTGGTGTTTATTCAGATATATCGTTATATAACGGGTACAAAAATATTTTATGTTCATATCGAAAAAAACGATATGAAGGGCTATATGATGTAGTCTCCCGATCTGAATAAACTTGGTCACAGACGCAAAGTATAATAAAATGAAAACAAACCGAATTTGGTTCGATTTGTATGAAAAACGCAAATGTTTTTTTATTCCGAAAAAATCAATTCCATGGGGGCTATATGATATAATGGCCCGATCCAAATCGAATTTGGTCAGTTGATGTAGATGCCTGTAGGATACTTAATCCACAAATTTGGTTCAATTCCAATGAAAAATATATGTGAACTATGAAATAAAAACCCTAAAAAGGGCGGTAGTTTGCATGGAGACTACCATAAAAAGTGGGCGTGGCAAAAAATAAAATAAACTTTATCTGGGTACATATGTATGGCAAATAAAAATTTAAATTTGAAGTTTCCATCCCTTGTAGTTTAAAAGATCTAGATTTTCATACATCCGGATGGACGAACGGACATAGCTAGATCGATTTGGGTTGTTGTGCTGATCATACATAGATTTCACAAACTTACCCTTGTTCTATAGGGGTATAATTAAGAAATTCGCCTTTATTTTCAACCCTAAGGCTTATCGCTATTACTTTTAGGAAAACAATTTTTTTTTTTAAATTATGGTTTTTTTTCTAAAGGTACAGCAAAAACATATTTTATATTTTTTAGAAAAATTTCTACTATTACCTAAAAACATTAATGTATGTGAGTGCTCTGTATTACATGTGTATGAGTGAATTGCAATATATGTTATTGATGTTGGACCTGCCGGCCGCCCATTCCGATAAAGCTGTAATGGTACACTAATTGAGTAAACAAGGATTGTATTCGTGAATATGTATGTAACAGGCAAATGGAAGTATTTCCGATCCCATACAGTATATATAATCTTGATCAGCATCAACCGAGTCCATCTAGCCGTGTCCGTCTGTATGAACACCTCGATCTCGGAGACTATCAGAGCTAGAGTCACCAAATTTGGTATGTAGACTCCCCTAGTGTTTCGTCAGACCCTTATATCTCCCACAATTTTAGACACTTTTATTTGAAACTCGGTTTATATATGTATAAGAACATAATCTACAGATTTACCATTTCATGGTGATCTGATAATATTTGTAGACAAAATCGTAAAATAACATGAGAGCCCAAAAAATAAGTTTTGCAGTGTTTCCAGTGTTTCGAATATCAAATAAATGCTGAGTACTGGTATCTTATAGTCAAAATATCGACTATAGCGTTCTTACTTGTTTTGGCTATAGTGTTGTTACTTGTCCTTTCTCTCTTACCTTTACTAACCCGTTACCATCTCGTTTCCCTCCGTGCAGGCCAACAGCATCCCCGACTGGCACGCGGGGAGTCCTATTCGTGCGGGTACAAGCCGTACCGGTGCGAAATCTGCAACTATTCCACGACCACAAAGGGCAACCTCTCCATACATATGCAGTCTGACAAGCACTTGAACAACATGCAGGAGCTGAACAGCTCGCAGAATATAGTGGCGGCTGCAAAACTGTTGCTGCCCAGTCCATCAACTGCTTCACAAGCAGCGATCGTCAGTGGATGTGGATCGGCGGCTAGTCAGCAAGCTGTATTACCCTCGGTCTCTTCCTCGGCTTCAGCTTCAGCCGTGTCCAGCATTAGCAGCACTGCGGGACAAAGCCAAGGCCAGACGTCCAGCGCTTCCGCTTCTGCTGCTTTGACAACTAAGCCAAAGCCATCATTCCGCTGTGACATCTGCAGCTATGAAACTTCTGTGGCCCGCAATCTGCGCATCCATATGACAAGCGAGAAGCATACGCACAATATGGCCGTGCTACAGAACAACATAAAACATATACAAGCGTTTAACTTTCTACAACAGCAAGGATCTTCTGTTGCTGCTGGTGGAGTAGGTGGAGGAGGAGCATCTGCGGTTGGTGTTGGCGGCAATCCCAATAGCTTCTTGCCGGAGGTAGCTTTAGCCGATTTAGCTTATAATCAGGCACTCATGATTCAATTGCTCCATCAAAACGCAGCCGCCTCACATCAGCAGCAACAGCAGCAGCAACAACAATCATGCAATAGCAAACTCTCTTCCACGCCACCTTCGCCAGTGAGCACACCAGAGCAACTGCAACCGACCTTCTCCTTTTCGCCAAAGCCCCTCAAAATGGCCCATGGAATGGGCATGAACATTGGCTTTGGCATGAGCCTAGGAATGGGAATAATGCATTCGAGTGATGCGGCGGCAGCGGCCGAAAATCTGGATTCACATCCACTGAATAAGCCAGATGCTTGGCCCACGGCCCTCTTTAGCTGTCTCATTTGCGATTGCTTCAGCTCCAACAATTTAGATGATCTGAACCAGCACCTATTGGTGGATCGGTCGCGTCAATTGTCAAGCACCTCTTCCGATATTATGGTCATCCACAACAACAATTACATATGCCGGCTATGCAACTACAAAACGAACCTGAAGGCTAACTTTCAGTTGCATAGCAAGACTGACAAGCATCTGCAGAAGCTCAACTTCATCAACCACATCCGCGAGGGCGGGCCACGCAACGAGTACAAACTGCAATACCAGCCCCAGTTGGCTACAAATGTCGTCCAAATCAAATGCAACTGCTGCGACTTCCACACCAATTCGATACAGAAGCTCTCGCTGCACACACAGCAAATGCGCCACGACACAATGCGAATGATCTTCCAGCATCTGCTCTATATCGCTCAACAGAGTCACATGCATAAGGCATTAGGCCTGGGCGCCCCATTGGAGGACGACTTACAATCACAGCAGTCAAAGTCACAATGTGACGATCAGGAGTTGCAATCTGCCTCACCGCAAAAGTCATTCATATGCCAGCTATGCACTTTTTCCGCCGATAATCTACACGAGATGATCCAGCACGTGAAAGGACTGAGACACATGCAAGTTGAGCAATTCATTTGCTTGCAGCGCCGCAGCGAGAACCTCGAAATGCCAGCCCTTAACGAAGTGTTCAAGGTTACCGAAAAGGTCACGGGTGCTGGCAGTACTGAAGGTATGTACACTGGTCCCATCCCATCCAATAATTGATTATCATTTTTATACCAGTGAGTTAGATTCAGCGTTCCGGAATTTAAGCTTTTTTTTTAATTTAATGCAGTGAAAAGTCAAATATATAATACAACTAGTTAACCCTAGTTGTAGATCTATGTTTGTTGCTGTCTTGCTTCACAAACTACCAGATGTTCCTGTGGTATTCTAGAAGTTTTTTTGAGTGGCGGTGGAATGCCTATCAAATGTATCGATATATACCGATATCTATATACATTCGCCTATTGTATAAATCCCCTATTGTATAACATATAACTCAAGATATATATGCACATATATAGAAAACTCACGTTATCGATTTGCATATATCGATAACTTGATAAATCAATATACATATATCTATACACATATAACGATACACATGCATCGATATACCGTATATTTATATCGGTATATATTGGCGACTGAATATATCGATATACATATATCGACGACTGACTATATCGATATTCCAAAACGATACATAGCTCGATCTTCTAATGAACGGGTTCTCAATAGCGCCTATATGAGGGGACGGTGTCACGCCCATTTCTCCAAAACGATATATAGCCCTTGACACTTCCCTAGTCGATATTACTATACTGAACAAATTCCATTGCAATCCGTTCAATAGGTGCAAAGATATGACGAATCATTATTATCGCCTAATGGGGCAGTGCCACGCCAATTTTTTCAAAACTATGTATAGCCCTTGAAATTCTCCTTGTGCTATATGAGCGGGCGGTGTCACGCCCATTTTTCCAAAACGTATTAACGATGTCCGATGCAAGGCATGCAAGTGTTCTAATTTCATATTCCTACTGAAAACTCAGTAAGTCGAAATTCATTGTCACCATTTATTTCATAACGTTCACTCTCTCAGAAGTTACAACATTTTTTATACCATTCACAAAAAATTGTGATGTCTGTCCGTTCGTCCATCGGTTTCAATACAAGGATCTCAGCAGTCTCAAAAACAACTTTTAACAGATGTTTTGTTTCTGCACGCTAAGTACGAGTTTCATCCAAATCTAACCAAATGTAGTGTGTATCCAATTTCGGATACCCCACATCCGCTTACCTAATTTTAATCAGATCGGACCACTATATCATATAGCTCCCATATAACCGGATGTTTCCGGAATGGACACATAAGCCATGTGCGTCTGTCCGTCCGTCCGTATGAACACCTAGATCTCGGAGACTATAAGAGCTCGAGATACCCAATTTGGTATGTAGACTCCCTTGTGGGACGTAAGATCAAGATTCTTTTTAAAATATTTTTTCGCTATTTTGTCTATGTTTTTATTGAATTTCGGGAACGTCCAAAATGTTAAGACAAATTTGATTTGCGTGCACACTAGGTGAGTTGTACTACCAAATTTGGTATTTCTAGCTATGTCAAAATGAAATAAATGCATATGTGTGCATTTAATATCCGCCCAAATAACTTAGCAATTGCCCATGCCCATATTGTATAATGCGACTCGTTCGTTCGTAACTCTTCATTAAGCGCTGATTTCAGTTCAATTTCTTTTACCACTCTACGATTATTATCTTCGCCCTGCCGCTGTTGTCTTCAACGTTCTGAGGCTGATTCTGATCAGCCTCAGCCTTTTCCCCAACCTCGTCCTCGTTGTTCGGCTATACGAAAATTCTTCACTGCGCGCCCTCGCGTCACCCTTATGCGATTTATATGCTGTGAGATTTATACGCTGACGCTGACCCTTGAAGAAATTATTACAAATTACTTAAGAATGCAAAAACGATTATGTGTGTATCCATCGAATTTGCAATTAGTGACGTGCACACTTTGCTCCATGCCAGCTCCAGCCAGCCACAGCCTCATTCCCAGTCCAATACCCTTTCCACTCTCCAAAACGCAAACACATACACATGCATACGATCACAGCCACAGTGCAAGATTCCCATATCAGATGCGGTGTCGTTCGGGTGGCGGGGGCTGGGGCCCGAACCGCAGGCATGGCACCTAAACTCATCCACAGAGCAAGAGAAGCAAAGGTGGCTGCTGCAGAGCAGACCGACCGATGCAGACGGAGACACAACCACAATAGCAACTACTGCAACAACAACAAAAATAAAAACAGCCTCAACAAGGAGAAACGAAAACCCCAACTTCGAACCTTGCAATGCACCCTACACACCCACCTCAATCTACACTAAACATTATTCATCCGAATCAGGCAGTATACTCGTGCTTTCCGAAAATATATTTGGTAAGAAGAAGAAGAAGAAGAAAGCCTTTGTACGATGAGTTGCTTACATAAGGGACTGTATGATAATTATTTTTAAACTATATTACTATAATAATATTACTATAATAAGAGATTTGATTTTTTTTGCACAATAACAACCATTATTTTGATAATTTAATATGTGTGTATTTAGTTTTTTTTTAGCTCAAAATTAATCCCCAAAATTAATACGATCCCGAGTATAAGCGTTATTGAATTTTACTACAAAATATTTCAAAATTACACGTAATTGTAATAGCTTCGAACTCCTTTTCCCTTCTTTTTTTCTTCTTCATATCACAAATTTATAATCTTTGACAATCCGTTGCGACAATTGCAAATGCTGTCCCACACAATTGTAGCGTATTCAAGTATGTATGCAAAATTGAAATGGTCGCGGTCGCGCTTACGTAGCCAATGAACCTGAAACGCATAAGACGCGCCTGTGCCTGCACCTTTGCCTGCGGATTCGAATAGCAGTTCTCGTTGTTATTTCAGATGTTGGGGGTTTCACTCTTCTCTACTCTGGTCTGTTTCTGTGGACTTGCTGCTCCCTGCGCATTGAGTACCTGTCTGGAACTGATTTGTGGCTGCCAGTTGGTAGACATACTGGCAAATAGTATAGTGCAGTACAAAAACTCAAAAATAATGGCAAAATTAATGAGATGCAAATATTATGTGAATATTTTGTTTTCTTTTTTTGGTACCTATTGAAATATCCCCTCTCATTTCTGCACGTGCACTTGTGTATACTTACAGCTTCTGCCCTTTCCTATTTTATAACCCCGCCCGCTTTGAAATCCGATCGATTTGGCCCGTAACAGCTATAGTTTCACTTTAAATTACCACTTGAAAACTGTTAAACGATAACGATTATTTTGTCCTCTCCTATGAATCAGAGGCAATTTTATTTCATTGTTTCATCTCTTCTGCTGCCGTTTCAAGGGAACGCAAGCCAAAAATTTGTATACGTTCTCTCCAGAAAGAATATATTGTATTCGTGTAGATGAATGTTGAAAACCATACACAATTTAATGAATGACTATATTAAATACTCTCGTCGTGCTGATCAAGTGATAAAGAGTTTATATTACAAGGGCGAGAGAAATGCAGAGGCCGTTGCCACCTATAGTTCGAAATTCATTATACATTTGTCTAACAGTTTCGATTATGCATATTGTGTATATACATATGTACTTCAAAAATCTGAAAAATACATCGTATTTAACGAAAGCGACCAAGACATACATATATGGGATTTTGAGATCAAAATTGTATTGAGTGAGTCTCTTTATTTAATATACATAGTGGCATATATAACTGGGCCTATATTGACTGCTATGGCGTAAAAGCTACTGCTGAGGATTTGCAGCTGACTCGGATGTTGTGATTGTCTCCTGGCTGTGGTTGTTGTTCTCCGTTTCGCCAATGCCTTGCCCTTGCTGTTTTTGCAACGAAGCGCTACATAATGATACCCATCTTCAGTCATAAGTGACTCGTACCTCGTCTGCGCCCTTGTTCAGCGTCGGCATCACGATGCCTTCTGTTGTTGCAATATTGGTGGTGTTGGTGTTGTGCCTTCGTCTTATACCCTGTACCAAAAAAATATAAAAAGTGATTATGTGTGATGAAACTTCCTACGTCAAACTATTTGGTCAAAATATTTGCACCAGTTCGATACATTCTTAGCTATTTGTATTTTTATAAATTTGAGATTCTGCTACCAACAAGGACTACTTCTAGAAGAAGACAACTCGACTGTACACAGGGGCACACAATGCAAGCAAAACTTTGTATTTGTTTAGCCAGAAAGACAGTTTATATGTTTAGGAAGACTGTTTATGTGTTGGCTTTCGTACGACAGTATACAAGGGTATCTGACAGTCCAGTGTCCTGACTTTTTCTCTGCTTATTTTGTGAGAGTTATTGGTAGTGTTGGTGGCGGTAACAGCTGCGCATGATTATTGCTTTGCTGTGAAAGAAGAAGAACAAGAAGACAACGAACAACAACAACAAATACCAATACACACGTACATCCATATTCGCTTTTGTTAGATTAATTTCGTTTCTCTCTGTTCATTTAATTTCCCCCGTCCCACAATTCATGGCCAATAGCCACCGACGCGATGGTCTTGAATTTCATTTTACGTCGGTTTTTTTTAATTCGATGCAATCAGGCTGTATGGAAATTGCTTTAAAATTGGTAATGGAATTTGAAATACGAATATATTCGCATTTGTTCTGTATCGCAACCCCAGCCGAACGCAAAATGTTCCTGCTTGCAATTAACATGAATCACCACGCAGCTGAGCTCAATACCACATACAGTCAGCACTCGGTTTTCGCACAGTTTCTTGCGGAATGTCCTAGTTGTTCGATACATTCATTAACTTAAAGCAGGAAATATTTCATGGGTCGTGCTTTGTAAATACATATGTATATACCCTATTCTATGGATATAGATATAGGGTTTTGATGAGAAACAAAAAGGCTTTGTGATGGAAGCTGTGTGATATAGTTTTATTATACGGATGATCAAGTTCGGGCTGAGGAGATGTGGCCCCTGCCTTCAATGGATATAAAACGTCAAGTGGTCAAGTGAGTGAGAAAACGCCGGTATAGTTAAATCGGTTAAGGCCCATTTTTATGTTGGTGTCCTACCGACAACCAAACTTGAGCCGCTTTTTACTATTTAAGAGGAATCGCTATTCTTTTTCCTCACATGCTTGACCTCGAGCTTATCTAATAAAAGCAAGCAAGAACGCTAAAGTCGATATTCCAACTATAAGATACTCGTACTCAGCATTTATTTCATATTCGATACACTCGAAAGTATGCAACACGTTTTGAATTTTATACTAGTAGTGTAAACGAGTATATTGTATTCGTGCAAATGTATGTAACAGGCAGAAGGAAGAGTCTAAGACCCCATAAAGTGTATTCTTGATCAGCATGTTGAGCCGAGTCGATCTAGCCATGCCATGTTAGTACGTCTGTCCATCCTTATGAACCACCTAGATCTAGGAGATTATAAGAGCTAACGCCCCTTTTGGGGCGTCAGATCAAGTTTGTTTTACAAAATGTATTTTTTTTACAACTTTGCTTACAATTCTTACCCGATCTTGATGAAGACTCGGTAGATTTTGGGCCTATGCATCTATAAGCTGAGCGTGGCAAAATTATAAAACAAATCTGATGTGACGCCCCACAAGAGGAGTCTACATACCAAATTTGGTGACCCTAGCTCTTAGAGTCTCCGAGATTGAGGTGCTTATACGGACGGTCAGACGGACATAGCTAGATCGAATCGGCTGTTGATGCTGATCAAGAATATATATACTTCCATAAAGTATATATATTCTTCCATAAAGTATATATATTCTTGTCCATAAAGTATATACATATATTCTTGTCGGAGACGCTTCCTTATGCCTGTTACATACATACATACACTCGTTTACTATACTAAAGTACAAGTATAAACATTTAAAAACGTGAATTATAATATATAATAGCTATGGCTATAGCGTTCTTAGGACCTTTCCTTACTGCTGAAATATTTTAATTTGCGTGGGCCCACTGTGTCATGACAGCGGTGGCTGGAAGAACGAAGGTAGAAAGCTGTTGTTTGCTGGACTGGTCCTAGTCTTGTGCCAATGAGGAACGGTTGGTTGGTTCTGATTTGGTTTGCGTTGTTGCGGTCAATCTCTGCCGTTTGTTGTGGGGTTGTTTATTATCAAATGAATTGATTAGCCAAAGGTATTTAAAACAATTACAAACGGTATATTTATTTTGCCAGGAAGTTTGCAACGCACAGAAGGTACACAGAGGAAATGCTTTTTGACTATATAAAGTCTATAGAATCGGATTCGATATAGACATGTCAATCTGTATGTCTATGATCTCCAAAGTTTCAAAAGTTAGTGCTGTATGAACACCTAGATCTCGGAGACTGTAAGAGCTCTTTTACTGTTAACCAAATTTTGTATGTAGACTCCTCATATATTTGCACCTATTGAACCGATCGCAATGAAATTTTTATAGTTTAGGAAAATCTACCAAAAGAATATCAAGGGCCATATATATCGCTTTGAAAAATGGGCGTGGCACGGTCCCTTTATGTATGCGATATTTAAATTCGTCATATCGATTGCAATGAAATTTTTACAGAAGACTAACATTGGGACATTCGACCTATATATCGATTTGGAATATCGATAAATTGAGCTATCAATATCTTGATTTATCGAATATGTATATCGAAAAATTAAATTATTGATATATGCATACCTATAAGTTTTCGATTTATGTGTATTTATAAATTGAGTTATCATGCTTAGCGATATATTAAGATATCGATATATTAGGTTGTTGCTAATGCTTATAAATATATTTAGTTGTCCATATATGCATATTGATATATTGAGTTATCGATATATATATATATATAAAGATATCGAAAAACGACAAAAACGGCGAAACAAACTGATAGACCGTCGACTCTGCTTCTTATTCAAATGCTCTTCGACATTCCGTGGGCACTTTGGCTCTCTTAAAATGTTTATATGAGACAGCACCATTGGTCTTTCAATAAGTGCGAAGAAACGAAAGGTGCCCACGGAATTTTAACATTCGCTGTTACTTAACATTTAAGCAACTCCTCTCCTAGTTGACGAACTACTATTGTAGTTTATCTATCTATTTTATTAAATGTTACATTCTTAGACCATTCACAAAATGGTACATTAACTTTGTCAGGAAGTTTGCAACGCATAGAAGGAAGCGTTTCCGACTATATAAAGTATATATATTCTTGATCAGCATGATAATTGCAGTCCATATAGTTGTTATAGTAGTCCGTCCATCCGTCCGTCCGTCTCTTTCAACCCCAACATCTCAAATCAAACTAAATTCGGGTTGTATTCATTTGAGGAGGCACCACGTCTGCTAGCCTGATCTGATCATTTAACCGGTTGTTCCGGAATGAACATTTACTGCCATAACTTTTCCGTTTTTCATCCCACTCAAAACAAAGTCGCCTTGTATTCTTTGCATCCACACCCGCCGACCACATTTACAATATAAGCTTCGGCAAGTCGAAGCTAGCCAGCCTTACTTTCTTGTCTTGTATATCAAATCTGACGGCAGCTCTAATTTATGTAATTCTATTTTTTTAAGATGGAGTTCTAGAGGGTGGACTTAATTTGGTTACGACTTCCTCCGCTTCCATACTTGGCCCAGTAGATACTGTATTTACGGCTTCAGCAGCAGCGTCCAGAGTGACTTCAGGAGACGGCAATATTTGCTCACCAGCTTCTGCCTCCAGCTGCTCGACATCATGCGGCAAGACTCAGGGACGTGCTTTATCTCCGCTTCTGACTCCAGCTATGCTTGGTGACTTCGGCATGACTACGACGGTCTTCAAATGCAATCTATGCGAGTACTTTGTTCAGTCGCATAAGGACATGGTGGCCCACATTGATGCCGTGCATTCAAATGCAGAGAGCGACGATTTCACCAGCATACCTACAAATACGGCGGCATTGCAAGCATTCCAAACAGCGGTAGCAGCAGCTGCTCTAGCGGCCGTCCAACGTTGTAATGTCAATCATATTGGTGAAGCCGATGACGATGCCGATCCCATGCCAGGAACAGCCAATACAATATGTGATGCAGATGCTGATGCAGATGCAGATGCCGGTGCAAATGAGTGTCCGTTACATATTAAACGTGAACGACTAGAAGAAGATAATGAAGATGAAGACGATGATCCCCTCATGGGCAGACCCATAAACAGTGCAGATCTACGTGATAATGCTACTGGTGGAAATGCAGAGTCAGCAGAAGAGAAGTCAGTGCTTCTCAGCACTGACAATACGTCGGGATCATCGGAAAAGGCTGCCTCAGCATCTATACCAGCAGTTCAATGTCCATTGTGCATGGAAAGTGGTTTCAGTGAGAAAAGCCTGCTGGAGACACATTTGATGAGTGTTCACAGCGTCCGAAAAGATGGTCTAGCACGACTCTTGCAACTGGTAGATAATACCTCCTGGCGAGCTCAACTCAAAAGTTCGCATTCAAGAGTAGAAGGCGCTGCTGGTGAAAATTTTATTGCCACTGTCCCCTCAAGTGGAACTCCGGGAGCAGGAATGGCAGTACAACTGCAGAATTTCACATGCCAGCTCTGCGAGGGTAGCTTCAAACATGAGGAGCAGCTGCTGCAGCACGCGCAACAAACGCAACACTTTCCAGTGCGCGGCAGCGAGTTCACTTGCCTGGCCAATAGCCACGTTAGCCGTCCTTGTTATATGGTCTTTGGCACGCTTCCCGCTATGTTGGCGCATTTCAAGGACTCCCACATGAGCCTCGTAATCTCGGAGCGACATGTCTACAAGTATCGCTGCAAACAATGCTCGTTGGCATTCAAGACCCAAGAAAAGCTAACCACCCATATGATGTACCATAGCATGAGGGATGCTACCAAGTGCTCCCTTTGTCAGCGTAATTTCCGCAGCACCCAAGCTCTCCACAAGCATATGGAGCAGGCGCATTCCTCAGCCGCCTCCGTGGAGTGTGTTGCTGCCATGACAGCAACCAGTGGCAGTGGTAATGGCAGCCCCCCCCCTTCTTCGCCATGCTCCAACGAGATAAATAAGTTACCGTCAGAGCAAAATGTATTTGACTTTTGCTCTAATGAATCAGGTAAGCAGCCATTAATCAGCATTAACCATTAACCGATTCAGATAAAAGGGACGTACTATATGGAAAACTTCTGCTAAGAGATGGCATCGGGAAACAAAATTATTTCCGTATATCTTGATCGTGCCAAATTCGTAGTCCCGAACTTATTAAAGTTCTTTTGAGTCTTTCCCGATCCTGGATTTTTTTTATCGGGGTCGGCGGGATTTCCTCGGGATCCCAGTCCCGATCACATCTCTAGTCCAGCTTATGTAAGCTAAAAAATATTTCGCTTTTGCCATAATTTGCAGTTGGAAAATCAAATGAGGCTCTGATGCGCTCGCCCGTTCGATCAAGATCAGGATCGGCACTCCAGTTGGACTCGAAAGAGTCGCGCCGAAGTCAAATGCTGTCACCAAATGCCGTCGAGGCTACCCAAGCACATCAACAGCAACAACAGCAGCAGCACTTTGCCGCTCTTACGGCAGCTTTGCTCAAGCAGCAACAACAACAACATCAGGAAGCGGTTGGGATGGCCCCAGATGCGTTGTCGTT
This sequence comes from Hirtodrosophila duncani, assembly GCA_037043425.1. NCBI lineage: Eukaryota > Metazoa > Arthropoda > Insecta > Diptera > Drosophilidae > Hirtodrosophila > Hirtodrosophila duncani. The sequence goes on from JBAMBM010000776.1 coordinate 188,793, forward strand.
GTCTTTATCGGCTGGCGACATTGCACATCAGCTGCAAGGCTTGCAGGGACTACCGCCAATTCACCAAGGACATACCGCTTTCGGGGGGATGAATCTGAATTTACAGAATCTACAGAATTTGCAGCAAATGCAGCAGCATTTAAGTGCCGCGGTAGCGGCCTCCACGTCCGGGTCGACTTCGGGTTCGAGCATGCCCATCAATCCAGTGGAAATGCTAAATCTAATGCAATTCCACCACCTAATGTCACTTAATTTTATGAATTTGGCACCGCCCTTGATCTTTGGCGGCAATACTGCCGGCGGCAGCAGTTCTGCTTCTACAGCAGCAGCTTCGTCGGCACAAAATAATGGAACAACGACATCTTCCAATTCCATCTCCGCCTCGGCTTCGGCTTCCGCCTCTGCTTGTTTGACTGATGCTGCTGCTGCTGCTGCGGCTGCTGCGGCTGCGAGTGCCGATGGCGTCAATGTAAGCATACTGTCACATCCCCATTCGGGTGTCGGTGTCCCCAGTAGCAATCCTCAGGTGAGTGAAACGAAATGAATCATCTGATCGTAGCGACTCGATTAATACAAGTTCACGTTTTAAGCAGATAAGCAACAATCAAAAGCGAGCTCGCACACGAATCACAGACGACCAGCTGAAAATCCTGCGTGCCCATTTCGATATAAACAACTCGCCCAGCGAAGATAGTATTATGGAAATGTCCCAGAAAGCTAATCTGCCCATGAAGGTATGTACATCGAAAGCTTAAAACGGAAACGCAATACAAACAGCTAAATGAACAACTCAACTATTTTCCTTCGCCCAGGTGGTGAAGCATTGGTTCCGCAATACACTCTTCAAAGAACGTCAACGAAACAAGGACTCTCCCTATAACTTTAATAATCCGCCATCAACTACGTTGAATCTGGAAGAATATGAGCGCACTGGGCAGGCCAAGGTAACCCCCTTGAATGACGCTGGGATTGGAACTACATCCACATCCGCATCAGCGCCAGCTCCAGCTACAGTTGGAGCTACACCAACCACGGATACGGCGGGCGTAGGCACAAGTGCAAGCAACCCAAATCCAACTTCTAAGGGTAGTGACAATGTTACTTTATCGGCAACAGTGTCGGCTTCAGCACCGGCTTCGCGACCAGCGTCGACTAACTCGAGTGGTAATATATCGGATTATTTAAGCAACAACTTGTGCTATGGACACCACCAGCAGCCGCCGCAGCAAGGCGACAAGGATCAAAATCAGACCCTTGGATTAGGAATAGGAATCGGAATGGGGGGCTTATCATTTTCAGGCGGAGTCCAAATTAAAACCGAGCCGCAGGATGAGATGGGTGTCGCCAATGAAAATGCGTTTCAGAAACAACATACAAAACAACACCAGCAACAATCATTTCAGTCATCGGATCAGGCAGCGCCACATCACGATACCGAAATGCTGCTCGATCAGCATCAACAGTATCCTAATCAAGATCAGCGACATCATCAATACCAAGCGCAACAGCTGCAACAGAATACTGGTCAAGCCAATAGCTTTGAGACCAAGTCAGAGAGTGGGAGTTCAGATGTGCTTTCGCGACCGCCAACTCCCACAAGCGTGGCGGCTGGTAGTCTGTATAGTAATATGAACGATTTGTTGAGTCAGCAGCTCGAGAATATGGCCAGCAATATGGGTCCACCGAAGAAGCTACAAATATCTGGCAAGTCGTTCGAAAAGAACGCCCTTTCCGGTGCGGTTTCCACTTCAGGAGTGGCCACGGGTTCGGGTTCATCGTGTCCACAATTACAGTTTGAGAATAATTCGTCCAACTCATCGAACTCATCATCGTCGACATCTGGTGGAAAGCGGGCGAATAGGACGCGTTTCACTGACTATCAAATTAAGGTGCTGCAGGAGTTTTTTGAGAACAATTCATACCCAAAGGACAGCGATTTAGAGTACTTGAGTAAGTTGCTACTGCTGTCTCCCCGCGTCATTGTCGTGTGGTTTCAAAACGCACGCCAAAAGCAGCGCAAGATTTATGAGAATCAACCGAACAACTCGCTCTACGAGAGCGAGGAGGCAAAAACTAAGCAGAATATCAACTACGCCTGCAAAAAATGCAGCCTAGTGTTTCAGCGCTACTACGAGCTGATACGCCATCAGAAAAACCACTGTTTCAAGGAGGAGAATAACAAAAAGTCAGCCAAGGCCCAAATAGCCGCCGCGCAAATCGCCCAGAATCTCAGCTCCGAGGATTCCAACTCGTCCATGGACATCCACCATCATCACAATGCGGGCGGTTCTGCAGCCGCTGCCGCTGCTGCTGCCGCCGGCTTCGGCCTTGTCTCGGCCTCGCCCCAACATTTATTTAGCAAATCCTCATCGCTAACGGATTTCAGCCCATCGACGACGCCTACGCCCCCGCAAAGGGAACGCAGCAATAGTTTGGATCAGCAGCAACAGCACCAGCGGCTACCAAAGTTTGACTGCGATAAATGCGAACTGCAGTTTAGTCATTTGGAGCTCCTGCGAGAGCACCAGTTGATACATCTCATGAATCCAGCACTGTTTGCCCCGGCCACTGGTCACCATCCATCCAGATCAAGTCCAGAGGCCACCTACGGACCTTTTGGCAGTATATTGCAAAGTCTTCAACAGGCCGCTCAGCAACAGCAGCAACAACAGCAGCATCAACAGCAGCAACAACAGCAGCAACAGCAGCACCAGCCGCCGGCTGCAAAAAAATGCAAGTTCTCGGAGGGTTCGTCCAATGCAGACGAGCTAGCATCAACGGGGGGAGAATTCGATGTCACTCAGAAGAAATACGAATTTCTATATCAATACTTTATGGAACACGAAACGAATTCCGAGCTTAAACAGCAGTTTGCAATTCAACAGCAGCAACAGCAGCAAGGAAATTCGCAGGAATCTGATATCGAATTGGAATTCTTAAGCAACTTTTATCAGCAAAGCGAGCTGAAAAAGGTCGGCAACTATGACTTTTTACTACAATATTATTGTAAAAATGAGGATGCCGCCAACTCGAACTCGAGCCCATTTAGCTCTAGCAAAAAGCCAACGATTGAGTTTCTGCTGCAATACTATCAACTGAACGAATCGAAGAAGTTTTTTCAGTTAGTTGCCTCGCCTCGAACAACACCTGATGGCGCAGGCTGTCAGCCGTCGTCGCAGCTGCCGAACGCGGCGACGGATGAAACTATGAAAAGGATCGGCGATCAACACCAGCAGCAACATGAAATTTGTCATAATCAAGTTGGTAGTCCAAAAACAACATCAACACCAAAGTCGAGGCCAAGCTCGAGCCTCAGTCTGGCAATAAGTCCCCAAAACGGTCATGGCCAAGACTCCTCACAACAAGACAGCAATGTCAATGAAAAGTTCAACAACAACAACAGCATAAGTTTGAATAGTATGGATTTGGGTCTAAGCGAAGCTACTCACCTTGACGAATTTGAGTGCATTACTCAATTATCTGAAAAACTTGAAGATGCTATCGAAAGTGTAGGCAGCAATGAGATAAACACTAACAAACCTGAGCTGGAACTGACGGAGGGAGAAAAGAAAATATCCTGCAGTGGTAGAACGCGAAAAGCTAGTGGCGAACACAATGACAAATCGCAATACTTTCAAAATCTTGAGGACTTCTTAGATGCCACTATGATTGAGAACAATTCGCAAACGCTGACATTCAATGATGAGGATCATCATCACCAAAGCCAGAGACAGAGATCCGAAAACGTTGCCCTCTCAACTTCCAAAACGAACGATTCCATGTCTTCGGACTCTACGGCACAACTGAATGCTCCATCTAAACAGAACAAACGGCTGAGAACGACAATACTACCGGAGCAACTGAACTTCCTGTACGAGTGTTATCAAACCGAGTCCAATCCCAGCCGCAAGATGCTTGAGGAGATCTCCAAGAAAGTTAATCTTAAAAAACGTGTTGTTCAAGTAAGTTTTCCATGAAACTAATTGTGTAACTAATGGCTTTACAAGGCTATTATATAGTTTTCTTAGTATTGTTATCGTTCCTTATTTATGATTCCTCTCTAATGTTTGATTTGATTTTATTTTTATAATTTGATTTCGTTTTATATTGTTTTACTCTTATTTTATTTAGTAAAACGATAGACGCTCAAAGTGGAATGTGGAGTACAGTTCAAAAATAACAGGACTGAAACCAAAAAAGAACAAGCTGCTGATCATACTCGAAATTCTATTAACAATTGAAAGAGAATATTGATGCGTACCACTCACTACCTTATTTGCCTACCTTGTTACCGACGGTACGCAGGTGGTACAAAACCAATTGTAACTGGAAGTACAGGTTACCAAGGCATCAAAATGCATCTTTAACAAATTGGCACGGTTAACTCATTTTGGGGAATCAAACGAGAGTCTTCACAGGTAATTGAGGAAGAGATGCACTCACATAACTCCGAAAACCTATTAAAGCAATTTCCGAGTACATTTCCAATTACAATTACCCAATTAAATGTAAATAAATACATACTCGTTACTCATTCAGATGAATGGCATATGCCAAAGGGAATCTTAAACTCTTTATTATTTTGTAGTCCATTATTCTGCAAGTTGGTTGAGATAGATCTTGAAGCTTTATACGAAATATTTGCATATTCTTATTTTTGATTAAAAGACCAATATTTTTATAAAACTACTCTATCAATATCTTAATATATCGATAAATATCATTGACAAAAACTCAATATATCGTTATCGATAAATATAATAAGTAGTACATATATAACTAAATACATCGATATGCATATTATATAACTAAATATATCGATATGCATATTCGATAGCTCAATATATCAATATTCCAAACCGATGTTATATATCGAGCTATAGTTCAACCTTTCCCTGCCCATTGTTAGGCTGCTATAAAAATATCATTGCAATCGGTCCTATGGGTGGAAAGATATGACGAAGTTTCAATATCGCTTACAGAAGGTTGCCGTGTCACGCCTATTTTAAAAAGCGGTATTGACATTATCCTGGTCAATTTTGTCCAACTTTCATTGCGATGGGTCATATAGGAGCAAAGATATGACGAATTTTTATCTTCGCCTATATGAGAGGGTGGTACCACTCCCAGTTTTCTAAAACCATATATAGCGCTTGACCTTCCCCCGTATTAGTATACTGTATACCGACAGACAAACAGATATTTCTCACCGATCGGTACAATAATTTAGATGCCAAAAAGGACAGACAGACAGACAGACATCTATATATATAATATATATATATATATATATATATATATATATATATATATATATATATAATATAATATATATATATATATATATATATATATATATATAGCTAGATTTTTTACCGAGCGTTCCACGATCTCCGCTATTGGGGTACGAAAATTCTTGATAATTTAAACTTAGCTCGATTTCATATATATTATATAGCGATCAGTACGGTTATTATTTAAATTTATAACATGTTTGTAATAATAACTAAACTGGTTCTGTTGCGTTTTGCCTTTTTTGTAGGTTTGGTTTCAGAACTCTCGTGCCAAGGATAAAAAGTCGCGTAATCAGCGCCAATATGCTCATATATCGGACGACAACAGCTTCGATGGATCCAGTGGCAAAGACAAGGAGGCTGCTGGTAACACCAGTACCATTAAGCAAACCAGACCATTGTCTGTATCCCTGGTTCAAGGGCAAGAGCTCGAAGGGGAAACGCAGGATCTGCAGGATTGCCAGCTGTGTCAGGTGTCGCAGGTAAACATGCAGAAACACGCCTTCAGTGTGGAACACATCTGCAAAATGAAGGCGCTCCTTGAAAAAACAAGCGAGCTCTACGCCAACGGAGGCAACGGAAATGGCAGCAGCGATGACAACGACAACGACAACGATAGGGAGAAGCGATTCTACAGCCTATCGAAGGCACTCTTACTGCAGCACGTTGTGTCCGTATCCAATTCGAATGCCAGCAGCATTCCGCATCCAATCGCTAATGCACGGTATGGCGACGGCGATGATGATAATAATATTAATAATGCCGCCCCAGACGATAGACGGCAAATAACTGCCAGCGATGCCGATGGTAGGAACGATCGTGCTCATGCTCAGAATTCTGGCAGCAATCGTGGGGACCGCGAACTCTTGCAGCAGCTTTTCAATCGCAACCATTTAACCGGTAAGAGTAGCAATATCACAGCCCACTAAATGAATAGCCCTAACGAGAATTGTAAATCAAGTACGCCTTATATCGAACTTAGTGAAAGCAATCGCAGAAGAGAATTAAAATAATCGATCAAATGATTTTAAAACACATAGCCCGGACTGAAATAACCATAATATGCATCATATTTATGGGAAACCCTGAACTTTAAGATAAAGTTAAAACTTTCAACAAAATATATATTGATAGATATTGACAGTTAAATCTTTTATTTGATGCCGATGAAAATCGGCATTCCAACTTTTTGAATAGCAGGGTTATTTTTTGTGATTTTCTTATTTTTAATAATTTTTGAAAAAATACCTGTGTTTTTGTAGCATCTCTCAAGAAGAAAAATTAATATTCAACTTGATTAAAGAAATATGGCTACCATTCAAAAATTTGTAATGGCGACAACTGGTATTTGACTCAAAATGTTGCGACAAAGTGAATCAATGAATTCATAAATTATTTCATTTAGAAAGAGCGATCAATGTGTGTGTTCTTCAGAGTACCGATATAAGACCTATTTAGATCAGGGCAAGACCGATTTGAATTCGTAGTCTCTTAATCTCAACCGTACATTATCTTATTATTTGCTCCTTATCCTTAACGATTCTTTAATGGGAGTTGCGTTTTTTAATTTTAATTTATACCTTTTAATGTTTTACTCTTCAATAAGCTTTTTGAGTTTATAAACAATTTTAATTTATACCTTTTAATAAGCTTTTAGAGTTTATAAACAAAATTGTATGTTGGCCCGGGTAAAACTGAATCTTATTTTATGTAATGATATTCCGAGTAATTCACTCAATCTTACTCGTCCAAATGGAAGAAACAAAATCGAATTGTCAAAGACTAAACATAATATTGTTTTAAACAATAATTACATACTATAATTTGCATATATATATCTTATAAAAATATTCCTTACATAAGCCTCGCAATCCATTATTTATGATAAATACCCAAAACATAGATCTACCACTTAATGTTTATTTAATTAATTAATTGATGAATTCAACTGTAAAGTGTGCACCACATAAAATATCTTATAAGTTTCATATATTTCCTTATACAATTACCATCTTAGATAAGTACAAGTATTTATGATAAGATAAGTGCGAGCACTTTTAAATTTGCCTTCGATTTTGAGCTATCGAATACATACATACATCATTTTGCGACTTCCACAGTTACACTGAGCACTACAAGTGTGTATTAGCTAATAACTACGTATGCGCATCTATACCTTTGTTCAATCTGTGAGCAGGCGTATGTGTGTACAAATGTGTGAGTGTGTGTGTGATTTGTGTTCGTGTACGTACGCGTGGATTATGTATGGAAGTACCTCAAATAAGAGTAATTATAATTATAAATAATAGAATAGTTTCTAATTTGGGTGTTACATTTTGATCACTTAATTTAGAATTGGATTGTATAAGTGCATCCATTTTAATATCCTGTACAGAAATAAACAGTTTCTTTTATTCAATTCATTTATATATCATTTTATTTTGTTTATTTTGGTAGCCTGAATTTTATATAGTTTTTCATGAATTTTATTTAAATTAAATTATTTATTACGTGTATGAATAAAGTGTGATCGTTGCGCTAAGTGATTTGTGTGAAACGACTTCGACAATCGACAGGTTATTAGAGATGAATTGTCGATAACATGCATAACTGTTTTCATTTCATGGTTGCATAAAAGAAAACTAGCCTTTTTATTATGCCAAAAAAGTGATCCTTATTACAGGCTTTAAATATGTCGTATAACTCGGCGCTAACACTAATTGACGTAAGGAGATGCTTTTATAATAATGTTTTGTTTATACCATTTACAAAAATTGTTATAGTATATTAATTTTGTCAGAAAGGTTGCAACGCACTATAAAAGTATATATTCTTGATCAGGATGACAAGGCTAATCGATAGAACCATGTCTGGCTGTCCGTCCGTATGTTTCAACGCAAAGATCTCAGAAGTCTTAAAAGCTAAAAAGCTGTAATTCTTACCAGATTTCTCTTTTGTCTGCACGCTGGTGGAGTTCAAGATTCATTCTAATCAGACAAAGATATCATATAGCTCCCGGATTGAACACCTAGTAGCATAACTTTTATGTTTTTCATTCAAATCTAATCAAATTTGGTGAGTATTCGCTTGAGTAGCACCCGCGCCCGCTGAATTAATTTGATTCAGATGGGATTACTATAGTGGGCAGCTGGCATAGAAGCGGGCATATATTTTAAATGTGAATGGTATGTAAGCTTCGGCAAGCCGAATCTAGCCTTCCCTTCTTGCTTTTTAATGAATTTGTTTTATACCAACATCCGCTTCATTTAAGTTTTCATTTCTCTTTTTTTATTTAACGCAACCGCTTGATTTTTTCGATTAGACACATATGTGCTATTTACGAATATATAATAATCGAAGTACGTGATGAAGAGCGCCCTTAATAAACGAAAAATTTATTCACATTTCTACAGTTATAGGTGGAAAATGAATTGGCAAATGCTATAGCGAATACTGGTCAGTCAATATGGATAATGGATTATGGGTGAGTGTAAGTGTTTAGCCACTTTCTTGCTGGTTAAAGCTGAAGTAAGAGTTCTCATCCCGATCTAATTACAGGCTTATTGATGAACCGCTTATTTAGATAAACTTCAGGTATTTCTATTACTTATCGGAGGGTTCATTTGGATATAGAAATCGATCCAGGGTGTGCATTTAAAAGTTAAGGGATGAATCTGTATCTATATGGGTGCCCGAAGTTGGAAGTGCACCAATGTACATTCGCATGTACATACTTACATTAATACATATATATGTGTGCATGACAAGCATATGTACTTAATACTACTACGAAAACTTGAAAGTTCCTATTTTGCAGAAATTGATCGCATGACATTTCATGATACTAACTAAATATATTTAAATATAAGCGAATCCAAGCAGTGGACGTAAAGGAAATCTAATAAAAAATGCAAACTATACGGATGTGTTCCTAACTATTCAAAATAATTGTAGCAATAATCGAAAATTATAAAAATATCCAATCCTTAGGACAAAAGGAAACGTTTATACCAAATACTTATAAGTCCCTGAGGCGGAAACAGCTCTTTGTATCTATAAAAACAAACAACAAGAATAAAGAAAAGTAAGCATACAAACATAAAATATGCATAGAAACAAACAAATAATGAGGGAAACGATAACGAGCTAATTCCCATGGTAAAATTGGGCAACAACGAGATTTAATTATATATATATATATATATACTATCTGTTCGTAGATGACCGCATAATTAGATTTAGAGAGACGTAAACTGAGTTCCTAGCATTCGATTGCTTTATGCCTTTGTTTTCTATTTAAAAAATTAATGGAAAATGTAAAAAAATTGTATAATATAAGAACTAAAAATTAAAAATCATATTGTAAGTTTACTATTTCGGCATGCCGAATCTATTCTATACCCTTTCAATACTCGTACATTTATTCTTACCACACCTCGATATACTCCTACAAGACTAAGTCACGACGTTTAAAAACGCTTGTAGCAAGTTGTAAGCAGAATGGTTGGTTTTCAAAATTGAAGAAGCTTGCCATCTCAATTCGGTAGACTCCAAAGATAAAACCATAGTTAATAGTTTTTAAAAAGAAACTTTCATACATATTTCAAGACCAATTGATATATTGAGTTTTTTTTAAGGAGTTATAATCGTACGTATTGCACTTAACGAAGCGACGAGAATTGTGTATGTCCTCATGGGCGTAGCGATTTCAAATTCGTCAAACTTCTTTTACATCACCTTTCAGGTCCAGGGCCTAATGAATACTTTTCAGCGAAAGCAGGGGTATGTTAATATATAGTCACATAGTAGTGATAATTGCTTTAACATTTGTGACAAGAATTGTATAAGCCGATTTGCCATAGCGCACTATGACTTTATTTCAATATTAACGCATTAACGCAAGATACTCAGCATTTATTGCATTTATTTTTTTATACTGGTACTCTAGTAGAGTAAACGAGTATATTGTATTCGTGTAAATGTGTGTAGCAGGCAGAAGGAAGCCTCTAAGACCCCATAAAGTATATATATTCTTGTTCGGCATCAACAGCCGAGTCGATCTAGCCATGTCCGTCTGTCCGTCCGTATAAACACCTATATCTCGGAGACTGTAAAAGCAAGAGAGACTAAATTTTCTATATATAGACTTCCCTTGTGGTACGTCGGATCAAGTTTGTTTTTAAATTTTCCCATGCCCCCTCCCGGCCCCGCAAACCACAAAACCTTATATCTTCCACAAAGTTTACCGCATTTAGATGCCGAGTTTTGTTAAGATCGGATAATAATTTGTTCTCATGCAAAATTTTTTTTTACGATTTCGTTTACAAGAAACATTATAAAACTGAAGTAAAATGTTAATGATAATTCTGACGTTGTTTCCAAACCGACCTTAACAAAATATGGTTACTTCATAGAATATAATCACATTTTAATTACACACTGATATCTTTAAAATTGTAGGAGATATCGATTTTTCGCGATTTGTGGGGGCGGGAGCTGGCGTGGCAAAATTTTCAAACAAACTTGATCTGACGTCCTATGAGGAGAGTCTATATACTTAATTTGGTCTCTCTAGGGTTTATAATCTAGGTGTTCATACGGACGGATAGACGGACATGGCTAGATCAACTCGGCTGTTGATGCTGATCAAGAATATATATACTTTATGGGGTTGGAAACGCTTCCCTTTGCCTGTTACATACATTGGCACTACTACCATATACTCGTTTACTCTACTAGAGTACGAGTACAAAAATGTAAGGAACTTTGTCGGAGTTACAACTTTGCGATATTTGGCAAAATGCCGATCTTGCCCTCATCATTCAAATTGCGCTGTGCATTATATTGACTTTACCAGAAAATATAGAAAGATCGTTCAGTACTCTAAAAAAAAGTTAAAACTTTGCTGCGCTAAACAAATTGAGAGTGTTCACTTAATGATATAATTCAGTGTGCTTAATTAATTATATTTTTTCTTAAGCTTTTGACTGTTGAGCGTTCACGCAAAGCCTTCAAATCACTTTAGAAATAATATGTGCATGTCATTTGAAATACATATTATGAAATATGTGGTTTAAAAAATTTGTAAAATAAAAATGATATACATTATTATACGAGTATTTATGCCAGATATATTCGGCCAATAAGATCAGATCCTGGTTACGCCCATGAATGTCCAGTTATTTTGAACATGTAAATAAGTAATGTATATTTGCTACTAATGTTTGATAAGGCCGATACTTTTCGCATAAGGGAAATTAATTTCGATAAATGAGCATTTCATTTCTCAGACTCCATTTAGCTCAATGCACTTAATAAAGCGCTTTCTTTTATCTCTTCCAAATAATAGGATTTCTCGTGCACTCGCATTCTATGATCGTTCATTCCATGAATATTATCGACATTTTCTGGGCGACCTGATCGTTCGGCGTCAATTATGCTGATGCGGCCATTCTCAACCATTGAAATTTATGATGCAGAGTCTCCATATTATATATATATCAAGCCTTAGCATTTCCTTGGTTTCAGTGATGGTTTTTTTTTAACAGTTTTGAGAGATTGTTTGCTTGCAATGGCTATTAAACACAAACTAGATGACGTAGCTTAATCAAGCTTCGCCAGTAGTGCATTAGCAGATGATAGTTGCTGCTGGATTTTCATAATATACTCTTTTGCCATAGGTACAGGGTATAACTAATAACATTTTCATAACACTTCATCTGTGTATTTACTATGGGAATCTTGATGCCAAATTTGGTGGTGCTCATGCGAACAGACATACGGACAAGGATAGATCAAATCGGGTGTTAATCCATATCAAGAAAATATCGACCATTAACTAAAACACAGTTATTGGACCAATCGCGTGGCTGCCATAGCCATAGGAGCATTCAGTTCTAATAAGAGTCGAACTAATATGATGAGTTCAAGGTAATTCACCACAAGATCTTAGATTTCCATATAATTATTTGTTTAGTACATTGTCATTGGATATTTGATGTAAAACAAAATTAATAAATGTCTCCGTTCCGTTGTTCGAGTTTCTAATCAAATTGGATAAGTGTAATGAAATGGGTGAGCAGGGGCTAACAGCTAGCGTTTTGAAATATGTACGATTAATGATTTACAAACGTTTAAAAGAAAATAAAAAATAAAATAAGTAAAAAATTTATTTACAAAAAAATCTCCCTCATACATACTTATATTTACACATATGTACGAGTATTTAAGGCGATAAGGACATGTGCCAATAGCTTACTCTTACTTATCCCCGAATCCATGATATTCAAGTACATACATATATCTTGAATTCAAGCACTTGGAAAGCACTCGTACTTGGAGAAGCTTAACTCTGAAACGCACATACAAAAGTGAAAAAATAACTTTTGTTAAAAAAATCTATCATTAATGTTATCCAAGCCCTATGTTTATGTTTAGTTTTTTTGTTTAATGTGTTTTTAGATATATTTTATTGTGGAAGTCGTGACTATTTCACTATTAAATTTTCAGTTCTATAAGGCTTCCAATGCGGTTGCAGCTATAAATGTGAGCATTGTGTCAGGTCGGACGCAAATGCAAGAGCTCAGCCGAATTATTATATTATTAAATGTTTGAAATTGAAAACACCTCTATTTTTATTAATAATTTAATATGTTATAACAAAAACTAAGCACACATTTTTCTGTAGCAGTTTCGATTTACGTACCTATGAGTTAATCTTCTGTGTTGGTACATACATATGTAAACATATGCACTGCATATGACATATGGCTAAAGCTTAGCCGTTTAAGCCACCTTTCCCCCTTTTTTCGAGTTTGATTTTAAACGCCATATCTATGTATGTACTTATTTAACGAAAGTGCATTCCTTCGTTAAATAACTCCCCCATCTTCCATTGCCCTCACGCATACACACCCACTCACCGCACACTGGCATAACTATAAGCAAATCCTTCATGACATAAGAAGAAAAAACTTTACTAAGAAGTTCCTATAGTATTAACAATGATTAAGTATATACATACATATTATCAATTTTAGATTTTTAAGACAAGCATTAATACCAAACTCAATATACAAATGCATTGGTCAACAATTACTGTAACATGCATTCATACTTATATATAGAGCGAAATAACTCAAATTTAAAATATATAAAATATTTTAGTACGTGCAAATAAATTAAAATAATATGGATGGTATATAAAGAACCCAAAACAAAGTGGTTTTATGAGTATTCCAAAAATCTAAAATACATAGTCTATACATGAATATAAATTAAATGAAATCCTCGCAGCAAAGTGAAAAAAATATATACTCATATACTTATATTAATTAATTGTATTTTAGGGACAATTCAAAACAATGTATGTACTTAACTAGCACGTACATTTATTGTACGCACACAAACACACACGCGCACACTGAAATTTAAAAGTATCTTACTACGTGGAAAGCCATACATAGTGTAGACAAGCAGACGCAGATACAACATATCACTATCACCGAATACAAATGCTTCGATCCCGAAGATCATAGCTCAAACCCTAACCATAACCATACTGGCTTTGCTTATAATTACATCTACATATTCATGGCTGAGTAAGTTCAGGTTAGGGTTAGTTTCAGATCAAAGCAATTAGATCTTATTAGATGCCATCTAGTATCACTATGTGTATGACAGAAGTCGCTAAATGCAATTGTGTAAAATTGTAATCATTATACAGATTCCAGAATAATATCAAAATCATGTCCCCGAAATTAAGCCTCGCCCCATGAATACTGGCTTATGCCAATTATATGCAAATTTTGAATCACGAAAGCTCCACAAAATTTATGATACTCTTATTTACTGATGTCACAGTATGTAAAACGAAAGAGAATTAAGTAAAATCAAAGGAAATAGCATTGATTATAACAAATTACTAATTTGTAAACGGCTTGTTTCAGTTATGATAAGTGTAAGTTTTACATACGAAAAAGTAAAACTATTTCAACTATATGCTTCAGTGTCCTAATCAGTGGCTCAATTTCGTTTAATAAGCCCGGTTAAGTTTGTGAAAGTTGAATGCCAATGCCATTACCCTTACCCAATTATTAGCATCTCATACTCGGAAATCTATATTTACATACACTTACACGCATTCACGCACATAAGTCCCAAAAAGGAGATAACTAGGTACATACATCATATGCATATGTAATAATGTAATCAGAATATTCATTAATCAGAGTTGCTGCAAGAATTGCGTAGAATTTACAAATTAAAAATACATATTTATAAAGTTCCTATATATTTAATGAATGAGATGTGCATATATTATAAAATTATAAATAAAGATATATATATTAAAACAAGAAAGAATGCTATAGTTGACATTCCGACTGAAAGATACTCGTACAAAAATGTTCTTTATATTTGACACACTGACTATGCAACACTTTTTTGGACTTGGGGGCTTGGTGCTTCCACACAAAATGTTTTTCACGATTTTGTCTACAATTATTATCCGATCATAATGAAATCTCGCAACTCGGTAGAAAAATTCCAAATCAAACTGCATATACAATACTCTACTAGAGTACGACTAGAAAAAACGAACATGTAGCCATTAAAGAGTTTTTCAGTACATTTTTAATTTTTCAGTACAAACCATCTCCGTCAAAATGTGGAATTCACTCGTGAACATTATCGGGAGACAATTTTGAATGATTTTCGATGTTGGTTATAAAGAGAAGAGTCCATCCGACTTTTGTCGATGACCCATAAGGACCAACTTTTTGAGGGTCCGTCAAAAAGGTTGTTTTGTCAAAAACTATTAATGCTGTCTGTTAACTGATTATGTCAGATCATCATACTGTCAGATTGCGGTATCCTTGGGCTTTATACGTTTGAATATACATTCAATATTACATAAACATTTGGCCGTCAGGAAGATTTGTTCGCATTGGTTACCACATAATTTGATATTCGCACAAAAAAAAGCTAGTGTCAATTGAGAGTGTTTATTTATATTATTTGTATTTATTTATTTTGGTAACAAATTTGTATAGCCACATGCCTGTTTCTTCTCAAAAACCGGATATGAAGCTGCCATACCAATATAAAAAACAAGAAGGTCAATTCTAAATTGTATACAATTACTTGTTTGCCAAAGACTAATTGTCCTTCAAGTAGGTGATGCGGGCTCTCATACATATATATGAGTTCACACAATATAAACAGAGTTCTTGAGCACTCGAAACATTGCGGTTTCCTTACGGTCTTCACTTTGCACCTAATGTCGTCCTGTCTGTTCCTGATTATCCAACAAAAAATTACAAATTTAAAATTGTTTGATGCCGGAAGAGGTTGCTGAACCATTCAAGAAGCTTATTTGTAGCAAACGTGCTTCGAAAATTTGTTTGCTCGCCTGCAAAAGTGCATTCAGCATCATGGAAAATATTCTGAGGCTTCACAATTAGTATTGACATTACAGATATGATCGCTTTGGGGTAGCCGAAGTTTAAGTACTCTTGCAGAAATATGTAATAAAACAGGGAAGGAAATATTATTCAAAAATTGTATACCCTTTGCAACACTCTTTTTATATTATATTCTGTTGATACATGTTATAAGAGACTTATTGATAAACATCAAAAGAGACGTTTCTATGACACCTTTAGAATACAGGTGTCCAATTTTGACATATGTATTACCTCTTGCCCATTGTGAAAATTTCAACTGTTTCAACATTTAGAAACTTAATATATATTAATTTAAATACATTCATATGTAGGGACATGTACACTCACACATGGGCATTAATTTTTACGAAAGCAATTATGCAAATTTTTGCAATAGCTCTTGCAAATAAAGGAATGATTATTTGCGATAAAAAAGTCAGTATCTATTCCATCTCAAATAACACATACCCCTGTGGATTAGTACTATAAAAAGCCGGTTCCGGTTGAAATTCGGTCTAAAACTGACGTAAGAAATTCGATTTAATTTGGATAAAAACAGCTAATTTGGGAGTAGCTAGAATTCGTTCCAAATCGGTTATGTGGGAGCTATACGATATATTGGCCCGATCTGGACTATTATGACACAGGAGAAAGAAGTTTCAACAACTGAAAGACTAGTTCGCGCAGAAGAAGATGGCTATATCGAAACTTTTTTTCATACTGATCAAGATGCTTCTTTCTATGTGTTATAAATATCATGATATCCTGAATTATAATACCCCCAAAAGGGTATAAACAAGAAAGAAAGGCTAGCTTGCTTGCTGAATCTTATATACATATAGCTTATTTATTCACACTGTATGCCAGTTATATGATATAGCCGTCCGATACACTTCCAATTAGGTCAGCGTACCTTTAGCCTCCCCTAATAGATAAAACACGAATTTGGTTTGATTTGGATGAAAAACATAAAAAGTTATGTTACTAAGTTCATTCCGGAACAACCGGTTACATGGGAGCTATATGATATAGTTGTAAGATCTAAATGAAATTTTGTAAGCGGACGTGGGGCTTAAATGGATACAAAACAAAATTTGGTTTGATTTGGATGAGATACAGAAAAGTATTCATTCGGGAACAATCGGGAACCAGAAGCTGAACAATATAACAATTTAGTTACTTTGCTTTTCTAAAGTTGCTCTTTGTTGATCTCATTGTCTTAATAATTTCTCTTGTTATTCAACTAGTACTAGTATCTTTAAAGCAAATTAATTCGGCGTGATTTACTTAATATCATTTTTATACTCGTAGTCTATAAAGGCAGAAAAATTCCGATCACATAAAGTATATAAATTCTTGATCGATCTAGTTATGTCCATCTTTCCGTCCGTCCTTCCATATGTACGAAAATGTAGATCTCGGAGACTATAAGAGGTAGAGTCACCAAATTTGGTATGCAGGTTCCCCTAGTATACATTTAATGGAAACTGGGCTTGTGAACGAATTAGCATATTCTCTACCGATCTTTCCGGTACTATTATTGAATAATAATAAAAAAAAAATCGAATATATGATGTTTTATAAAGCTTCGCTAGCTTCGGGGACACGAACCTTCCTACATACCCTTGAAGAATTGCTTAATTAATACCAATATTATTAAAAGGAAGCTACATTTAGTCTTCCTCTCTTGTTTTGGTTTAATTGCTGCAGGACTGAAGGACCAGTCTAATAACATATATATACAGAAATCTAATGAATTCTACAAAATTTACAAAAATAAACTCAATTCGCATACTCATAAATTAATTATAGTTGTATGGAATTTTTCTTGTTTTGTTTTAAATTCAAGAACTTTAATGCATGTATACATATTTAGATATTAGGCAAATAAATATTGAAAATGAATGTTGAGATAGGATAATAATGGCGGGAATTGTGTATATGTATATTTTATTATTGATTGCACCTCTTTGAAAACAGTATGTAATATTATTGTTCGTTAATTAATTAATAAATTTAAATTTTTTAAATAATAATAATAAAACATTTATATTTATAACATACGAAATAAGTACACAATACTTGTAGATCTAGAATTCATTGTTTTGACAATTGAAATTGAATTTGTTGCTTCATCATGCATGCACGTGACATGTGCATGTCTATGCAATTCGTTTTCCCTGGGGATTATTATTTATTTAAAAAATATATATGTACATATGTATATGTTTTGTATGTAATTAAGTATGTTTACATAAGTATTTATTCGAGTTCGATGTGTATTTTTAAAGGCCAAGGTCCAAAATACAACATTATGCACCTACATCTAACATGTATATATACTATTTATTTATGTCTCTATATGCATACTGATTAGAGTTGCCTTATTTAATCAAATTCGAAAAATTCGTTCAGCTTTGCCATTTGCAGTTACGTATGATTAAATAGAGAGCAACTTCCATAATCCGAAGCCTGAATACCCTCACAGGGCACTACCACATTAAATTAGAGCATAGAGCAAATATGTAGGGTTAGATTAATCACGTTATTATCGAAATTGTTGGAGTACGTATCGTAACTTTAACTCGTCGCAATTTTGCATTTGTATGTATAGAATATATGTATTGTATATATCGCTTGTTAAAATACCGAAAGTAGAACGGACGCTGGACAATCTGCGATATATATCGTTGGCCTGTAAGTTTGTATGTGTGTACTCCTATATATATACATTTGACTCAAAACGAGTTATCGTGCTTGCAATGACGGCTGTAGTTATTCGTACGTAGATACAGTTACATATAGTTATAATAAATAGCACAATTGTGATTTCAACATTCAATTATGCTTGCACTAGCTTGTATGTAAGTACTATGTATAATTATAAGTAGGAGGGTATGTGGGTAGATAAGTTTTTAATAAATTTTATTTCATATTTATAAGTAATAAGTATGTAGGAGTATTATTTCAACTACTTAGACGACTAAGTACCAACGAATTTCGTTTAATTATATTTACATCACACATATTAAGATTGATATCAAACAGCAAACGATGCTCGATGCTTTTACTCAAAATCCCCACAAAGTCAAATACACAAGTATGCCTTATGGATGTGTATGCAGAGCAGATATGCAACAGTATGTTTTATATGAAGTACGTAGTACATATATGCAATAGGCGATCGCAGTTCTTACAATAATGTCGGTACGTACACTGTATATGGTGTAGGTCTATAATGCTTACAATATAACGTGTATTAATGTAAGCCGTGTCTTTGGTTATTTAATTTAGTTGTAAAATATGTATGTGTACTTAAGCTACAAACGGCAAAGCCAGAGATTGCTAAATATTGCGGGCGCGGCGGTGGCAACGATGCGGCCAAAGTACTAATTGCTTTTGTTTGTGGTGGTGTCGATAAACGAACTGAAAGAATGACAAATCTAAGAAATTTTGCTCTACTCTTGCAGATGAAGCTATTCGAATAAATTTCACCATCAATTCGAGAAGAGGAAATTTAAGTGCTTTGGAGTGTCAAATTAATGAACTCGCAAATCAACTGCAAAGTGTGTTATCAACAAGAATGTTGTATCCCTACAGTATGCTCTATTCGTAAATACAAAGTTGATGAGAAGTTGACAGACGCCTTTGAAAAGTTCTTGCTCTTTTTTTTAGTAATTGTGAGCAGCAAAGTAGCCTGTGTGTGTGTAGACAAATAAATTAAAATAAGTAATAACGGTATAGTCGATACTCCGACTATAATATACTCGTACTCAGCATTTATTCAATATTCGACACTTAAAAGTATGAAATCAATTTTTTTGTGTAGGTGATGTGCTCTCATACAAAATGTTTTTTTTTACGTTTTTGTCACAATGATTGTCCCATCTTCATGAAATTTGTCAAATTTGTAAACTATGTGCTTATACATATATAAACTAAATGTGTCGAAAATTGTCAAAGATATAAGGTTTTTATCGATTTGCGGGGGCGGGAAGGGGATTGGCAAAATTTGAAAACCAACGATCTGACGCCCCAGGAAGTCTACATACCAAATTTTGTGGCTCTAGCTCTTATAGTCTCCCAGATCTAGGTGTTCACACAGACGGACATGGCTAGATCCTGATCCTGATCAAGAATGTATATACTTTATGCAGTCGGTTACATTCATTTTCATGAATACAATATACTAGAGTTCGAGTATAAAAATTAAATAAATATGAATATACAAGCAAATGACATTGTTTTAATTATGGCTAGATCCACTCTGCTGTTGATCCTGCGGATTAAGCCAGCCGCTGTCATCGCTAAAGTGCATATTAATCAGAATCAGTTAATAAAAGCTTAATGAAATGAATTATGTAAGCTTTTTAAATTAAAATCCGTATTTAAAAAGAGACTGACAATTTGTAGTTCAATGGTGGCAATTGACCTGACCTTTATACATGTCTTGTAAATAAGTAATGTGAGTATGCTAATGTTACGCAGTGCTAATGGATTGAACAATGATTACTACTGATATTTACCGAGGAATTCACGAATCGTAAGACTCGGAATGAACCCGAACACGAACCTTGGTACTGGAAGGATTATGCTCAGAGTGTGAATTTGGGCTTGCTTAGGTCGTATTGTTTCATGTTCTTCTAGGATTTGCTTATGTAAGCTTATGTAAGGTTATGTAACCGCCGTCTGCCAATGCCAAGCCGCTGTATTAGTATCGTTACTGCTGTTTCGCTTCTGCCTCGGGTTGGGCTTCCGTCTTTTGCGGGCATCAGAAGCCAGTATAGCCGCTTATATCGGACGGTTTTAGACGCTCAAAGACGCTGAGATGATGATGCGGCGGCGCTCCATGGCTATGATGAGGTGAGTGCGAGTGATGATGATGGTGATGAGCGGCTGCGGCGTGGGCATGAGCATGCGCGTAGCTTGGGTAATTGGCGGCCTGAGAATGCGGAGAGTGGTTGTAGTGGGCATAAGGAGGCGGATAATTCGGACTGGGAACGTGGAGGGTCGTCGTGCCACCGCCGCCTTGCACTGGACTGGGACTGACCGTACCCAGTCCGTAGTGATGACCATATTCATGTGGCCCAGCGGAGACAGTTCCATGCTGCGTTCCATAAGCAGGGCTATACATCGAATTCACGTTCACATTGACAGAGGGCATGTGGGCCATGTGTGTTGAAATATGTCCATGATCCATGTACATCTGAGGATGCGGGTGGGCATGCGGGTGCGTGTGCGGAAGGTGATGCTGTGTTGTGGCCACAGCTGCTGCTGGAGTATTGACTGCTGCTGCTGCCAAAGCTGCACTAATCAAATGATGATTACCGTGATGGGGATGGTGCGTATAAACGCTCGCCGTTGGACTATGGTTGGGATATTCACTGCCTCCTAAATTGCTGTTGTTTAAATTGTTGCTATTGCAGGCCAGGCCATCCGATCTACTGTTGGAAATGTTGCCGTTACTGCTGTTATTGGGATCGGTGTCAGCAACACCAGCAGAGCATTCGTTAGCCATAGATGGAGCGGAAGTAGAGGATGCGGATGCTGCCAGATGACTAACAGAAAAATTGTTACTACTCCCAGCACTGCTGAAGGGTTCTTGTTGCATATCACTTTCCTGATGGTAACGTTTTTGCCGCTGCTGCTGCTGAAGTCCCAGCAAACGACTCTCGACAGCAGCTGCTGCCGCTGCCGAAGCTGCTGACGAAATGGTGCTGGATTCGTTGTCGCTCATCGCTGGTATCTGATCCACCAGGGACTCCAGACCCGACAGACTCTTTCGCGATACATCGGAGCTAATAAGAGCCTGAGTCTGACCCTGATCCTGGCTCTGACACTGGCTGGGTGTAATTGCGTTGGCGCCCAGCTGTGGACTCAGATCAAGATGATGGTGTTGTTGATGTGGAGAGGCAAGCAACATATAGGGACTGTTGTTGCTGTGGCTTTGACTATGCTCTTCGTAGCGCTGCCAATGCTCTGGTTGCTGTTGTTGCTGATGCTGATCCTGTTGAAAGTGCGAAGACCGCAGCTGCTGCTGGATGGTTTTCCGAGCGGAATGCGAATGCTGATTTTGCTGCGCCGAAAGCCAATGCTGATAGTTATCTTGGGCTTGCACTTGAGCATGAGCATTGGGATTGCCATGAGGATGAGGAGTGGCCTCGGCATCGTGTCCTGGACTAGCATATTGAGGCTTGTCTAAACCAACCGACGGTTGTTGCGATTGCTGTGCCATTTCGGTAGGTGTATCAAAATCTACAGCGGCACACATATTTGGTGGCGAATTCGGCGGCGGCGTTTCTCCCAGATGTGGCTGTGACTGGGCGATCCCCACTCCCACTTGACTCAAATGATCGCTTTTGGGGCTGTTCAAACACTGCCCTGAATTGAGATTCGCATTTTCATTCTTAGTCAAGTCGCCGAGCAATTGCTGATCGGCAATGGGCGGAGTACCTTGGGCATGGCCCATTCCCATTTGGTGACTGTGGCTCACTGGCGGCGTACCAAGCGAATAGTTAAGCGCTGGCGACGCCATTGGTGATGCTGAAGCTGTGTACAGCATGTGAGATGGTGGTGGTGTATTATATAAGCTAGGGGGACCAATTTGATGGCTGCTCTGTGGCGATGCAGACGCCGTTTGCTCCATGGTCAACGAGTGATGCATCCCCGTTGTCTGTGCCTGCACTTGCTGTTGCTGCTGTTGTTGCTGCGGCTGCGTTTTGGCTGTCATCATATTTTCCAGTAGAGGCCTAACCTTCTTTGGTCTGCCTCGCTTCTTCTTAGGCGTCTCATTGCCACTTAAATTGTTACTTGCAATCATTGAGAGATTTATTATATTGCCGAGGTGTGGCTGATGAGGGTGTGGTTGATGTGGTCCCCTGTAGTTCGCTATTTTACCACCAGTAGCTGGATCCATCATGTCTTGTCCCTTGATCTTTTTCGGACGACCGCGTTTCTTTTTTTCCTGTGGATGCTTATGCTGCTGCTGCTGGTGAAGCTGGTGAGTCTCTGTTCCCTGGCCAAAAACAGCAGTTAAGTAGCTTTGCTCGCTCATGAGCGGCAATGGTGATGAGATTCCCACTTGCCCTCCAGTTCTAACTGATTCATCGCCGGTGCCATAGAGGAAGGCCCCACTGCTAGCTGCTGCCGCATTAGAAGCAGATGCAGAAGCGGAACCAGAAGCGGCTTGCGAGGGGGATGCATTGCTGGAGAAATGGGGCAATAATTTGTCCACCATCCGACTAGATGAACACTCCACGCCGTCTTCTATGTTGATGTTGCTACTATCGACAAAGAGTACATTAGATTGCTTTCCGGCGGCCTGATCGTGATCCATGTTAATGTCGCTGTCATTGCTGTTAGGTAGATTCTTGGGTAAATCCTGTTGATCGCAGCACTGCCGAATCCGTTGTTCGGTAAAAATGCACTCGGACTCATCCATATGAGGTACTAAGCCATTTAGAAAGTCACGAAACTTCTTTAGAGCAGCATAAAATGGAACCTTATCAGCGGCTCGAGGCAACTGGGCACATCGCGCCGACGATGATGGCATTACCCAAATATACTGAAACAGAATCAAAGATAAAATGTTATATGAATAAGCTACTGAGAAAAACAACGAGAGCCATGCTTTCTCTGCAATTTAAACACCCATATATATATGATCATTGACAATAGAAACAATAAAGGAAAGCTAGCTGCCGCAGAAAAGTTATGCTCCTGAGTATTCATTCCGGAACAATCGATTATATCGGAATATATTCTTATATGAATCTAGGTGGCATTTTGTTAACAATAACAATGAAAGTGACACAGACGCTTAGACGGTTCTAGCTAAATGTATTTTAATACACCCTCCTATATATAAAAACAAGGACTACGTAATAGAAACCGCAGGTTACTTACCGTATCTGTGCCATCGACACGGTCTGGCTGGCGACCAAAATGAAACTCTTTTTTCCCCGAAAAGACCTCAAATATGAGTTTGCCATTGAAAACGGCCACTTTGGGCCGATATCTTTGGAGCTTTTCCAGCAAAATTCGACTGCCCTCTTTGATTTCCTTGCGAGTGAGGTCGGCTGATCCTTTGGTGGCTCGCGCAACCATATTTGTGAAGCCGATGCCTTGCTTCAGCAGCATGTGGTCCTCATCGGCGCTCATTTGTTCCTGTGTGAGTCCAGCCAGATAAAGACACTTCCAAAAATGATTACCAGGCCCGGCGTAATGGTGGCCCTTGTATGCGGCAAAGAGACCCGGATTAATGCCGACCTGAAAGTGCAATGGTTTGCTTACTTTGATCTAAGGTGCTCTGCAGCTCAATCAGCGCTGAAATTGTTCTTGAGGCTCTGAAGCCCTAACGAAATTTACAACTCACTATAACGATATCTAGATTATCACATAGATGATCCGGTATTGTCCGCTTTATAACTTCCGCCTCGGACATGCCATTGAAGCGGTCGTGCTTCTTGCGTTCCTTTGGTTTGATGGCCATAACGTCACCAGCCGTGGCGATTTCGTTGCCAGTAATTGCTTCAATGCCTTCTGCAGACCCCGATCCGGTACTGGTGTTCAAAAAAGGCCGATTTAATTGTAACGTAGATTTTGAAATAGAGGTAAAACTAAAAACTCACCACTGTAGAGGCTGCTGATGCTGATCTCGAACTGCAATTGTTAGCTCATCAGCTCCAATTAGCTTCTTCTTGCGGCCTCGTCTCTTTGGTGCTGGCTTCATCGGCATTAACCCAGGGCCAGAGCCAAGCTGAGATTGCGAGATTGCGGGATTGGAATTTTCACCATCATTTGTTTGGTGATTGACATCCATTTGTTCATTATTTTCGTCATTTTGCGGATGCTGTTGCTGCTTTATGTATATGTCGTTTGCCCTTGAATTAAGCTGCTGCTGATTAGCATCCACGCCTGGCACAGTCCCATGCATGTAGCTTGAGGATGAGGCATTTGAAGTGGATGTAGATGTAGAGCCCGAAGCAGTGACATCTGCATGACTTTGACTGGCGACGGCGACCGGTGAGAGCATTCGCATCTCATCACCCATTAAGCTATATGGATCTGACTGCAAAGCAACGCCAACATTGACGGTGCTGGAACCCCTGCTTATTGGGTTCGCACTTTGGTCTTGGCCCGGAAGCGTATCCAGACTCGGATTGGCATTGGACATGGAGGAAGCATTGGACCCTGGCATTGGACCCTGGCCGGAGACCTGAACATGATGAGTCTCATCGTGCTTATTTTGCGCCATTATGCCCAGCCCAAGGCCGAGGCCAAGTCCACTCGGCTGCTGCATTTGATGTTGGGGCGTCACCGAATGTGTCGATGAACTATGCGAATTTGGAGTGAGAACATCCCCGGCGCTTGTTTCGTACCCATCATCTTGATTCTCCGGCTTTGCATTAGTCGGCGAAAGTGTTCTGTAAAGGAAAATGCATACACAATCGTTAGTAGAAGGAAATGAGTAGAAATAGATAGGATGTGCCATTATTCCATCCCGAGAATGGTATACTCCCAAATATTTGGCACTAGTACTAGAGTCTCTTGTATTTGTATACCTGGCTCTAAGACTCGTTTCATTCTAAATATTCGTAAACTTGATACCTCTTATGATTTGGGCTGCGCGAATTTACCCAATAAGTCAGCCATCTAGTAAATCAGGGAGTAAATATAACTCTGCTTCTTAGAAGTTATAGTGGCATTGCCCGGTTATTAAAATAAGTGATAAACGTATGCCGGGAGATGGACCTTGTTATTGCCTGAGGTTCATAGTCCTTTTTTAATATTAATTCATACATTACTCACAATTTGTAGGCCGCACTGGGATCCTCGTGAAACTCGTCCATCATGAGTTCTTGGTAGGCATCAGGCATTTGTTGCTGTTGTTGGGGAAGGGGGTGCATATGAGGGTGAGCATTGGGATGAGGACCTCGTTGCGGCAATTGCAGGGGCTGTTGCAAATGCCCGAGAAATTCCAAATGATGACTTCCTCCTACTTGTTGCTGTTGCTGAGTATGTTGTTGCTGTGATGCATGTCCGTGTTGCTGCTGCGGTTGCTGGCAAAGGTTGTGCGGATCGGCATGTTGGATGCCAAAGAGTTGCTCATGAGGATAGTGCTGCTGATGATAGTTGCCATACTGGGCTTGCTGTTGTTGTTCATGGTAATTATGTTGTTGCTGGTGGTGGTGTAGTTGCTGCTGTTGCATCATTTGAGCGTACATATTGGTTTGGAGCTGATTATGTAGATACGGCGCCGACTGCTGCTGTTGGCCATACTGCTGCTGCGCATGATGTTGGTGAAATGGAATTTGAGGAAATCCAGATCCGGCCAAGCCAGAAGTTGATATTGGCGGCTCTTTCTGCTCAATCTGCAACAAAAGTTCACCTGATTGGGGCTGCCGATGCTGATGTTGTAGATGCAACTGTTGTTGCTGCAGTTGGTTGTGTTGGTGGTTGCGGTGGTAAACCTGGCCAGTCAGATAGCCGTCGTCATTTAGATTCAAGTTCTCCCGTTTGATAGTATCGGCGCTATGTCCGTGCCCTTGACCCTGATTGTGAGAGGATGTATCCTTATAATCACCATGTGGAGCCCAAATTGTTGTTGTTGGCATTGATGATGCTGCTGTTGTACCTCGGCGATCGATTATATCACCCGTTGCTGTTTCTGCTGCTGTTGTTATTGGTGTACCTAATGCTAAGTTAGTAGGAATTCTTATATTCAAATTGGAGGAGTCTGTTGCACAACCATCGAATTTATTTGCTTCATTTTCAACTAATGTGGAAGATGTTGCTGTACTGTAGGGGACGCCCGACGACGACGTAGACGCCGAAGAGTCGTACTTTGATTGCAAGTTATTGTTGTTAATGTTGCTGCTGGAGTTGCCCATGTGCAATGGCAGGGGCAGGGGCAGGGGCAAAGACAATTGTAGGGACGGGTCCCCGTACAGAGGCAGAGGGATCGGCATTGGTAGAGCACACACTGTTGAAGCCACCGAAGCTGAAGTTGAAGCTGGCACAACCAACTCAACGCTGGTAACGAGAGCCTGCTCGGGTGCTATATAACCATCGCTAATGTATATCTCAGTCTCAGGGCCAGCAGTACCAGTTCGGCCAGATTTTGTACACTGATGCTGCAGTAAACTTTCTTCATTTTCGACAGATTCTTCGCTTGCCGCTGTGTTAACATGTTTGGTATTGTTGCCACCGGAAACAGAATTGGGATCAACAGCAGTTTCATTAAGGGTCAGGTTGGGTTGGATTTTTTCGCCTTTGGCTATTTGGTAATTGCTAGGGACTGAAGTTAATCTATCATCACTGTTGCCGCTGTTTAAATGACTTTTGCCATCTGATGGACTGCCGCCATTGCTGTCATCACCCTGGCCATGGATATCGCCACCACGGCCTCCACCATTATCATCGTCAACATCTCTATCGTCATTATCAACATCCTCATCATCATCACAGTTCATTTTGCTAGGGTTAGTGTTCAAAGTTCTATACACCAACTTCTTACGCTTGCACTCGACATCATCGTTATCATCTCTCGAAGAACTCTTGCTGCTGAGGCTCCCATGGGGTTTCTTATTTTTATTGATAAGCAGATCACTATTATTGTTCCCATTAATTGGGATTGTGTCATCTGCTGGAGGACTTTTACTATGGCCATCGCTTTGACTATGACTATGGGCTTGGCTATGGCTGTGGCTATGATTAAAAGCTGGATGTGGTTGCGGAGTTTCCAGTTTGTCATCGGTGCTTACTTTTGAGGCCATCGCCATCACAGTATTTAAATATTCAAACAATTGTGCTTGCACCAGGCTCTGATCAGCTGCCGCAGACAAAGAATCCTGGAGAACTTCAAATAGGTTATTTACTTGAGACTTTTGCTGCTTTTGTTGGTGTTGCCGTTGCACATCAAGTGCTTTTTGGCCGCTGATAGTTCGATTGGGCAATGTTGATATTGAAGCTACTTGAAGCGTATAGTAGGAGTATGAGAAGAAGGAACTACTTGTTATCAATGGGATGTTCTCTAGCAATACACTGTCCACTTGCATCGCCCCTCTTAGTATACGTCCATTTGAAGTGAAGCCTCTCCCTCTAATCCTTCCTTTGTCACTCTCTAGGCTCCCTTAACTATGTAGCGGTAAATCTCCCTTACAAGCACGCACCTCCCGTTCACGATCTTTTTTGGAGATCCACTCCTGTCGGATTAGTTCGACACGAACCCCTTGTTCCTCTTGCCACTGAAACGGCTATATGTAGGGTTATATCCTAACATGGTTATTTATATATATGTATATTTATATTAATATCCTTCTTTCGACTTCTCCATGTAACAGTGGCACAAAATCTGAAAACACACAAAAATATCCAATCAATTATACACCATTATCCACATTATAGATTTTTGATCACAAAAAAAAAGGAAGGCTAGCTTTGACTTGCCGAATCTTATATATCATTCACATTGTAAATATATAACAACGGTGTAACATTTTTATAACTTTTAACTTAACATTTCTTGTACTTATTACGTTCTTTGCTTCACGTAGCAACTGAGAGACACGATATTTAGAGCTCATATAGTTGTCTAGATTAAATCTAGTCAGCGGACGTGAATTCTCCTCAGATGAATACAAACCGAATTCTTCATACACGGTAGGACGGACATGGCTATATCGACTCCCCTTGTCGTGCTGATTAAGAGTATATATTATTTATATAGTCGGAAACGCTTCCTTCTATGCTTTGCAAACTTCCCGACAAAATTAATATACCATTTTGTATATACCATAATATACAAAGCAATATACTTTCATTGCGCCAGCCATAAACTAAATTTGGAAATGCGCAATACTGAATCCACAATAGAGGATATAATTAGTCATTTTAGAGAAGCATGCATAAGAAGAAAGTATGCGCCCAATGTACCCATGCTTACTGAAACTAGATGGTCTCACAAATATAACAGCATTGCAGTCCTTAAGGAAAATGTTGGTGGAATAGTGAAGGGATTGCAAAAGCTATCGGCAGAGGGAAACAACAATACCCGAAAAACTGCATTTCAACTTCATTGAGCTGCAATGAAACCAGTATATATAATATTCTGCACTTATAGAGCCGGTGGCTAATGTGCTACAGTCAAAAAGTTTGGATTAAATCCAATGTTCACAGCACATTCACAGAATCATAAAGCTGGTATTAAATCATAGCGAAAGTGCAGATATTCTCATGGTTAATATTTTATCTGGTGCTGAACAAATTGCTCAGGATATTGTCTATTGAGCGTTCACAGATAAATGGTATAGGACAATAAAGAACTAATGTTTTGCAACTAAAGAAGTTTTCAATCACTTTAAAAATAACAGACGCTTGCAATTTTAATTATAATTTAAATTAATGTAAGGATTAAACATTTTTGTTTTATTCCATCTAACCCCCCACGTTTCTCACACATATGTGACTAGTTTATACGTAGGTATGTATTTCAGGTTCTCGGCCTATTCATTTTCACATACATTCATTCAAATATACTCGAATGTGTGCACCTTTGTATGCTCACATACTATGCGTATGCGCATTTTCGATAACTTTACGGTGGCTGTTGCAGTTTCAGTCTCTATTCGAATTAGATGAGAATCCCTGTGCCCCCACTGCGTATACATATTTCTGATTTTGTTTTTTATGTACATACATGCGTTCACATCCTATATTGTATTCCCTACAGTCAATGCAATGCCAAAACCTAACCTGGATGTGCAACTTTCAATGTTGTTAGCAACTTGTCATTGGACTTCAAAAGCTTTGTGTCAGGTTTAGAAGCCTCTACGTCTGCTCACCAAAGTTAAGCAAGATCGGATCACTATATCACAAAGCTTCCATATAACCGACCAATTCGGAATGAACTCTTAGTATAGTAAAATTGGTTGCTTTTCATCCAAATTGAAACAAATTTGGTAAATGGCAGATTTAAAAGCCTCTACGTTTGCTGACCAAAGTTTATTCAGATCGGATCACTGTTTTATATAGCTCCCATATAACCAGCCGATTCGGAATGAACTCTTAGTACAGCAAAATTGGTAGTTTTTTATCCGAATAAAACCAAATTTGGAACATGTCAGTCTTACAAGCCTCCACAAGGGTTGCAAGCTTCGGTTACTCAAAGTTACCTTCCTTTCTTGTTTTTTTTATCTACAATTATTTTGCGATCGTTATGAAGTTTGGCAAATCCGTAAATAATGTGCTTATAAATATACAAGCCGAGTTTAAAGTAAATGTGTAACAAATTGTGGGAGATATACATTAACAAACTCAATATGAAGGAAGCTGTATATAAAAAAGTCGAGCTGATGCAGGTATTCTGAAGATAGATCCGAAATCAGAAACCTCGAATTAGTGAACAATATTTTATGCAACAAAAATAAAAAAAAATCGATTTTGTTAAGTTGTGTTATCAGTCAATCGTGCAAGTTGTATGTATATATAAATTTATGTTATTAAGGATGGAGTTGGCGAACAGTTGTTAGCCGCCCAACAGGATTGAACTTAAGTTTATACTGCCTTATTAGAAAATCATCTAGTTTTGATCTAACAGTTCAATGATCTGAAGTCTCAGATTGATGCTAGGATTTTGAATTGAGTTACATATGTAAATATAATTTAACGAGAATACGATTTTATCTATTTTGGCCAGTTGAAATCGGCATCCTGCCCACATTCCTGAAATAATATTCTACTCTACTTCATTTTATTTAAAGTGTCATATCGATGACAAAGATTACAGGAATATGGATACTTTCAAAACACTCTAAATATGAAATTCAAAACAAAGATGAGTAAAATGGTATTAGTACTACAAATGCAGATTAGTCGATGGGAAAGTACGCTTCGTCGAGCTAAAAGATAGACAGAGGCGTGACAGTTAATGATTATTCACTTACATACAAATCTACTTAAGATATCAATGTGTTTTGCACATATGCATTCGTACATACATAAATATACGATTGTTTGAAGCATATACACAGCTCATCGATGCGAGAAACGGCAATGGCAACCAAACTGTTCTATAGATACATACACGTGTATGTATATGCCTCAAACTAGTGTACCAGAAAGTTTAGCAAAACCAACTACAACAGCAGCTACAATAATAACAACATACAGCAACCACAGCCAAACCAGTACGCACCGACGAAAAAGCTTCAATAACAAGGCAAGTACTTGCGAACGTACATGTGTACGTATATATATATATATATATATATATATATATATATATATATATATATATACATATATGACATATATATTTTGGGTTCGCAATCTAAGCCCATTTAAATTTTCAAAATTAAATTTCAATATGATATCAATATTAGATGCCATTGCTAATCATTAAACTGGTGATTGATGCAGTCGGCTAGTTTGATTCCAACGATCAAGGATTATATCTGACACATATGGCTAATAATTTGCAGGTACCATTTCAGCCTGAATGCTTACAATGCATACATTTTAATTAAGTTTCACATTTAGTCTGTGACTGCTATGGTACGATGGTACGAGTATTTATATACATGCTATGTATATGAGTTAGAAGTGGCTTTCGAGGCACTCTATTTATTAGAAAAACTCACTATCCATATACAGATGCACTTACATATGTGCATATGTAAGTCGGTGTATGTGTACCTGCATATAAATACAAGTAACGAGCAGTATTGAGAGAGCCCTAGAAGAGAGCATTGTTAACAGTAATAGCAACAGCAGCTGCAGGCAAAGCTATAACAAATTCGAAGCAGTAAGAAAGGAAAGAAAACAGTTACATCAAAAGCAACGGGAATCTGCAGCATGAGGCTAGCCAGTTCTGGCGGAGATGTCAACAACAAGGGTAGCTACGCCAATAGTGGTGTGCGTTGGATCCCGAGTCTTTTGTCTGTAAAGCTAATTGATGGAGAGTCGCATCGGTGTTCCGGTAGACAGGCTTGTATGCTTGGCAAGTTTTTAAACGAAAATGCTTTTTGGCAACTGGAATTTGGATTTTGTAAAACTGAAAAACTGGCCTCATTTGACTTTACCGTTAACAAATTCAATTATTAGAGTATCTTTATATTACCGTTGCCGTGAAAATCAGTTGAAATATATAAACAAGTAAGCTCTCTATAGCTGATACTCCGACTATAAGATACTCGAACTCAGCATTTATTCAATATTCGACACACTCAAAAGTATGAAACAAATTTTTTTTTACTTGTACTCTAGCAGAGTAAACGAGTATATTGTATTCGTGCAAATGTATGTAACAGGCAGAAGGCAGCTTGTAAGACCCCATAAAGTATATATATTCTTGATCAGCACCAACAGCCGAGTCATTCTGTCCGTCCGTCCGTATGAACACCAATTTGGTATGTAGACTCCCCTTATAGGGCGTCAGATCAAGTTTGTTTTTCAATTTTGCCACGATCCCCTCCTGCCCACGCAAACAGCAAACTTTATATCTTCCACAAACTTTAACGCATTTAGTTGAAACCTCAATAAGCATTTAAGCAGTTCCTTATCTTATTTGTTATCGACTCTTCCCAGGTTGCGTTACATCCTTAGGTCTGACCTTGTGCGATTGCTTTGATGACAAATGTATGGGAAAATATATGATATAGTACATAAATTCAAAGCTCAACAAATATTTCCTAACTATTTCATAACAGTGTTAACAATGTTGACAAAGCCATATGAAAGAATCTGCAACATACATATATATTTCAAAAACATTGGTTGGTGAAAATACGAGGTCCGATGGGTCTGCTAAATAACATTGGCTAGAAATACTTAGGCCGATAAAAACCTATTAAAATCGTTTTTGGAAGATAAAATTTTGTTTAGTATGGTATTTTGAAACACACGGGATGGGCGGGAAGATTCTGATTCGAGACGGGCAGTTTCCCGATCCCAACTCTAACTAATGCCCACTGTGGCGCGTCGTAGTCTTTAGTTCTCATAAGTCACTGTACGACCGTACAACGATTGGCTGACTGTCAAGTTCACTTGGGGTTCTCTTCTTCCTAAATACGTATGTATATACATATTTTCATATGGTTGATGTATGTATGTTTGAAAATATGTTTCAAATTGTACGTAGTTTGAATAGGAAATCCTTAAAGGTTTGGGCTCGTATTAGCATTAGCGGGTTAACGCCACATGTACATTGGGCGTGGGGAACACTTGCTGAAAATTGAAACTGAACTGACCACACATAGCAACGCTAGCTCAGACTGTGCAGCATTATATACAAGTAAATACCGAAATAATGTATACGTACTCGCATTCGTAGTTGCATTAATATACACACATCCATACGATATGTACATATATCTATATATTGACCAGGCGGGCCGGCGGCACGAAAGGGGCAAGCCGCATCCGTGAGTGTATCTCAACCGGTTCATGCGCCTACACAAACACTCGTCGTGTGCTTACACTTGTATTTATATATGTACGTATGCATGTGTGCGTATGTACGAATTGCATCAAAAGTAACCACCAAAATATAATAAAAGGTGCAATAAGTAATAGGAGTTTTAAGTAAGTAATAGGTGTTTTAAGAATTCATTACAAGTTTTCAGAACTGAACTAGCATCCCCATATAGTCATTCATATAATTGGCGCTCGCTGACAAGTGCAACTCCCTATATGTATGGGTGTGTATGTATATTTAAAGGAGAGATTAATGCGAATACCAGTCATCGATTCTACATACATCCATCAGTATGTGTATGAACATACGTACATAAGTAATATTTGCGAATTGCTGAGGCACAAATACATACATTGGTACACATGCATGCAGACAGACAGAGAGACGACGACGGCACAAAATGTACATATGCATGTATGTATGTCTTTACGGTCGCAAATATCTTTTTCTCTACAATATTTATGCCTACCTAGTATTTTACGGATACAAACAAACACAGCGAGAATATAAAAATAAAAGATACTCTATCGGCGTGTGAGTTAGTCGTAGTCCCTATATATGTATGTATATTATTTCTGCTTTGTGGTTTCACTAGCGATGCTTTTCAGCTTTGGATGTAGATATTTTAGATGTGGATGTGTGGATACCAAACTAAAGGTCCACACAGATGCACAGAAGGCACAATACAGAGGCATACAGACAAAAAAAAATGTATATACATACATATGAATATGTATGCATGATGAATGTGATATGTATTTACATAATACATATTTTTTTATACGTCTCGTTTATACGTCGTCAAGCTATCCTACTCTACAGCAGTTGTGATTTTAAGAAGATAAAGCATGCAACGCAGGTATACATATCCACATCACACATATGTGCATGTACAACCATATGTATTTTAGCACTCACACTTTGGGCGGCGAATTTGGTTTCTGGTTTTGGTTTTTAGTACACATTATGCATAATTTCGATTTCGTATGTATACATATTTATTACAGTTGCGTCAAACGGTAAAATTAGCATAACCGAATTGTCTAACGAAATTTGTAGTTTTAGCCGTTAGTTGCATTTAACTTCGGGGAATCAAAACAAAACTCTGGATAAGATTTATGATAATTTTTAAGTTGCCTTGCGTTTACGTGCAACAACCCCGAACACGAACAACCGAACGACACACACATACATACACATACCGCAATTGAAAGACTGAGAAAAAGAGCTTTTGCGCTTTCAACCGTAGGGATGCTCTTTTGTTATCGATACTACTATTAAGCTGCGATACATATCGATGTCTGTCAACGATATTTTAATTTTGTCACAAAGTTTTTTTCTCATCCATGACGAAACGGGTTTTTATACCCTTGCAGAGCTTATTCTTTCTCACGATATTTGTAGCGCATACAAGGAATCATCCCCAACCATAACGCATATTTATTCTTGATTAGCATGACAAGCCGAGTCCGATATAGCCATGTCCGTCTGTCTGTCCGTCTGTTTTTATCCGAACTAGTCTCAAACGACTTTTCGCCATAGCCTTTCTGCTGTAAGATGGTCATATGTAAAAATCTTAAAGATAGGACCACTATATCACATAGCCCCCATATAACCGACCGATTGGAATGAACGCTTAGTATACACAACTCTTTCGTTTTTCATCGGCATTTAAGCAAATTTGATAAATGTCGGTTTTAAAAGTCTCTACTTTTGCTGACCAAAATTGGTCGTGTTTATCCAAATTAAACCAAATTTTGTAAATGGCATATTTAAAAGCCTCTACGTTTGGTGGCAAAATGTTATCCAGATCCGATCACTATATCATAAAGCTCCCATAAAACTAACGATTAGAAATGAATTATTAGTACAGCAAATTACACCAAATTAATTAATTGGAAGGTCTTAGAAGCCTCCACGTTGCTGGCCGAAATTCAAGCAAATCGGCAAGGGTATGTCAGCTTCGATTACCCGAAGTCAGCCTTCCTTTCTTGTTATACTCGTACTCAAGTAGAGTAAACGAGAATATTGTATTAGTGCAAATGTATGTAACAGGCAAGTGTTTCCCACACCCTTAAAGTATATATAATCTGGATCTAGCTAGAGTTTCCAAATGTGGTATGTAGACTCCCCTTGTGGGGCGTCAAATCAACCTTGTTTAAAACTTTTAAAACGCCCGCCCGCGCAAATCGCAAAAAAACTATATCTTCTACATTTTCAAGATGCCAGTGTGTAATTAAAACCATTTATAAATGTGACTATTTTCTCTGAATTAACCAAATTTTGTTCAAATCGGTGAAGCCGAAGCTTGTATACTATTCACATTGCAAATATACAACCGATCTAGATCAAATCTGGTCGGTGGGCATAAGACTACAGTGAATAGAAGACGAATTTATTTTAATTTGGATGAAAATCAGAAAAGTTCATGTTCATTCCGGATTAATCGGTTATATGGTAGCTATATGATATAGTTGACCGATCTTGTCAGCGGACGTGGGGCCTCCTCAAATGGATACAAAAGAAACTTTTAGCTATATAATATACCTGTCCGATCTTGATCAGAACAGGCCAGTGGCCAGTATCCTCAAATGGAGACAAATCGAATTTGGTTTGTTTTGGAAGATAAACAGAAAAGTTATCCTCCTAAGTGTTCATTCCGGAACAATCGGTTATATGGGAGCTATGTGATATGTTGATCGATCTGGATAAGACTTAAGAACTTAACCAGCGTACAGACAAAAGAAGCATCTGTTAAAGCTCTATAGCTTTTAACATTTCTGAGATCTTTGTGTTGAAACAGACGGACGGACAGACTGATATGGTTATATCGATTCCCCTTGTCATGGTGATCAATAATATATCTACTTTATACTAAAAACAAACTGGTGTAAAAACAAATTTCTTGATAACTTTTCACACACAAATAAAGTTCAAATATCTTACTCCACTTCAACATATTTGTTTGTTAAGTTTAAAAAAAAAAACATTTGGCCAACCAAAATGGTTATCAATTTTCTCTTTTACTATTTATTAGTAATTTTCTTTTTATCCGAATTATTTAAAGATTTTTAGAAATTTGCGATTTTTTACGATAGGCTTTTGGGTGATCACGATACGAGCTTTCAAGTTAATTATAGTAATATTCAAAAATTTCTTTAAAAAAAAGGTACTGGCATTTGCCGAATACTTTTTATCGTCAATTAAGAGTCAAAATAACTAATTATTAAATAAATAACTTTTTCAAATGTTTATTTTTCTTCGCTCTTTCGGTTGTGTAAATTGTAACAAGGGCAGGCAATAATGCAATAAAATATCGATATTTTCAGGATGTTAGGGTCTCATTTAACGGCTGTTGATCAGAAAGAGAAATCAGTTCATTCACAGCACACTTTTTATCTATGAGTGCTGGAGAAACATCGATGTCGGCCTACATCGACCTTTTCGATGTTTTCGTAACATCAACGTCGATATTATCGATGCATCGGCGGACTTATTCAAATTTGTAACAATGAATGCTTATAAAGTAAGAGGTCGTAATTTTCAATTTATAGAATTAATAATAAATTTAAGAATAAGGAAGTAATTTATTTCAATGTTTTCTTAATACAAAAAACAAAACTATGTAATAACATTAAATAACTCAAATTAATCATAAATGCCTAAGACTATCATACATTCAATTTTTTTAATAAAAAGGAGCTAACCTACATGCTCAGATTTAAGCGATCTCCTCTTTTCGCTAACTATTAATCCAGCTTTGCTGAACATTCGCTTTCTGTTGATGTTGTAGGAACACACAGACAAACATTTTTGTAAATATGAGATCTGTGAAGATTAAACTGTTTATATCGTTTATATCGTATCTTATAGATATTGTAGACATTGTAATTTTAATATAATAAACTCAAGCTCACTTCCAAATTAAAATATTGACGGAGAGCCAAGATTGAATCCAGTCGACCGTTCCAGACCTTTGTTTGTTTTGAACAAATTACAAAGCAGTTGTTTCCATTACAACACTGCCAACACCAATGTCCTTCTAAAAATCAATATATTTTCATTTATTTATTAAGTATTTTAAAATGTATTGCATTTAACCTTATCTTACCTTATTACGCACTT
Source organism: Hirtodrosophila duncani (assembly GCA_037043425.1). Taxonomy (NCBI): domain Eukaryota; kingdom Metazoa; phylum Arthropoda; class Insecta; order Diptera; family Drosophilidae; genus Hirtodrosophila; species Hirtodrosophila duncani. The sequence goes on from JBAMBM010000776.1 coordinate 226,133, forward strand.
TTCTTCCCTGCTTTTTCTTGTTCAATGATGTGCACATATGTTCAAAAACATCGAACATCGGAAAAAAATCGATGTTTGAAAAAATTTGAGCGACATCGATGAATCGATTTAACATCGATGTTTTCGTCAACATTAATCATAATGTAAAGAGAATAAACGAAACCCAACAAGATTATAAATACGAAAAATGGGGGCAACGATGGTGAAAAATGGAAATCTACTGGATGCATTGCCGTCACAGGTACAGCTAGAACAAGCAAGGCCGTCTAGCAATTCCAGACCCCAACCCTAGTGAAATGCGTCCGATTCGACTACAATCCAGACAAGCTGCCATTACATACATACATGCACAGACTCACACACACACATGCTTCCGCATGCATATGCATAAGTACATGCAAATGAAAACAGAAATCAAAGTCAAAATGGAATTTGAGTAAAAAATATATTGTTCTCATCTTTTTAGGGAACAACGCTGCACGTAGTCATGCTTGGTTTGGACTCGGCGGGCAAAACTACAGCACTTTACAGGCTCAAGTTCGATCAGTATTTAAACACAGTGCCCACAATTGGATTCAATTGCGAAAAAGTCCAGGGCACTGTGGGAAAGGCAAAGGGAGTCCATTTTCTAGTTTGGGATGTTGGCGGCCAGGAGAAGCTGAGACCGCTTTGGCGAAGCTATACACGGTAGGCGTGGGTACACATTTAGGCGGTAGTAGCCGCAAAACAATACGAGATAAGCACATGCACATATGTATATTTTTTTAGTTACACATATATACTGTGTACGTGTAGTGGTATTGATTTTCAAATGCATGCATGTTACCTTCCAGATGCACAGATGGCATATTATTTGTTGTGGACTCCGTTGATATCGAACGTATGGAAGAGGCAAAAATGGAGCTTATGCGTACAGCCAAATGCCCAGATAACCAGGTATGCAAGCGTATGGGGAAACAATGATAGGGATTACGAGAGGGTTCTTTAAACATACTCTAGTTCACAATTTACCCGATTGCTTTCTCTTTTAGGGTGTCCCCGTGCTAATATTAGCGAATAAACAAGATCTTCCAAATGCCTGCGGCCCCAAGGACCTTGAAAATTTTCTAGGGTTACACGAGCTGCACAATCCCGTGCAAAATATGTCTATGCTAAGCACCAGTACCAGCTCGTCATCCTCAGCGGGTAACATAGCTAGCTGTGGTAGCGACAATTCGCCAAACCAAAGCTACACAGCTCGTGATGTAAACGACACAGTGACTCCAAATCCAGGTGTTGTTCCAGCTCAATTGCAATCGCGTGTTACAGTTGCAGCTTCAGTGGATCATGTTCTCGATATGTCCAAATCATGCGATAAACACCTGTCTTCAAGTAGAGGTGGCGTCTTCCCGTCACATTCCCATAAAGATTCTGAAGTCGACGTGTCGTCGTCTTCGTCTCCCACAACGAACCATTTCCATTTTACAACAATTAAGCACCATAGCTCCAGCACCAAAGCAGCTTCCGCTTCCACCGCATCCACGCAACTAAAGGGCTGGTATATACAGCCCGCCTGCGCCATAACTGGCGAAGGGCTCCAAGAAGGCTTGGATGCCTTATATGACATGATCCTGAAACGCCGGAAACTGAACAAGTCGCACAAGAAGAGAAGGTAATACGTACCTGTTGAGTGTGTCGCTGGGGATCAGCTACGGAGAGTGTTTAGAAATTAAAGTCTGTTTAGCACAATTAATATGAGACAATTACAAAACCAAGAAACAAAAACAAAACAAGCACATGCACAACAATAAATATCGTACATGTACCAATTGTTAATACATATTAAATTCACAATATCTGACCCATGCAAGGCCGCGTTGTACGTACTATGGGAGTTACCATTTTCGGAAAACTAATTTTGAATTTTAAGTTTTGTTTTTTTTTTTTTTTGTGTACAATTATCCGATCTTACTGAAATTCGACAAATCGGTATGGCAGTTGTTTTTTTTATTGAAATAAGTTTAAATAATTCTTTAATTCAAAATTGGGTGGCAATCATCTAAATCCATGAATACGACTGCGAATTTCCCATACTTTGTAATTTGATGATCCCAAAGAGCCTGCTATTTATACTCATACTCTAGTAGAGTAAAAGAGTATACTGTATGTCGTGCAAATGTATGTAACGGGATTAGGAGCGGGAGCAGACGAGTGGATCTCGCCATGTCTGTCTGTGCGTCCGTATGAAGACCTAGATCTCGAGTATCTTATAGACGGAATATCGACTATTGCGTTCTTGTTTTCACTTTTAGAAATCCCATTTAGTTATATCTCCAGCTGAAGCTGGAGAACAATGAGGTGCTTTTTATTATTGATTTAAATGCGGAATTCTTAACATTTTTCTCAGTGTAAATACGAGTACTACCATTCCTTTGGACTGCTTTTCATACCACTGTGCACAGCATCGCCGGCCTCTGAGATGGGGAAATTCTATATACATATTTACGTTCGGTAGGTCGGTCGATCCGGCTATTTAAATATGTATATGTAAATATCACAAAATACAATTTTGTGAATGCGCGGCAAGAGCGTAGACGTAGACACAAGCAGGAGCAGGCAGTGGCAGCAGTATAGTATATAGTATATATCTCTATCCGCACTGTGGACAGTGTGTGGAAGTCATTTTTGATGTGCACTCATATTCTCGAAATTGAACAACGGCATAAAATAAATACATATATACAAATATATATACATATACATATGTTGGACATTCGTGTTCTTGTTCTTTCTCGTTCGTTCCGTTGCTCGTTCGAGGTCATTATTTTAGTCTGAACGAGGCATTTATATTTTATTTTATTATTGTCTTGCAATAGATTCGAAATCGAGGAGCGATAATTTAGTTCACCTCATTCGTTCACAAATTAATTTGCCACCAGCACAGTAAGGACTAGGTAAGTACAGATACATTCGTATATATGAACTTACATGGGCGCATTATGTCGCGTGTACATAATTGTCTTACATAAAAAATTAATGTTTTCAAAAAAGAGTGAAATTTGCAATGCGAAACGGAAATCTAATTTCAATATCAAAAACACATGTGCATATGCACATACATATACATATATGTTAAAAGGCAACAAATTTTTTTTGTCACGATTATGTAACCTGGGTCCGACTTCTGTATGTATAATGTATATATATGGTTATATGAAGTACATGCATACCTAGGAATAGGAACACCAAAATTGAGTGTGCACTATAAAGATGGAAACGTGTTCACGTGCTACGTCGCAGCAGCCGCTGTTGGTGTTCTTGCTGCATCTGCTGTTCGCACCTGTTGAGAATGTTTATTATTTTTCGACGTGTTTATTATGAAATGCGGAAACCGCCACCTTCACCGCCACTATCGCGATCGCGGCGATACAAGTTAAAATTCAAGTCGAGTGAAATGAAATGTGAAATACAATAGTCCTCTGAAAACTAACACCTTCAAATTCAATTAATTAATTAAACTCTATTAGCTAAGTAGTGTCTACCCCCCTTTTGGATGATATAAAATTAGCTCAACTGAGAGAAAGACCCCCTCTTAAGATTGGGGCATTGCCCCAATTCCAACAACATATCAAAGCAATATACATTTATAACCAGATTTAACATGAAGATATATCTGAATGTAAATTGAATAACTACTAAAGTGTATTAACGGATGACTTACTATAAGAAAACCTGAGAAAACAAGACAGGGAAGCTAAATTCGGGTTACCGTTGCCCGATAGCCTGCAATTTTGGTCAGCGGACCAGGGAAGCGAGAACCGCATTTTATTGGATTTGGATGAAACTCAAAAGTTTTCCCACCGAGTATTCATTCTAAAACACTTAAAAACTCTACTTTTTGATTTATTTTGTTCTTTTGAGGGGTGGGGTGTTCTCATACAAAATGTTTTTTACAATTTTTATCCTATTTTAATTATCTTCAACTTAATGTGTCAAAAATTGTGGAACTCGTTGGGGCGGGAGGGCGTGTCAAAATTTTAAAACAAACGATCTGACGAAACACTAGCGGAGTCTACATGCCAAATTTGGCGACTCTGGCTTATAAGAGAATATAAAGTCGCCAAGATCTAAGTGTTCATACAGACGGATAGACGGACATGGCTAGATCGCCTCTGCTGTTGCTTTTGAACTTTGTAGAGTCGGACGAATACAATATTCTTGTTGTACTGTACTAGAGTACGAGAGTAACAAGGAAGAGCGCTGCTCTCAAAAGGATGCAACAATTTTTTTGTGTGGTGGGCTTTTGCGTATAAAATGATTCTTTTGCCGTTTATTCTACAATTCTTATCCTATCGTAAATCGTATATGCTATATGATATGATGAATCTTGAACTTAGCCTGCGTGTTAACACAGCTCTGTAGCTTTGAAGATTTCGCAGATAGACAGACAGACGCCATTGGCGATATCGACTCCACTTGTTAAGCTGATGAAGGACATATGTATATACATACATATGGTCGCTTCGTTCTGTTTGTTGCAACCTTTATGACAAAACTAATTTACCATATTGTAAATGGTATAAACATAATATTTATTGTATATTTTCATGCACCGTCTCCATATTTCTAATAAATGATAATTTAATACCAATACGGATAAAGCGTTCGAAATGGATTCAAACTCTGATGCAGCAGCGGTAAGTATATTAGTAATATCTCCTTTGCGAACGAGTACGTACAACAAACACACACACACACACAGTTAATTATTTGATTTAATGGAATGTGGATTTAACTGGATGTGGATGGAATAATTAGTCCAGGATATGGGCGTATTCGATTTGGTTGGTGTTTCGAGGGCCCCATAGTACTAACTATACACTAAAGTTCATGATAGCTGTGCTTATGTCAACTTGCTATACCGCCAAACTGTATCTGCCATGCCTCATGCCATATATCCCATGCCCATCCTTATTATATGACTTTTTATTGTTTTTTCCCAAAATCAAGACGAAAGTTAAAGAGGCCGAGGGAGAAGTTACAAAATCGGAGGAAGCGGCAAAAGCAAATGTGGAAGCGGCGACCGAAGCAGCACCGACCGAAAACTTAAATGATTCTGTCAAGGATTCCGCGCAAACCAAAACCCAGGTCGTGGAGGAGGTAACCGTGGGCATTAGTCTCAAAGCGGAGCCTGCAAAGGTAGATGCTCAGGCGGCAACTCAGCCTGCCTTTGGCGTTGAGGAAGTAGAAGAAATGGCAGTTGATGCTGATGCCGATAAAGATAAGCCACACGAAAACAAATCCGACAAGGATAAGGGCAACACTGAGTCTGTGGCTGAGCTAACAAAAATGACGGTGGTCGCCACCGAGTTAGAGGTAACAAATTCAGAGCCAGAAGATAAAAAGTCTGGGCCCGTCGTGAGCCCAGAGGTTTCTGCAGAAAGAGAAGATGAGCAAAGTGTTGTTGCTAGTGCAAAAATCGAAAAGGAGCAAACAGAAAAGGAAGAGGAAGTCGAAGAGGACGAAACAGAAACAGAGGCGGACACAGACGAAGAAGAAGTATTTTATATCATTCAAATTAAAAATTTCCTAAGTCGCTTTTTTGGATGCTTGTAAGCTTATTTAATGACGCATTGCTGACCTGAGTTCATCCTGTCATCAGCCTCAAACTTCGAATCCGATGACTACTGAATGTCATACAACTTGAGTTTTAACTAGACATACTTCAGCTTTTGCCCGTTTCGGGCCACTTTTTCATTACTTAGCTAATTATCCATTGGCCATACAGCTGCTAAAGGTTAACCGAACATTGATTAAACGAGTCAAATTTAATGCAAACAAAATACAACAATTTATTTAGGGTTTCTTTTGAATTGAATTTCAACTAAATACATATGCATGTAATTAACAGGACTCAGATGAAAACCTGAAAACCACTGTTTCCGAAATGGCCGAAGCAGCTTCAAAAGTTACGGACACGGCGGCACAAGCTCCCGAAGCCGTCGTCGGAGAAATCACGGATGCCAATGCCGACGCGAAATCATCGAAGACAAGTGTGAGTGAAAACTTCCTATTTATTTATTTATTTTTGGACAAGAGACCTGGCAGCGGCGCACTGCGTGACCACTGTTGTGGACATGGCCATGTACGAGTGCGAGTGAGTAATTAATTGATGCGATGCGATTTATTTACTTGCAGAAAAACTTTAACAACCAAATTCAGGATATTATATCCGATATCGATATTAACATAAAGGCCCAGGAGAAACTTACGCAACTAAAGGAGCAAGAACTGGAACTGATACAAAAACAGCAGCAGTTGGCCAATCAAATTCAGCAGCAGCAGATCCTGGCGCACAAATTAATTGCCCAAAATCAATTGAAGCAGCAAGAACTGGAGGCACAAAACCAGCAACAGCATGTATTGCAACAACAAGGGCCACACACACACACAAATGTGTACAGTGAAAGTCAGCAGGAAAATATCGAGGTAAGTATTTCGTATTGCAATTAGTTTTGGGGTTACTATTAATGGCTGAAACCATCACCATAACACATTCCTACTTTTCTGACGATCACGACAGCGAAGACTTGAATTCGTATATACTTCGGTTAACCATGATCAGTGTATGCTGATCACTGATCGTGATTGTTAATTTTAGTGATCCTTCTAAATCAGAATGGATCGGAAAAGTTCTCGTTATTTCAGGTGTGTCTATAAACGAAAAAAGAATATGAAGCTAAAGAGGAGAAATAAACAACTGTTTATATATAATTATATACGAGTATATGCCCATATAAAACCCAAATTATTTAAACGTATAAAGCTTATAAGCCTTCTTATTAGCTTTATTTGACGTAGTAATCAAAATTGTTCTACGAATATTTATTTAAATACCGATAGTTCAATTGATAACTACAAACACTCGACTGACAGTACAGTCCCAGTGACCTCAATCACAATCAATTGAACAAATTATGGTGGAAAAGCGAATACGGAAAGTCCTAATGACTTTGAGTGGCCGTTGCCTGAGCTGAGGGCAGTTGCTGTGGTACTAACTCAGACGGATCATATTCGATTGGCACTAATTAAATCTAAATAACTGTACCTATCGACCAATTCTGCAAAAAAGAGCAGTCACAGCTAAAAAACAAGAGTGCAGGAAACCCATCCAAATCCCCAACAAAAATCTTCACATATTCTTTTTTCATGCGAAAAGTACACAAGGTATATGAAACTTTTTCACAATCAACAACAAATAATTCTGCATCACTAACTTAAAAGATAATCAGGCCTGGAAAACCCAAATTCATGCAGAATCGCGAAAACTAATCCGAAGTAGGAGTAGCAGGGAATTCTTTTTATATTTTAAACAGAATTGAAACGGGAACTGGCTTTTGAGCTGTTACTCTTTTGCAGATTATATGCGAATTGAAATACAAATCAAATATCCGCTATATGAATGTTTAGTCGTGCTTTGAGTAATAAAAGTAGTCTATTATTGAAGGGAAAACTCCCATGCAGATTTGTTATTTGTATAATTTATATTCATAATTTCAAATGTCTGGCATTTACGCAAAAGTAGGGTATTTACAACATTTTAATGGTATTTGACATTTGTTGCCAATAGCGTGATATACATATGTATATATATGTATGTTTATCTATTGTGCTATGTACATTATGTGCATTTAAATATAAACACAGTATTGCATATGTATTATAAATGTTGGATGTTTGTCGTACTGCTGAATTTGAGCTAATGTACAGATCCGTATATTCTCTACATCATCTATAATTAGCCTTAGATATAGCAGCGAGAGAGACATAGAGAGAGAGATAGAGAAATATTGAGAGTGGATATATATGTATGCCCGTACATTTTATTTGTTTCAACAACGTCTGCGCTAAGTAGTATTGAAATAAAGCGAATATTATGCATTAGCTTAACGAGATTAGGTTTTTTAATAAATTTACTAAGAAACCAGAAAATGGAGGAAGGTTTTGGGTTGACTAGTTCTCATAGTAGCCAACACCTAAAGACACTTCCGCAATCAGCATGGAGTTCAACTTTCAGTTCCAGTTCGCGCGACTTGAAAAGGTCGCATTCGCAGCCCCACTTCAATTGTGCGGTGGAAAGGAAACGTGGTTTTTTGCCCAGCGATCGCTACGATCCAGCTAAGAGGCAGATTTTATTCGAGCTGAGTAGAAAATTGTGGCAGAGAAATAATAAAGTACGTATCGCAGAGTATGTGAAGCCTTGGAGCTTAGCAAATGCAAAATGAAAGGCAAGAAAACATGACTCATCCAATGATGTCATGAACCGATTTGTCGGTGTTATGTTCTGTTCTGCTCTACCATTCCGAGAATTACGTTTATTTCGTGGGAGGAGACACAAAGTCGGACATATCGGGACAAAATTCTGTCTCTAACCGCTTGCGCTATCTAAAATAAAAGTGTCAGTGTCTCGAACGGTCCTTAACGAACTGTTCTAAGCTAACGAAAATAAGAATATAGTATGTGAATATGATGCGTTTCGCAGGTTGGAAAAACTATCACAAAACTTTCACCACACTGTTTTAGTAGTGCAAATGGCTTGCGCCAATTTGTTTTGAATTTCGAAACGATTTCAGAACTGTTCCTGACATTTTCGAAAATGAATCAGTTTTCTTTTACACATCTACACACCTTAGTGAAATAAAGTAGTCCTTTAGCGTCTTACAGTTAGCTGTTCCCAAAAAATGGTAATCTATTCCGACATCATACTACTCGCGATCCATTTGGTCTATGCTCTATAGCTGTGACCCTGAACTTGGGGGAACTGTGTTTTGCATTGCCTACATTATACATATATCCATATGAATGTACTGAAGCTTAGTTAAAAATTAGCCAATATGTACTACAACTCATATAGGAATCCACACATGTATCGAGGACAGTTGATTTGCGAAAAATATTTACTCCAGCTACCGATGCTCCTGAAATATTGCCCAAAAACCGTAAGTAACGCTTAAATTGAGTCCACGTAGAAGAAAAAAAAGGTGATACGTAAAGCATAAGATACGTAAAGCATAAGATCAAAATCAATATCGACTCAAATCCAATCAAATCACATGGTTGCCCATTATCAGAGCAGCAGTGCTTGTGCTTGTTCCTTCTTCTTTCGTCATTTTCATTATCTTGCCATTCATTTCCATTTCCATCGAAGTTCATCTTTAGTAACGTAATACGTTTGCGCACTAATCCTAATACAATTGCGATTCGCTTCTGCCAGATAGATTAGTTACAGTTACGTATCGCCTTTTCAACGAAAATCCTCTATTTCGACCATTTGACTGACTTTCAATTTAAATTTCCGATGTTCAAAATAGGAAAGCTATATGCTTCGTCAGCATTTTACTCACCAACGCTGCATCCCACCGTGGAAGACCAGGTTGAGCTTGCCCGACGCATATCGCATTCGCTGAGTGACATAAGTAACCAAAAGTCTAAGGGCCAGTCCATGTATGTGAATCGTAAAAAGCGATCCGTTAAATGGGTCCACGAAGGTTGCGGTCAAGGTAATGGATCTGCCAAATCAATTCAAATCGATTTGACGCATGTTAAGTGCCATTATATTTACAAACATTATTTTTTGAGTTGTATTTAGAGTCTTTCTAAACTCTCGTGAATTTATCTGTGAAATGTTGTGTACAAGCACACTGTTGCAACGGACTATAACACAATATCCATATCATTAGATTTAAATATACTCGTAAATACATCGTTTCTTTGAGGCTAGAACGAAACAGTAAAAGAATTCCAACTTCGGCATGCCGAAGCCTATACTATACTATTCAAATTGTGAATATCTGCCCAGTTCTATGACAGCTATATCAAATAGTAGTAGATGCTATCGAAATTTGGGCAGACGCGTGGGACTTTTAAAAGGGGTGCATACTGAATTTGGTCCCATTTGGTTAACAACAAAACAAGTAAGAACGCTATAGTCGACATTCCGAGTATAAGATACTTGTACTGAGCATTTATCCACTATTCTACACACTCAAAAGTATGAAACAATTTTTTTTTTGTTGAGGGGGGCTTCGGGGGTGGGGTGTTCTTATACAAAATGTTTTTTTTACGATTCTGTCTCAATTATTATCCAATTTTAACAAAACTCGGTAAATCGATAGATTATGTGCTTATGCATACACAAACTGAGTTTCAAGTAAATGAGCTAAAGTGTTGTGGTTTGCGGGGGCGGGAGGGGGCTTGGCAAAATTTCAAAACAAACTTGATCTGACGCCGCAAGGGGAGTCTACATGCCAAAGTGGGTCTCTCTAGAGAGCTAGCTGTTATAGTCTCCGATATCTAGGTGTTCATCGGACGGACAGACGGACATGGCTAGACATGACTCGGGTGTTGATGCTGATCAAGAATATATATACTTTATGGGGTCTTAGAAGCTTCCTTCTGCCTGTTACATACATTTGCACGTATACAACATACTCGTTTACTCTACTAGAGTATGAGTATAAAAATCTCATATGCTAAGAGTTCATCCTTTAACGACCAGGTGTGTTGGCAGTTAGTTCTATGAGAATGTAGTCCGATTCAAATCAAATACATACATATATGTGTATTTGTATGGAGATAATCTAGCAAGCTGAAATTTTGCCTACACGTTAAATTTTGATGACAGTGCACGATTGGCTAAGTGACTTCATTCTAAATCCAATACAACGGTCTACCAGCTGTTACCTATTGCGAAATTAAAATATTAATTATAATGGTTTATTGAGAAGATTACGAAAACATGGTTAGCAAAGTAAAGTCATTATACTCGTAGAGTAAACGATTACATTGTATTCGTGAAAACAGGAGGAGGGCAAAATTTAAAAAAATAACTTGATATTGACCAAATTTGGTATCTCTAGCTCCTTATAGTCTCCGAGATCGAGGTGTTCATACGGACGGACGGGCATGGCTAGATCGACTCGGCTGTTGATGCTGATCAAGAATATATATACTTTATGGGGTCGGAGACGCTTCCTTTTGCCTGTTACATACATTTGCGCGAATCCCGAATTGCATAAATACATTCGAGTGTGTCGAATATAAAATAAATAAAGAGTACGAGTATCTTATGGTCGGAATATCGACTATAGCGTTCTTACTTGTTCTTTTTTATTTTCTGTGTAAAAGGGGTTTAAAAGTCTATAGAGCCGAAAACGAAAAACAATATCAATATTTTACAGCAATTTCGATTATATGAAAAAATTATACCATTCAAAAAACGATACATTAGCCTTGTCATAAAGTTTGTAACGCACAGAAGGAAGCGTTTCCAGCTATATTTATATTGTATCCCGACGAGAGGAAGTCAATGTATTAGCTATGTTTGTAAGTAACAAACTCGAAATCAGATCGAAACTACAAAACTAAAATTCTTCCAGAAGCCCTTTTCAGATTATATTTTTTTGCGAATCAAACGTAGTCAAAGAAAGAAACGCTGGCTTCGCTTCGGATCTATTTTTAGAATTTTTAAATATATCGTGTTTCGCCGATTCATTCCCCATTCAAATCGTTTTAGGTACGGATATAATTAATTCTAGTTGTAGCATAAAATGTTGAAAGCCCAATCTGATATGGTATAGTACGAACACGTATTCATTATGTATGTATGTTATGTATAGGGGAGGATGATGAAGAATTAGAGACTCACAGCACATTGTATAAAGAAAATTCAGATGCAAGTTTGAAGTCGGAACTAACCAAGCTGGACAAAATGCCACTAAAACTTATAATGAATCCACGAGGACAAATGCGCGACTATAATTCACTCAAAGACTCAATTAACGTTGAAAGCGGCCTTTTATCGCCTGACAATTGCGCTGAGCTTATAACTGCACTGCAACTGCAAAAGGGACGAGGTAATCTTTTCACTCTCTAACAAAAATATTTGATTGAAAGACACGAAGCAGTTCCTTTAAAGCTAATGTCACACGGGCTGACAATGGACAAAAAAGGCTGATTTTTGCGGCTTGCAGCCCAAGTTGCTTTCGATATGCTTTTAGTAATGGTTGTATTAAGTTCGTAATTCGTAATTATATTAAAATGATCTGTAATAACAATAATCATTCAATAGTCTGTAGTGTGACGGCAAACATTCAGATTGCTGGCTGCCGACAATCCGCTAATCGACACAGCTTGTTCAATTTCATTCCCGTCTGACATTAGCCTAAGCGATATTAATGAATCAAATGACTAATATTAACACATATTTTTCTGCTTTGCCCTTGCCGGTGATTTTGGCTTCGCCTTCGCATCGCCAACGCCATCTCACTGCCAACGCAAACGCCTGCTACCATCGCCAACCTGTCTCAATGGACTATTGTCCATCGCAAATAGGAGCTGAGCTGTTTGCAAAGCGTCGTAGAAAGGCTGATAATTGGGTAGTCGATGAAACGAACGCAGGCACTCACAGTCCGTCTGGAATTCCAGATTACCAGCAGTATCAGCCCAAGCAGGCCACGTCGCCAAATATCTTACCCGCCTACTCGGACGCTGGAAAGCATCGCGTGCAGCTGAATATCCACCAGGACCAGCTCATCGAAAAGTACTCCAAGCCAGGAGTCAAGGTAGTCAAATCACCATGGGAAGCGGCTTTGCAGACCGGCTCGGCCAGTGCAGCCTTTTTTGTGGATGAATGTAAAGGGAACGCAAGCGCCAAGTATCGCAGCCAAACGCCAATTGCCGCATCGCCATCGCCACTGTATTATAGCCGCGATGTCACCGATTTACCGGCAGCCGCAGCTCCAAAAACACAATCCCACGATCAAGTGGAATTGTATAGAAATGTTTGTATTACTTTATTCGTGCACTTTTACATTCCTTTAACCTATTGCTATTACCATTGGTTTAGTCTTTCGCTTCGCGGGGCAATGAAGAGCCCCGATATCAGACGCCACAGCCAAACCCATCTGCCGTGCCGATCAATCCTCAAAGAGAACTAGCATACAAGCCGAGTGTCGCCCAGGGTTGGGGAAGTCGAAACGTGGAGTTACCAAAAGGTAAAGAAGCCGAAAGGTGTATTACGAAAATCTGCGATGAGTTGGTAAGTCTCGCAGTGCCTTCTATAAGTATTAGGCGCAAGTCCTAGGCGCAAGTCAACACGAAAATGAACAATCCTTGAATGCCAAACATTCTCTATACTCATAATATTTAACTTACTCTGCATTCAGAAAAAATGCCCCACAATTTAGAGAGATTAGCGTTGACTAATCGGTGAGGGTGTTGTGATGTTACCAGACGTCACCTGAACCTATGAAAGAGTATTCTTGTTTCACAAACAGAGTTGTTATAAATAGCTCCAACTGCAACCAGTTTGAAGTGTATTTAAATATATTTTAAAAGTATGTGTACCACATATATAAGAGCAGTTCTAATGTAAGTTGAATAATACTTTAGTCCTAATCAGCATAACAGGCCGAGTCAAAATAAGGCAGTCGAGTTGAATCTGGAACTATTACCAATGGTTCCTTTTGCAGTTGATTCTCATTGAAAGCCAGAATTTCATTTTGGAAATAGAGAACTGCGCAGTTGTGCTGGCCGAAGATATCTTTCATTTATGATCTATTCAGTAGTGAGATTTCAATATTTCATGACAGATTTTTACCTACATCATGCTGACATAGAATATTGAAAGAATTTCCGGTTTATAGGAGACTGGGTATTCTTTATTTATAAATATATTCCCATATGCAAACTCTTCTTAAGCCCATCATTAATCAGTGAATTTCATATCGCATCAATATCATGCTTGTTGATGCAACGAATGTTACAGACTATTACGAATACTATGAATCGGATCAGGAATATGATGGCATAATTGAGAATCTAAATGTAGACTTAGATGAATATTATTGCGTTCCAAATTCGAATTCGAATACGAATCAACAAGGAGCAGTCTTTTATTATCCACATTCGCGTGCTCATGGAGAGACTGTAAGAAATTGTTCGAATGCGGAAAGTCCAAATGCAAACCTGTATAAGGATTACTTCACGATCGACGTACACAATAGATTAAAGCAGCTAGAGCAATTCCAGCTATATTTTATGCAGCAGCAGCAGTGTCTCAGTAAGGAGAGTCAAATCCTCAAGCAGCGATTGCAAAATACATCCCATGCCAGTTACAAGAAGGAGCAGAGTAAATTCAGTACTAGTGCCAGTAGCAACAAGGCGAAGGACCTTCACAATGCAACGAAAGCCATCGAAAAAAAAAAGTCGAAGAAAGAGGCAACAGCTGAGCTAGTAGAAACAGTAACAGTAGCAGAAGCGGATGGGGAAGCACACATTGACAAAGTAAATGTACGCGAGCTGATATCTTCCTTTGAACAGCAATCCCTAAGGGAGTACCAGGAGGCTCTGCCATGGCATAACTGCAATATGTCGAATGGAATTGAGTCGCGACAGAGGACAAATTTCAAATCAAAAGATGCGACCCTCATCGATCTCGAAGTCAACCAGCACCAGCGAGCAGAAAAGGAATCAGTTGCTTTTGCCCTTGCAGATGCAGAGACAAAGGCTATACTAAATATGAGTACCAAAGGCAAGAGCTGCGGCACCTATAAATGTCCCCTGTTTATACTCGTACTCTAGTAGAGTAAACGAGTATATAATATTCGTGCAAATGTATGTAATATATATTCTTATATATAAATGTATATATATATTCTTGACCAGCATCAGCAGCCGAGTCGATTTAACCCTGTCCTTCTGTTCGTTCGTATGAACACCTATATCTCGGAGACTATAACAGCTAGAGTCACCAAATTTGGTATGTAGGCTCCCCTTGCGTCAGGTCAACCTTGTTTAAAATTTTGACTCGCTCCCTCCTGACCTCGCAAATCGATCAAGTCCTTATGTCTCTCACAGTTTTTGACACATTTAGTTGAACCTCGGCTTATATATAATGTACCGATTTACCAAATTTCATTAAGATCGGATAATAATTGTAGACAAAATCGTAAAAAAACATTTTGTATGAGAGCACCCCACCCCAGAGAAAGAAATTCACAGTGTTCCATACTTTTGAGGGTGTCGAATATGGAATATATGCTGAATATGGAATATATACGAGTATCTTATAGTCGGAATATCGACTATAGCGTTCTTACTTGTTTTCTTTTTGTTTCGACGCCTTCATATTACATAGTACATGTTGTATGTGTTCCGCATACTCGTATCTACTCATGCACTCCCCTCTGCAGTCTATGTTGGAGTCTATGCAGGATCGTGGCACTAACAGATATCGTTAAATTTCGTACTAACAAACGATTATGTTTATAAATACAAGATACTCTGTAGGTGTAAGTGTAACGGTGTCTTCTTTCCCATTGTCATACTTGTAGTGTACAACATCATAAATATCCTGAACTCATCATTTATGTTTTTCAAGCTAGATTCCAGTCTATTAAGTAAATCTTGTATGCTTTATATATTTCCCTTTTCTATGCACAGGCTTATACGTACCTAAGGAGATCTCTTTGGCCAGCTACGCGCCTCCGCCATTGCAATCTCAGTTCACATCCTCGTCCCCAGCTTACCAGCAGAGCTATGGATTGACAAATGTCGAAGCGGGCAACGTATACTCAACGGCCTCGTCCATGCCTGCTGCAACAGCCGCAGGATTTCCGGTGTCGAGACCCATGTCTGGTTTTGCTACATCCTCCATGCCACCAAAGCAGCAGCTCTATGCTCCGGCAAGCTACCAGA
Organism: Hirtodrosophila duncani; assembly: GCA_037043425.1. Classification (NCBI taxonomy): domain Eukaryota; kingdom Metazoa; phylum Arthropoda; class Insecta; order Diptera; family Drosophilidae; genus Hirtodrosophila; species Hirtodrosophila duncani. Next base: position 241,871 of record JBAMBM010000776.1, read on the forward strand.
AGGGGCCCCAAGGCACCACGCAGGTTCCTCCGCAGGTTAACTTTAACCCGTCACCATTGTCGTTCGATAAACTTTCGAAATTTGAGCAACCCGGCCAACAGCGGATTGTGTCCTCGAGCTATGGAAGCCCGAATCAGCATTATCTAAATGCGCCTAATCAATACCATGTGCGCAATGCATCGCCCGGACCGTTCGGAGGCAGCGTCAACGGCTCCCATGCGCCTGTGCGCTCGCCCATGGGTCGCGTTTACGGGACCTCAATTTCTCCGCAGGCGCAGCTAGCAGCGACGTCGCCAGTGCTTAGCAGCTATGGACATGGACACAGTCCGGTACCTCGTACTGGCATAGCTTCCCCCGGCCAAAGTTTCAACAAATGTGCACGCGGTTGGGGCGCGGGAGGTAAGCAATGGCAGCCGCAGCAACAGGAGCCACGTGCTTCTAGTAATCTCAGCCACAGGGTCCCAATCCCAATAGTAACGGACGGTTTGCCCTACTCTGATTTTTAGAGAGTTTGAAGCTAACTCTGTATGCTTGGCAATCGAAATGTAACGACTTACGACATATTCAAGTTCATATTTATGTTTGCATATTTATTCATTTACGAGTATTTACCTATCGGTTACAAATTATTGTGCTTTCTACCATATTCGTACTTAAAAGTATATATGTATGTGTGTACATATATGCATATGCCTTGCGTTTGTTTATTTGCGTCTTTAACATAACGTTAATAACAATAATAATCGTAAAAACAACAATTATAATAATTATGAAAGACCATCGTATTGTACTTTTATTGACTTGGATTGGGATTCTGAAAAGACGGATACTATGACAAAAGAAGTAAGAACGCTATAGTCGATATTCCGACTATGAGATACTCGTACTCTTTACTTATTTTATATTCGACACACTCGAAGGTATGCAATATTTTTTGACTTTTTTTGGGGTGCTCTCATAAAAAAAAACGTTTTTGTCTACAATTATTATTCGATCTTAATGAAATTTGGCAAATCGGTAGATCAGGGCTAATACATATACAAACCAATTTGCAACTAAATGCGTTGAAATTTCTGGGAGGTATAAGGTTTTCTTTATTGATTTTTGTTTTTATTGGCAAAATTTTGAAAGACCAAATTCTGGCGCTTCACAAGGGGAGTCAACATTCCAAATTTAGAGATCCTAGTTCTTATATTTCTTGTAGATAACGTTTTTTCGATTTGCGAGGGTGGGAGGGGGCGGTACCAAATTTTAAAACAAATAATCTGACGCCCGAAAAGTGGAGTCTACATTAGTAAATCTAGTTCTTAAAGTCTCCGAGATCTAGGTGTTCAGACGGACATGGCTAGATCGAACCGGCTGTTGATGCTGATCAAGAATATAAATACTTTATGGGGCCGGAGACGCTTCCATTTGTCTGTTACATATGTATGTATGCAAGAATACAGTATACTAGTTTACTTTACTAGAGTACGAGTATTAAAAGTCTGCTGCTATCTCTCAGTGAGTTACAGGTGACAGGGAATTACAGTCTCGACCCATCGGACAGTGACGATAGTTTACTGCTGTGTTTTGGGGATCTTCAGGTAGAGAATCAAATCAACGAGCAGGTTCCGCAAGCAAACCCCGACATAATGGACCCTGTAGCCTGCTCAGCTACAATAGAGGCTAATGCAAGCCAAACCCAACAATTTGATCAGACTACAACAGTTGCAGGCTCAAGTCAGTGAGCTGCGAACAGCAGCAGTTGTACCCGAAGTAGAAGCATATAGTGAAATAACTATAGTGCCAACGTCCTTTCCTCGTTTACTACGGTCCTAAACATTAAGGCCATTTTGAGTTGGTTCGATTACACCTACGCGGACAAAACTCCAGTCAGCGTAATAAAATAGAAATTAGCCACCATGCGTCAGGGCAACCTGTCAACGGAATATTACGATGAGATTGAAAAGGAGCTCTTATCTCATCAGAGCTAGAGCTGACGCACTAAATGTATTCGTACCCGGCTGAAGAAAGGCCTTGAAAATTTCAGTTTCCCCAGGACGACCTAAAGACCTCCAAACTGCTCTGTCGCTGGCCCAGTCTGCAGAATGTAGCGAGGATCGTAGCATTCTAGCGGCAAATTATACCAAAAGCCATCGAAGAAAAATCTCAGAGCGTAAGTCTCAAACACAGAAACAGGGCAACTCACAACAATCTCACAACAAAAGCCCTAATTATACCAAAAGGTAGGGTAAGCCCAATACACAACGGGGTGGAGCCAACCCATGCCCAAATGCTAATGAGGCTCAGGGACACTGTCAGGTCAGGTTTAGACAGGACTGTCGTTTAGCGGAAATCGCAAAGATCTGGCAGGCGCAATCAAGGTGTTGCAACAAAAAAAACAAAAAAAACCAACGCGTCGGAACGCACTACGCGGAAGGGACCCAGAGGGTAGAAAACATCACTCATAGTGATGAGCAGGCATCATACAGTGAGGCTGCCGCGAAGCTGCTGCTGAAATCGATGCGGACAACGAACAAGATTATCGCTGGATTGCATTAATTTTTTAAGGGGACCTCCCTGCTACCATTAATTTGGCGAAGAATATCAGGGGTGAGAATGAAATTTCTAATTGACTCCGGGGCGTCCAAGAAGTCATCAATTCTACTGGCTAAAGGGCGTCACCCCAGTCAACTCCCCTATCACAGTATACCTATCGCACCTACCTTGTCGTCTTTTGGCAAAACAGCCCCCATTCTTTCTTCTAAAAAGTCTGTCCAAATTCGATGGGATAATTGGTCTCCACCTGCTAACGCAGGCGGGAGCATCCCTCTGCCTAAATAGCAATGAAATCAGATATGGTAATACGTCTGAGAAGTTGCAGTTCCACAGCTGTGCTGATGTTAATTATACGAAAATTATTGACATCGAAGCTTCACCAGCAATAAAAGCGAAGTTCATGAAAATGCTGGATAAAAGAAAGAGTGCATTTACAGACTCTAACGGTCATTGCCTCATAACACTTCAGTCGTTGCCACCGTCCGTACGGTGGACGACGAACCGATCCATTCAAAACTGTACGCTTACCTAATGGGTGTAGCCGATTTTGTTGATTCCAAGGTTGAAAGCATCCTAAAGGACAACATTATTCGGAAGTTCAGATCACCATATAATAATCTGAAAAAAAGGCACTAACGAGGTGGGCAATATGAAAAAAAAACGTCTCGTAATATATATTGGCCAATCTGGGTAAAGCAAAATAGTTTACAACTCTAGATATAAAATCCGGTTACCACTTTACTTTGTCGGAGCGCGACCGCGAGAAAACTTAATTTTCTGTGAATGGGAATAAATATGAGTTTTGTTGTCTTCCCTTTGGTCTAAAAAATGCGGGCAGCATTTCCCAAAGGGCAATCGATAAGGTTCTGTGGGAGCAGATTGGTAGAACATGCTACGTCTATGTCGACGACTTGATTGTTTTCTCCAAAGGCGAGCGTTGAATACCTAGGCTTTATCGTGATTAGCGAAGGCACAAGGACTGAAAGGCCATTGAGGAGTACATCGAACCAAAATCCCTGCATGAGCTCAGGTAATTTCTAGGCCAAGCCAGTTATCATAGATGCTTCGTGCTTCGTGGCCTGGCAATCGAATTCCGACATCATGAAAGGGGAGAAATGGTTTCCATTTACAAAATTCGGACACTGCCAGAATATTGTCGCCGACATTCTTAATGATAGAAATCATCACTGTCGATCATAATCGAGCACATAGAACTGCACAACAAAATGTGAAGCAGATCATGGCCGATTACTACTTCCCAAAATAAATAAATTGGCCAACGAGATCGTCATGAACTGCACAATTTGTTTAAAGGAAAATACGAAGGCACCCTAAGAAACAAGAACTGGGACAGACTCCAATACCTTCATACCTGAGATGCTTCACATCAACATCTTTTCCACTGAAAAGAAATTTTTCCTGACATGCGTTGACAAATTGCCATCGTCCAACCGATAGCTTCACGCACAATAGAGGACATCAAACTGTTCCTCCTGCAACTTTTTAACATTTTCCCAAACACTAAGCAGACTTATTGTGATAATCAACTATCGATGAATTCACAGACTATCACGTCTCTACTACATAACGAGTTTGGGGTTTGCATCGTTACTGCTCCTCCCCTCAACAGTCCTTCAAAGGGCCAAGTAAAGGTTCCATAGCACTCTCATAGAGATTGCGAGATGCTTGAAATTAGCTAAGAAAGTCGTTAATACGATTGACGCTATCCTCCAGGCCACAGTAAAGTACAAAAGGCGCGGATTGTACAAAACAATCAAATCAATTCAGCACTTCAAAACAGAATTTTTGAGGTAGGAGAAAAGTCTTGCTAAAGGCAAACAAGAGACTCGGGAGTAAGATGACACCTCTATATGCAGAAAAAAGGGACTTGTGGACAACAGTCCTAATTAAAAGGTCCACGAAGACAACATCAGGTAATCTCCCCAGCTCCGGTACTCAGGCCTACGGCTTGACAAGTTTTTATTCGCTTTTTTTTAATCCATTTACAGAATGGTAGATTAATTTTGTCAAGAAGCTTGCAACGATAGAAGGAAGCGTTTCCGACTATATATATATATATATTCTTGGTCAGCATGACAAGGGAAATCGATATAACAATGTCCGTCCGTCCGTCTGTTTCAACACAAAGACCTCAGAAAGCTTAAAAGCTACAAAGCTCAAATTTTTACCAGATGCATCCTGTGTATGCACGCTAGTCAAGTTCGATTTTTATCCAGATCAGACAACTATAGCACACAATGGCAACCTCTTACAACTTGAAGAGGACATAATGGCCGATTGCGGTATCGAACTGCATCTTGAACCCATCACGCTGGTCGATAGGCCGGCGGCAGTGAGTTTCGACAACAGCACAGCCTACAACGTCTCCGTAACGTACCTCTACCACGCCCTCACTAATGGCTCACGGTTCGTGGCATCATCCCCGCTAGTAAACATTGTAATAATTATGTACGTATCATAATTATATAAAATTATAATTGGGCTTTTATTCATCTCTTTTCATAGCGTCGTATGTACCACTGGTTCCTTGATTTGATTGCTCATTCCAAGCCAGAAAGAGAGTTCTCTGGCTCTTGAAGTTTTGTTGCTAGAATTAATCTGAAGTTGTGTAATAATAGTATGTTCTCATATTGAAGTTCTGATTTGAGCTTATAAAACTGCTGCTCAAATGCGTTAAGCTTATTGTATGCAGCCATTCTGTACATATTCACAATTTTTTTTGTATTTCTCATCACTATCCAAATGAGACACATAGCCCTAGTAGTCTTCTTCAGATAAACATACCGCACACGTGATTGAATCACGTTTGAAAGTTCGGGAATATCTTCCTTTTCAGTGAGCTGTGCTCGAGATAAGCAATCTACAATGAGCATATCCTTGCCTAGCTTATAGGTTACTGTCATCTTTGGGTATCTTATATCTGTTAATATCTTTTCCAAAGGCTCAAAAAGGCCTTGTGGAACCCTCTTTTTATAAAGTAGTGCTGGCTCTGCATCCTCTTTAAGTATGATAGATTATTTAGAAGGAAACTTTCCAAAGCATTCTACGAATTATCCCTTGGTTTTTGGCAAAATGCTGATTGAATTAACATACAGTTAATACATTTAATAAGCCCAAAATAAGCACTTGGCTTGGCATCACATTTTAAACTCTTTGCCTTGTTATAAAATTATTTATATATTTTTGGTTTTTTCAATAAACTAAAAGAATATTAAATAACGAAATGCAAGGCCTGTTCAAGGATCCGGCACTGGGTCACAAAATGCCACCTCTGCAATGGACGCCTCCGTTATATTGTGGAATATGAAGCAAGCTGCGCGCTGCATACGCTTTTGATCGCACTCTGCCGCAGTGTACGGTGTCAGTTAGTCACCTTAGGATAACTTCCTGGCCTTGGCGAGCCACGATCGCACTGTGAAGATCTGGGAGGCAAAGGTGCGCGGGAGAATTTCTGGCTCACAGCAAGCCGGTACGCAGCGTAGACTTTGATCCCACCGGTCATATGCTGCTGACCGCCTCAGATGACAAATCCGTGAAACTGTGGCGTGCGGTACGGCGCCAGTTAATCTCGTCCTTCACCAAGCAAACCAACTGGGTGCGTTCGGCCAATTTCAGTGCAAATGGCAAGCTGATAGCTACAGTGAGCGATGACAAGGCGCTGCGCATCTACGAGGTAAATACTGGCGACTTGGTACGCTCCTTTCCAGATGAGCGTGGTGCACCGCGTCAGTTGGCTTGGCATCCGTGGAGCAATATGGTGGCTGTGGCTCTGGGCTGCAATCGCATCAAGACTTTTGATGTCGGCGCCGGCGAGCTGTATGTGGTGCACTCGGCGCCCGTCAATGATGTTGCCTTCCACCCCAGTGGCAACTTTTTGCTGACAGGCTGCGATGATCGCACCATACGCATTCTCGATCTGCTGGAGGGCAGGCCCTACACTTTAACTGGACATATAAATGCGGTGAATGTGGTGGCTTTTAGCCAGGATGGTGAGAAATTTACCACAGCTGGCAGCGATCGTCAGCTTCTCGTCTAGCAGTCGAATCTGCACACGTACGATGCCTCTCAGTTTGAGGCCAAATCCGCATTAGCTTCGTCCTGCTCGTCTTCCAAGCACAGTGCAGCCGCCAGCAACTCGTCGAAATCAAATGATCTAAGCATACGCATTGACCCATCTAAATCTGTTTCCTACAGGACCTTGGATGAGAACTTCCAGGTGCTTGACAGCGAACACACCAAAAAACCACAAACACCTCGGGGTGGCGCCAAGCCACCTGAAGCCTTGCCAGCGATAACAACTCGCACTAAGCTCCAACCCGAGAGCTTGAATTTTATGGGCAAAAGTCCTACTCCGCATACAAACTTCTTTAAATAGCAAGCAACACAATTTACGTTCATTCATCATCAATATTCAAGGAGCTCCATAGTAGCCATTAAGCCATAACCCAACCAACCTTCCACAGGTTCTGGATGTGTCACTGGAGTCAACCTCTGAGGCCGGCTCTGGCTTGGAGTCTTGTCTTTGTTTTGCTCAGCTTGGCGAGATCAGCACTCAATTAGAGGAAATGGATAAACGTTTGCAGCGGCTGGAGCGGACACATTATGCCTTATGTATGAAGCATTTATGAAGATTTTAACCTGGTAAGATTATGATGATGTCTGATAATTTTAATAATAATTTTGTTAACTGTTTTTCCACCCAATTTTATACGATATTTAAGATAAGCTAATGGAAAATATAATTTCTAACAAGAATAAAAATAATTGACAATTGAAAAAAAAAAATCAATTGAGGTTTTAAGTCCCATTATCGGTTCTCGTCCATTATATCCTACTAACAAGTAAGAACGCTATAGTCGATATTTCGACTATAAGATGTTCCTACTCAGCTGAATGCTTGTTTCAATATTCGGCACACTCAAAAGTATAAAAGAAATTTTATTTTTTGGGGTTGGGTGCTCTCATACAAAATATTTTTCTACGATTTTGTCTACAATTATTATCCGATCTTAACAAAACTCGGCAAATCGGTAGATTGTGTGTATAATGTGGTAGAGTAAACGAGTATATTGTATTCGTGCATATGTATGTAATAGGCAGAAGGAAGCGTCTCCGGCCCCATAAATTATATATATTCTTGATCAGCATCAACAGCCGAGTCGATCTAGCCATGTCCGTCTGTCCGTCCTTATAAACACGTAGATCTCGGATACTATGGGAGCTAGAGGCACGAAATTTGATAGTATGTAGGCTCCCTTTTTGGGGCGTCAGAGCAAAATTAGTTTTAAAATTTTGGAGAGCTCCTCCCACACCCGCAAATCGAGAAAAAAAACGTTTTGTTTTATGTAATTGCGGGAGTGTGACTTCTTTTGCGTGAGAATTTGAACTTAAGCTCCATATGCATATGCTTTCGATATATCCATAGTGCCATCAATATCTTCAATGCACATATACGTTCGATGTATCGGCATTGTCATCGATTGTTTGCTAGCTGTAATAACGTAATAAATTGAAAGTGAAGTGAAAGGAGTGCAAAATTCACAATACTCCGTTAAGTGATTTTGGACAGAATGACCACGAAATATATGGAGGCGGTTGAATCTACCAGTATAATCAATCGAAGGGTTGGTGTATTGATATAATTTAGCATTTGTAAATTTAATGCCTTTTATAATTTCAGATTCTATTGTTGTAGACGGCGAGGGTGGAACGGCAGAAGATCAGCTGCGAAAGGCCATACAGCTGCAGAAGAAACGGGTATTCAAAAACAAAATGTAATATACAACGTAAATAAAAAGCAATTTATAACATTATTGTATAAAGGTAACTGGGAACTAGTGCCTGGTAGGAAGTACGCAACTACTACCTTGTAAGTAGTACTAGTTGGTAGGTGGTGATCGGCCACAGTGTTAAATTCGCCACTGAAAAGCATTGCGAGTAAGTAGTGAACTCGATAGTTCGGCGTACTGTAGGGTACAGCTACAGATACATACACATTTTTAAATATCACGCCCAGTCATTTCTCACATCAATGGTAAGTACACATAGAAAAAAACCAACGTAAAATTAAATATGTTCGTACTTAATTCAACTATACGTTGAAAATATTTGTTTTTAATACGAAATTATTCAATATAAATATTTTCGTATTAATAATAAATATTTCACTATTTATTTTAACTACAAAAATATTTAAATCAAATATGGAAAGGCATTTAAATTTAATACGGTATATTTATATCATATACAAAAATATTTAATTTAAATACAAAAAAAGTAAGAACTGATTTTTTTATACTCGTACTCTAGTAGAGTAAACGAGTACAATATACTTATTGTATTCATGCAAATGTATGTAACAGAGAAAAGGAAGCGTTTCCGACCCCACTCGCACTCTGACTTTCGCTTGTTTTTTTAATCTCCCGTATTGTGCAATTTTTTTCGTTCGTGTATCAGTTGTTATATTGTCTGAGGTTTCTTTTATTATGCTTAGTTTCGGCTTCGGTTTTACCTCAAACCTTCTAGTACAGTTGATAAAACTGCTTTAAATTATTTCTCTATTTTGCAATAAAACCAAAAGATGAGCCATACGCATAAGCATACAATTTCCACCAATCTTCCACCTATATCTTGTGTTGCGCTCATCGTGCTATGTGTTTGTTTTCGTTATGCTTGCAGCGTGCTTGTAAGCTTATGCTATATTTTAAATCTCCGCTTGCTGTGATGTTTGTGTGTTATATCGCTATATTGCGATGCTTATTGTTGTGTCGTTACATCTCCGTTATTCTGCCACCCAGTGAGAAATTTTATCATTCCTATTCCTAAATAATTTTGTGCTCTCAATTTATTTTACAAATAATCATAGTTTGAAATTTACTTGTGAGTTGTGTCGACCTGCTGAAGCCGAGTTGCTTTCGTTCTTAAGGATAAGAACGAATAAACAGTCTATCGACCCTGTCGTTATAGATCCGAAAACCACTGAGCCAACTACTCCATATTATAGTTTTCGTACTCCTAGTCCTCGATAGTTGCAGTCCCCAGCCCGTACAGCGGCTGCCTAATGCGGACGCCTTTATAGAGAATATGGATAGCACAGAAATTGAAGGTTCCTCGTCTGTGCAAAGGTCGGAAATTGCTATCCCTGTCAAACTCAGTATCGCTGACTTTTCCGACAACAGCATACCTACTGCTGTGGCTTTCCTGCCTAGACCTCTTATCGGCGTTCCAAAGCAGAAGATGGTCTTTATTTCTAGAATAGCCATAGATGCTACAGCAGCCTTTGTCTAGGCCAAAACTAATTAATTAAAACTAAAGAAAAGCTTGGGTTTAATGTTACACACAATATAGCTCCCTTCAAGATAGGTACGACTATTTTGACACAATCTGTCAAAAAAGTTTCTGGCCTGAGCACCTAGTCGTCACGGAGCTCAAATCGGTTACCGATTAGACTCTCTGCTGCCGCACAATTCGCACCCTCTAATATAGCTCCAAAAAACTAACTTCATCTTTTGTTTCTTGCCTACCAAAATGTAAGAGGCCTTAAATCTATGCTCTCTAAACTCGACACTCATAGCCTATCTTTTGTCATTCATATTTTAATATTAACTGAAACTTGGTTAAAGCTTGATATCTTAGACTCTGCAATCTTTCCTAATAATTATACCACCTATAAATTTGATGGCGTACTGATATATGTTAATTCCAGCCTTCTAACCAATTCTACTTAATTTTCCCAACGTAATTTATAAGTATTAAAGTATCTTTTAAATGTTTTTCTGTCTTTATAACTGCCTTATTAATGCTATTCAATCGATAGCGCCAATGACTTCTGATACTGATCAACTGTTATTTTTTGCTGACTTCAACATCAGTGATGTCACGTGGTCCTCTGTGATTGACTAAGCTGGTTTGATGCCTTCAAGGCAACACCAATTTGTTGACGTCCTACTTGAATTGACAACTTGATTTCATATTTCTGACCCTCCCATTTCAATGGTCCTAGAGTCAGTCCACTTTTGCTTTCTGAAGACCTGTTTCATCCATCATTACATATTACTATGGATATTCCCATTCCTGCGGTATCTGCATCTTCCAGCTTGTCAGCTATGGCATATTCATTTAGAAAGGCTGATTTCAATAGCCTTAACGATGTCATCCTTCAATCAGACTGGTCATACTTGTACACTTGTACCGATTTGGACAGTGCGGTAGACTTCTGCTACAAAATTCTTGATTCCATTTTTTAGGATTTGGTTCTCAGTAGTCCTGTTAGGCTTAATAAGCCACACTGGTTTACTCCACGGTTGTCTAAGAGTGCTATAGTCGATATTCCGACTACAAGAAACTCGTACTCTTTGTTTATTTTATATTCGACACACTCGAAGGTATAAAACACTTTTTGTTTTTTTTTTTTTAATTTTTTTAATTTAATTTTTTTTTAAGTCGCAATTCTGCTTTTATAGAGATAGGCTGTGCCGCGCTTACGCCAAATTGCCAACAAATACTTTGCCTTGACTTCGCTCTGTCTTTGCTCTAGTGCTTTGGCATTTAACAAATAATTCTCAAGCATCAAGCTGGGCAATGGCAAATTTGAAAAAAAAAAAACAAATTTTGAGAATTCCTCAAAAATGTTCATCCCCAGCTTAGTGGTAAGCTGTCTCCAAATGAAAAAATGAGGAAAATCGCTGGTACATCTGCAGAGTTGCGTGCCAGTCATGCCAAAGATCTGCAAAAATCAATTGGAACCCTCAACGACAATAGTAACTTGATCGCAACACTATTACTACGAGAACATTAACTTTTTCGAATGGAAGCTGTTACCCAAATTACTCAGTAGCCAGCAAACAAAGTGGAGCTGGCAATGAGCAGCAGAAAAGCATAATGCCTAAGCCTCCAGCTATCTGGGTGCCGCAAGTAAACAAAATGGGCAAACTCGAAGAGGCACTCAATTCTGTAATTACAGCAGACGAGTATGTCATTCGTACATCAAGGTTTGGAGTTTCGCGTATATAAGTTAACTAACTCTTGCACGTGCAATGCTGGAAAGCGACAACGTCTTATCAGAATTCCTGATGCAGCCACCAACGGCTATAATCGCATGCCTTTGTTATGCAGATTCCGTTATCGCGCTTAACTGCTTGGTCGGCTTGCCGTCCACGACTTGGATGCATGTTGTTATGCTTGCAAGTTGTCTTATCTTGAATTTAGCTCCTAAGACATTTTTTATGTTAGTTTAGTTCTAAAATGCACGTCGCGTCTCTAACACGTCACTACTCCGGCATCAAGTCGTAATGCTCATTATCCAAGCGGACAATGAATAAATAACGTAAGGGTTGAAAAATATGTAATAAAAGCGAAGCTATTATAATTTGCGCTCAACTAAGTAAAGAATCCAAGATAAAAAGTCATCTTGAATAAATACTTTGATTTTACAAATTCACGAAAAGCCAGTGTTATGAAATTAATATTTTAATTAAGATAAAGAAAAAAAGCAATGCACAAACAGTCAGCGCAGTTCGCGCCTGACAAAGTGTTTACGTCCAACATCAAAACTATCAGTGTGTTTTCGCTATCCTGACCTACGTTATAACTATAACTCGGTAAACCACTGTTTACTTATCCATACGTTAGATATCTCTTTGGCTTCCCATCCCATCTTCTTAAATGCATCTCCGACTACCTTAATTTCAGAACTCAGAAAGTTCTTTTTAATAACTCTTACTCTAAGCCCCTTAGGGTTACATCAGGGTAGCCACCTCGGTCCTCTTCTCTTCACATTATTTATCAACGGGCTGCCACAGGTTCCGACAACGTTAAACTTTGCTTGTGCTTCAACGACTCTTTCTCCCACTTTAGGGTGCAAGGTGACCTTGAATCTTTCCAATCGTGGTGTCAGGTCAACTTACTAAATCTCAAAGTTCAAAGTCTAAATCGCAAAGTTGTGTCGTTTTGTCGTAGAACACCGCTTTAGACATCGTAGCTTCTTTACGATATGGCCCATGATAGGATCGATACAGTTGATGACTTGGGTGTTCTTTGACCCTTAATTGAAATTCGATTTACACATTTCAATTAATTATTAAGATAAAGAAAAAAAGCAGTGCACAAACAGTCAGCGCAGTTCGCGCCTGACAAAGTGTTTACGTCTAACATCAAAACTATCAGTGTGTTTTCGCTATCCTGACCTACGTTATAACTATAACCATATTGTGTTGTGTGTGACATTTGTTTTGCTAACATTTTGGACAATTTTCTTGATTCTCCGGTTGATTGGTGGTTTGATTTTGTGATTCATGAATAGAGTATTCCAAGAATATAGGGACCTCAAATAAAAAAATTCACATTCAGAGGATTCAGATAAAGACCCGGTTCTTGAAAGTAATCAAAACAACTCAGTTTAATAAACAAACCAAACATGGACCCCCAGCAAGTTAAACAGTTCGTAGAGGCAGCAGTCGCAACTGCGTTACAAGCGTAGTCAGTAGCGTTCAAAACAAGGGACGCTGCCTTAAAGAAAATCTTGGGCAAATTGCTGAATTGACAAGAAGAATAGCAGATACGGAGATTACTGCCCCTTTTATAGCAGTTTTCAAAGAAGTGAAAATCTTAGATAATTTTCGTTGCGATGAGCCGCTGGACGCGGTCAAATGTCTGCCTGAATTTTCGTGGGCACAAGAAGCTTACGTTTCTTGGCGACAAGCTACGACGACAGCATATAAAATATTCAAGAAATATGATGGCAGTTCTCGTTATTATTAGGCAGTGATCATAATAAGGAGCAAGATCAGAGACTCCATTGATGCTGTGTTGGCTTCATTCGGCACAGTATTAAATTTCGATGCAATCATAAATCGCCTTACTTTACGTATAGTGATAAACGACCAATACACGTCATCAACCAAGAGTTAGGTGGCCTCTCCTTGCCTCAATATTATGTCGAGGTCGAAAAAATGCTGACATTATTGACCAATAAAGTCAATACGTCATACGAATCGAGTATGGCAAAAGAAATATCTGAAAAATTACCCGATGATGCGTTGCGGGTATTCATATCAGAGTTTAAGCGCAGGGTTTAAGCGCACAGACGGTCCTTTTTGCGGCAAGACCCAAAGACTTGGCTTCGGCTCTGGTTCTCGCCCAAGAGAATTTTTTTTCCATTCAGTAGTCCTGTTAGGCTTAATAAGCCTCCTTGGTGTACTCCACAGTTGTCTAATTTAAAAAATATCAAATCCTGACTCTTTAAAAAGTTCAAAGTCTCGGGAAGGTCATCTAACTATTCGCGTTATATAGTAGCTCGTTCAAGGTTCACTGTCATTAATTCCGAGTGCTGTAAGGCATATTATCATCGCTGTAGGCTTCAATTTTCTCAGGACCCAAAACAATTTTATAATTGTAATTCAAAACCTAAAACATCTGTCCTTCTGACCTTCTTCATTATTTTATATAAACACTAAAGCAAATACAGATCAAAGCATTGCCAATTTGTTGGCAGAGTTATTTCAAACAACTTATTCCTCTGTTAAGTATCGGTTCGATCAGGTATATCGTTAAAGCTTACACAGGTCTAATAAGATTCCACCTCTTCTAGTTACTGAAAGCTTATTGCTTAATGAACTTAAGTTTCCGGGGTATATTCTCAGATTCTGCGCTGATGGCAAGGCAAGACAAGGCCGATTTGGAAGCTTTTTGATCTTTCTTTGAATTCTTCCTGTTCCCCTTCTCTCTGGAAGAAGTCGTTTATTATTCCTTTCCTTTAAAAATGGAATAAGACTGATGCCCAAAACTACAGAGGCATATCAAAACTGCCTGCAATTCCTAAGCTTTTTGAAAAAATATTAACTTCACAGTTATTCTAAATCTTGTGGTTAAAAAAAATGAAAGAATTTCATCTGCTTTGCACTAATGTACTAGAATTTTCTTCTTTTATAATACAAGGATTTATGAATAAAATGCAAACTGACGTCATTTACGCTGACTTCAGCAAAGCATTTGACTCGGTAAACCACTGTTTGCTTATCCATAAGTTAGATATCTCTTTGGCTTCCCATCCCATCTTCTTAAATGCATCTCCGACTACCTTAATTTCAGAACTCAGAAAATTCTTTTTAATAACTCTCTTAGGGTTACATCAGGGTAGCCACCTCGGTCCTCTTCTCTTCACATTATTTATCAACGAACTGCCTCAGGTTCCGACTACGTTAAACTTTGCTTGTGCTTCAACGACTCTTTCTCCCACTTTAGGGTGCAAGGTGACCTTGAATCTTTCCAATCGTGGTGTCAGGTCAACTTACTAAATCTCAAAGTTCAAAGTCTAAATCGCAAAGTTGTGTCGTTTTGTCGTGGAACACAGCTTTAGACATCGTACAGTTGATGACTTGGGTCAACCTTAATTGAAATTCGATTTACACATTTCAATTACCGTCAATAAGGCTGTGGGTAGTCTGGGTTTTATCAAGTGATGGTCGAAGGAATTTGATGATCTTTAAACAAGTAAACTACTTCTTTGGTCCGACCTATTTTAGAATACGCATCGTGTGTTTGGTGTGCGCAATACAGGAATCACGAGGACCGCATTGAGTCTGTTCAAAATAAATTTTACTGTTTGGTCTCCGTGTGTTGAATTGGGACACCAATAGCCCCCTCCCTTCATATTCAAGTAGGGTTCTGCTATAAACCTTCCATCTCTTGAAAATTGTAGATTTATGCTTAATGCTATATTTATACATAAGCTGATTATTGGTGAAATTGACTCGCCGACTTTAATTAGCCAAATTAGTTTTTGTATTCCTCGTAGAACTACTAGAAATGATGTTCCTCTCTATCTTCATCACTGTAATTTAGACTACCTATTAATAACTCCCTTAACTCAAATAAAACATCTATCTAACGTATATAGCGTAGTAGATAATGTAAATTGTTTATGGCTTGTAGTTTTCCTTTCACTGAAAGTGAGCGAGCGATTCGTGTCGTTCGTTATGCGTCTGCGCCCCTCGTCCGGTTGGGCGGGAGGTGTTTGCTTCTAGCCTGGGCTTCGCGCGTAACAAGCCACGCGGCTTGGTGTCCTGTGGGTCAACTTGAACTTGCAGCGCATTGTACGTCAACGTCCCGATATATAAAGTATATATATTCTTCATCAGCATCAATAGTCGAGTTGATCTAGCCCTGTCCGTGTGTCCGTCCGTATGAACAAATAGATCTCGGAGACTATAAAGCCTAGAGAGACCAAGTTTGGTATGTAGACTCTCCTTGTGGGGCGTCAGATCAAGTTTTGTTTTCAAAATTTGCCTCGCCCCCTCCCCCGCAAACTGCAAAACTTTACATCTTCCACAAATTTTAACGCATTTAGTTATATATGTATAAGCACATAATCTACCGATTTGCCGAGTTTTGTTAAGATTGGATAATAGTTGTAGACAAAATCGTAAAAAAACACCCCACCCCCCAAAAAAAGAAAATTTTGTTTTCATACTTTTTAGTGTGTCGAATATTAAATAAATGCTTAGTACGATTACCTATAGCGCTCTTACTTCTTAAATTAAATGTTCTGATTCTTATCCAATATATATAGTAAAATAGTCCCTAGTTGCTGACAAGATTCGCTTTATGTTTTTGCACTTTCTCTTTTCCGTACGTCAACAAGCATAAAAGGACATGTTTATTAAAAATATTCCTTATAGATAATATGTTAAGAATAATTGTTATAGCCATAATATTTAATAAAAGTATCAATAAATTCATTCTTATATACACAAAGGTTAGGTGCGTTTTCTTTAGAGCATATTACTACATCCCTATACCTTTATAGTGTGTTCCGGATTACCATGAAACATTTGTAGAATATCCCACAGTTTTAAAGTTTAAACAATAAGTTTTAATCTTCTACTTTTCAGAAAGAAATTGTTTTAATACACTGATACTGGTACTTATTGTCCCCCTTTGAGAGTGTTTAATTTTCGGGTCAGGAAGATCATCTTTTGAGTTGTAAGTCATCTTCGGCTCGTTATTTGCTTTATTTCCTGGTCCACCTAGGTGTACTGCTTTCCAAGGATTGGGAATGCTGCCGAGATTCTGCATTAACAACTATTTTGCACTAATAAATGCTGGGGTCGATCATATTTGATTGTCCCGAAATCAATTTCTTGTAATTTTTAAAGACCATGTAAATGTGATATGATTCTCATATATATGTATATGCGAAACGTTTGGACATGCATTTATGTATGCATGCATGTGTAACAGGAAGCGGTATACAAATACAACAGCAGCATCTTCATTTATGAGAACATTCCACTAGAATAATTACCAAAGAAAAAAATATATAAAATAAAATAAAAGATATACACAAATTGAGAGAACAGTATCGAGTACTTGTACTTTGCATAATTAGAATATATCAACAGTGATAAAGCAAATCAGAGAGCCGAAAAGATATTTCGATTTTCTGACGTGCTGTTGTATTTTCTCTGGCTGTGGCTGTAACTCTAATACGAACACACACGCACGCGAGCATGTGCATGGAATAGAATGGGTCATGGCAACCAACTTACCGAACTGTTGGACCAGAGTAAATTTGTAAAAAAAAAGCGTGAACCATCCAGAGCATGCTCAAATAAATTTCAAATCGTATAGACAGTATTAGTATTACCCGAGGAGCAGCATCTGAATCTAAGGCAGACGCAGAAACAAAAGTAGAAGCAGAATCACAGCCATGTCTAGTATATAGCTATGTAGGTATGTATGTGTGCCTGTGTGTGTACCTTATGTTCATAAATACATATGAGTATGGAGTGTATATATATATATATATATATTTATATATGTATATATATATATATATATATATATATATATATATATATATATATATATATATATATATATATATATCTGCAGATATTACCGTTTACTTTGTGCAGGGACGGACTTGCGGCGATTTTAATTTTCAACGGCTTTCTTGTCAATACTCGTACTGGAACATTCCAATTTGTTGTTTTGAAAATCGGTATGACAGAATGAGAATATAATATAGAGCACACCGTTAAGTGGTTCAAATATAATCAAAGCAATATGTGTATTATATTTACATATTTGGTTTCCGAACTAATTTCGCAGTACACACCTTCATCTCAATGTCCTTAATATTAAGAGTGCCTATTTAAATATTTAAACTAGTAAACGCGGTACAGTCGAGTATGCTCGACCACAAAATACCCTGTACTAAATAAACAGCTACATAATATAGCAGACCGCTCTTGATCAACTTCAGTCAACTGACATTCCTAAAATGAATACACACCAAATTTGGATCGATTTGGATGAAAAATAAACTTTTTTTGTTCATTCCGAAAATATCTATGAAGGTCATATGATATAGTACGCGGATATATAAAAAATTTGTTTAACAGATGTGGGGCCCACTAATATGAATACAAGCAAAATTTGTTTCGATTAGGCTGAAATCGAACCACACTAGTCTTGTCAAAAGACATGGGCGCTCCTAAAATATGTACAAACCAAAAATTTCGAAAACTCGGTTCTATGAGGGCTATATATGATAATAATTGCCTGATCCGCATAAAATTTGAACAGTTGACGTATTTGCCTCTAGGACACCTATACCCCAAATTTGTTTCAATTCGAAAGAAAAACAGTAGTCGTGGCAAAAAATGAAATGAACTTGATCTGACATATCTATCGAAAATAAAAATCCAAATTTGATGTCTCTATCAGGTCACCCACACCACGGACTTACTATATACGTGTTATGGCAAAGGAGAAGATACTCCCACTTTGCTGTTTGGGATCGCATTGGTCCGCCCCTGATAGTGTGGGGGATATGTGCTATGTCTACGAAGCTGTATTTATATTAAGATACGCACATGTACATATATATACATATATGTATATATTGGATGGTTTATATATATAAATATACATACAACAACAATAATTTCTCGTGAAGAGCATTTTTTTTGAAAATGAAAATGTATTCCATCTTTTTATACATGTTCTCAAACAATTTTTGATGTTATTCTCGCGAGTTGCGTTTTTTGAACAGTTTAAATTGTCGGGTTTTTCATTTTCATATTCTTCGGTTTTCGGTTTTGTTTTAATCTCAATTATATGTGCCGTATATATGTGTGTTATGAAACGAATACTACTCGTATATTAATTATAAGTAGCTGGAGCTGGAGGAGTCTAAGGACGACTGGGAGGAGTGCTAAGAGTACAAGAAGAAGTACGAGTACTGATGTTAGCCAGTGCATTCGTGTTATAATGTGAAATTGCAAGTGAAAGCGAATTAAATGCTGATTTTTAAATTTTTATAAATAAACGAGTGGGAGTGCGTACATACATACACACATTTGGACAGTGCATTTACATTCTTGCTTATGAGTCATGACTGAAACTGAAATGGCAAGCTTTTACAGAGTTGGCCTAGAATAGGAACAGAACCATACCCGTAAGCAACAATGCAGCCTATGTTGAAAAGCATATTCATATGCACTTACAATTACCACCAGAGCCCCTAGTTGAATGTACAAAGGCCTCGGTTTCAGTTAAATCTATCAGAAGCACATGCATACGAAACTCTTCTTTTAAAATTCACTTTTCACGATTAAGCAATTTGAAATTACCACTGAAAATCATAATAGCAAACTAATCGTATAAGTTAAATAGCCTTTCAGCAAAAAGATAATACCTTCGTTTGAGATTTTGAGGAAATGGAGCACTCTCAAATCTATCAATTATATCGATTCTGGCTTTCTGAAGCATAACGGATTCATTTGCTCACATATTGCTCACACGCATGAGTTCCAAAAACCTCGATTCGTTTTGCTTTGTTTGGCTGTAGTAGACCGCACGTAAATTATATTTGATTCCAGATGGCATCGCAATCAGATCAAAACAATATGATCGAAATATGTTGTTCGTTGGGAAAACATCAAAAAGCAGAACAGCATCAGCACCAGCAATCAAATACTTTGAGACGTCCTGTGACCGTGGTTAAAAAACGATCAGGTCCATTAGATGGCGTACTTGACCAGCTTGATCAAGCAGAGGCTTCCAAGCCACTAGCCCTACCCGACTCAAAATCTAGCGATGCGGCTGCTGTTGATCAGGACCAGATTACATATAATCAAATTCCCAATCAAAACACTTCAAGCAAGTTTTTGGGAAGACGCAGCTGCAGTATCAAGGAAAAGGAGAAAAAACGAGAGCGCTGGCTCCTAACTCGTAAGACATGGAGGTATATGACAGATGCTGGTCGCAGACTTATTCCCGATACCGCCCACAAGCTGAGTGCGGTTGATAGTATACCGATAATCGAATCACAGTTCCAGCAGGTCTGTGCATCGGAGTCGCGTTTTATTTTGTGGCGACGCAAGGCCTCATACCCTGGAGCGGTTGGTGGATCCAGGCGCCGCATTAAAATACTACCACGGCACATTGGCCGTGTAACTAATGCCACTAATTTGGATGGGAATGCAGACGTGAACCTTGACCAAACCATCGAGCTCCTGCAGTCATATTTGAAAATCCGAGATGCCTACAAGACGACACCTCTGCTGGGAACGAAAACAGTTCGACCTGACCAAACCGATTCGCCTAGTGCTCAGCGTCCTGTCGGCGGAAAACATTCAGCTAGTAATGCTTCTGGGACGGGGCAGGCTGACGGAGAAGACATTGAAGTAGAGCTCCTAAGCCGACTCAAACAACTGCCCCAAAATTCTGATCTGCAGCTGAATGATATTAAATCGGGAATTCTCGAAGATAAGGCGCTCCTAAGGAAAATTTATAATGCTCTAAAAAAACAACGTCTGCATCGTATATTACATTCCACCGAGCCGCCGCGTAGCAGCTTAGGCCGTGCTGCATCGCTTTCAAGTCTATTTCATTTTATCAGCCATGAAAATACCTCACGAAAGAGTAATGCAAAAGGTGGACCCACCACGCGACAAAGGGTGCAGCCGCAGCCTGTTGTTCCAGTGTCCGTGTCCGATAGGATGCAAAAGTCTAGCAATGAAGCGTCGTCGTCTTTCTTAGCCGTAACCAAACGTCAACGCAAACCTCCAGAAACGCTTGACTTAGATCAGAGACTGAACATTAACAGAAATTTGGAGAGCCAGAGCAATGGACCTTTGCCTTCCTCTTTGAAGCGCTGCTTCAATTTGAATTCTTGCGGAACCCAGACGAATTTTATTCAACTGAGCGATCTGAAACTCTTGGCAAAACAATACGAAATTATGGCTGAAACTGCGGCATCTGAGGATGAGGGGGAGAAATATGCTACTTCGGCATTGACTCCGCCTGCAAGTAGTAATCCAAGAGGGGCGAGTCGCAGAAAAAGCTCCATTGACAACGAGGATATCTCACAGTCAGTTAGCGATACTATAAAGCGCTACTTGAAGATGGCAAGAAAGAAAAGCGTGCACGATGCCGATGCCAATCGGTTCAAGTCGATCAATTACGATCGCAATTTGCGCAACATCAAGGCAAAAGGGGAAATAAACCCACCTGGAATGGATGAGGGAACAAGCAAAGCGGTTCAAACACTTGACGCCTGGCCTCTGATAGCGCTCGAGTATATTCGTGGCAATGAGAATTCCCGAGCCCTACAGAATGCACACATTGAATGGCAAAAGGCATTAGATGAACGTATAAGAAAGAAAGTCGAATGGGAGCAAAGCTTGCAAGAAAATTCGTATGCATCAGCCCTCCTTTCAGTCTCCAACTCATTTGCAGTACCCCAGTCTCAAGCCAGGACCAGGACCGGAGCCACGGAAATAACCACAAAAATTCTGCCAGCATGTTCCTCGGCTCCGACGTCACCGACAAACACATTGCCTAATTGTAAAGGAGCTGGGGGTGGAAGCGGAAAGGGTGGCAACGGCTTACTCACCTCAAGCTCCCAGTTTCTATCGAGCATCTGGCATGCCAACTCCAGTTCCAACTCCAGCTGGACTCAAAATAACAAAGGTGGAAATCTTAATGATTCGCTCACGAGTAAGTACATATGTACAGGCAGGCGATGATGTACGCTATGTTTCAATGTACAGACGTTTTTGGCAATAATCCATACCATCTCTTATTACAGTAGTTAAAATTCTGCGAGATGTTGATTTTCATGATTCTGTTTTATTTTTTGGATTTGTTGAACCTATTGTTTCCCCTATATATTCATCAGCGTTAAATTTACTTTCAGATACCAAAAATGAAACAACAAATATGCAAAAGTCGAAGTCATTATCAAATGTTGGTCAATTTGTGTCAAGAAAGATTTTAAGGAGTCGTTCAAAAAGTCAAAATCGACCAAATTACACGCAAGATTTTTCCACTATACATTCTCAAAAATGGTCACCATCGGTAAGAGCTTTTGGAATACATTATGCTAGTACAAATACTATTATGTGACTGACTCTTAGGAGAACTGCGTGTGGACCTCAGAGCATGGCGAAAAGTTTCATATAACCGAAACGTCACTTGAAAAACTCTCTGCGGTGGAAACTGAGCTGATGATGCAGATTGCTTTGGAGAAACTCAAGGAACTGAATATTGCAGTTCAATTAGGTAAGCGCCGATAACGTGGAGCACAGATTTGTACAGAAGAATCTTACAAAATAATGTCGTGAAATCACTATTTAGATTTGGAAAGAAAGTCACAGAAACGGCGTATTATACCCAAGAAAAAAGCGTTGACAACAAGCTTCTTTGACATTGGCAAAAAGGATGATCACAGTAAGTACAAATGAGTACTATTACTGCTTTACCCTAAAACCTTTACCGGCTTACCTTAAAACAAAAAAGGAAGGCTAGCTTCGGCTTGCCGAGTCATATACCATTTAGATCACATCTGGTTGGCGGCCGTGAGTCTACTAGGGATACAAACCGAAATTGGTTTGATTGGATGAGACACAGAAAAGTTATGCTTCTAAGCTTTCATTTTGGGTACCACCGGTTATTTAGGAGCTATATAGATATAGGTATTTGATCTCGATCATATCTGGTAAGCAGACATGGGGCCTTCTCAAATGAAAACAAAGCGATTTTGGTTTGATTTGTTTAAAAAACAAAAAGTTATGCTTCTAATTATTCATGAATGAACAATCCTTTATATGTGAGCTTTTTAATATAGTTGTCCGATGTGGATGAATCTCGAACTTAGCGTGCAGACAAAAGAAGCAACTGGTAAATTTCAGCTCTGTAGCTCTTAAGGCTTCTGAGATCTTTGTGTTGAAACAGACGGAGCCCCCTTGTCGTGCTTATCAAGAATATATATACTTTATATCCTATATTATATATAAGAAACGCTTCTCTCTTTTGATCTACGAATTTGCAGTACATATCCTAAATATCAATTGCCTTAACAATGTTCTGTTTAATGCTTGTTTGTTATATAGATGGACGGGACATTTTGTTCGGGTCTTCCTTGGAGTGTTGCTTGTCGAGAGATAAAAAACGGGACTCGCACGCAGATACGGAATCGAAGAGTTCACTGATATCTGTATTCCGGAGCAGTACTGGAGCCGGGTCTACCAATGGGTCTGTCGTCAAACTAAACGAAAATGTACGTATTGTTTATCTGTGCGGATGAGTTTCGTTTACAAAGATTTATTACAGGTTCGCTCATGCGAAAGCTTGCCAACTACGGGCAAATCCTTGGAATACGAAGTCAACGAGTCTTCGGAGCACTGTGGTTTCACGGACTACTTCTCGAATCTTAAAAAGTCCTCATCTGTAGCCAAGCAAATATCGCGAAGTCACTCCGACATGAGGCACAGCGAATTGGATTGTAATGGAATGATAGAGGCTTCATCTGAGCTAAATGTCCCTATTTTTATTTTAAGCTGTATAGAATATTTAGAAGAATATGGGCTCCAGAAAGTTGGTCTCTTCCGTGTTAGTACGTCTAAGAAACGTGTTAAGCAAGTAAGTCTTCCTTCCATTGCGCTCGTTGCTTGACTAATTGATATATTCGCTCAGCTTCGGGAGGAATTTGATAAAAGCTGTAACATGAGAATTCCCGAGAGCACATGTCCGCACGATGTGGCTACTCTACTTAAAGAATTTCTTCGTGATCTTCCGGAGCCGTTGCTTTGTAAGGGGCTCTATAAGTCATTCTTAGAAACCCAAAGTATGTACAATAATATAAATACAATAATATAATACAATAATATTTGCACATCGGGGTGAATAACTAAGAAAAACTTGTGTTTTTTAAGGAATACGCAATCGCCGTCTTCAGTTGGAGGGAATATCGCATCTAATAAAACTACTCCCCATCGCACATAGAGATACTTTGTACGTCCTACTGAGGTTCCTTGCGAAAGTTGCTGCCCATTGCGACGATGTGCGTGATAGCAATGGCACCATTCACATGACTGGCAACAAAATGGATAGCAGCAACCTTTCGACAGTCTTCGCTCCCAATATTCTGCGCGAGGTAGCGGCCAAAGTTTCTGAAAATAAGGAGCAGGAAAATATGAGCGACGCAATCAATGTAATAAGGTAACATTTCGCAATCGTACATGATAGGTTCATCAATAGGTTCCACACCATCACAATATCTACTTATTCTTTGTTTCAGAACAATGATTGACCATTATGAGGAAATATTCAAAGTACCTGGAGAAATGCTTGACGTTGTTTATTCTCATATGCTGGATGTATGTCCCGAGAAATTGTACGACCTTATGACGAGTAAAACTAATCAAACGGACCGGTAAGTCCTTCTCTTTTATCATTTCTTTATATTTGAGAGGTAGAGGATTTCCTCTCACTTGAGTTTTTGGAGAAAACTTGATTATCGTCTTTATTAGGAGAGTCGAGATACCAAGTTTGGTGACTGTGACCTTATATAACAGATGGACAGGTAGGACTGGATCGACTCGACTATTGCTCATAATATTAAGCTCAGCAAAAACAAGAAAGAACGCTACAGTCGAGCTTGCTCGAGAGTTCAATACCTGCACATAGTAAGGTCTTGTATCATATAACAGACCAATCCTGATCAAATTCGGTCAATGAACTTGGGAACGGCCCAAATAGACACAATGCAAGTTTGGATAAAAGGAAACAGTTCTTCTACTAAGTGTTTATGCAAAAAAAAAACGGTTCTATGGGACTATATGATTTATGTATGATATAAATAAAAGAAACAAGCATTTGTTAAAAATTTCAGCTCAGTAGTTCTTAAAACTCCTTCTGTATTGAAGGCACTCGCCATACTGATCAAGAATATATATATTTTATGTGGCCGGAAACACTCCCTTCTGTACGTTGAAAACTTCATGAACAAATTAATAGACTTGTTTTAATTGTTAATTGTTTTAATATAAGAATTTATATAAGAATATAAAAATAAGAATTTTTAAGTTTTTCAAATAAGAACTTCGCGATTGGATTACGAATTTTCGAACGTAATTGACTCTGAGTGTACTAACAATATAGTCCTACTAATTTACACACTAAATTACGCAAATATCAATGAAATAGTTTACAACAGTGTTCGGCAACCGCCTATCTAGAATATGGCCGGCAGGTACACATATACGAAAAGCTTCGCTTTGGCAATGCGCAAGCAATCAAAATGTCACAGACGAACAGACAGACGGACATCGCTATATCTATTCCAATTGGACATTTTTTTTCTCTTCAACAGCGTAGGCCATTGCGGCGAGGCTGACCTACAAACCAGTGATCCTACCAGCTCTTCGGATGAAGTAATTGGGTCTCCGAAAGAAATTCAAAGGTAATATATTACATTACATACATTATAATGTATACTTATATTATATTGCATCCCCTGCGTCCTCGCATTACTATATTTCAGGCATTACTCGATTGTCCATTGCGTCAGCAGATCAAGTGGGGAGCCGAAAGCCAAATCCAAAGGTTTGACCCACCAGCACCAGGGAGAAGTATTTTCGTACGACTCAAAGATTTTAGGCGATGCTCGCCGGCAATCCACGCCCATATTGCTGGATGACTTGAACGTCTTCTCGGCTAGCCTGCAAATAACACAGCCAGAACAGTCCATGGCATTGACATCACAGTCGTGGAAGCCGAATGACAACAGTACACCAAGTAAGTGATAAAAAATACCCGTATGGCGTCAGTACCACTACCACTTCATTCAATACATTTACATATATAGGTCGCTATCAACAGAACAATAGGGCATTGGAACCCAAACTTCCAGCAAGCATATCAAATATTGGTGGAGCAACGTTAATTGCAAAGACTGCAGAATTCGAGAAAAACGTCAACCGAGACGCTGACACAGGCAGCATCGCATACAATGAATCGCAATCGCTAAAGCAAACTCAAGCACCTGCGACTGCGACCGGCAGAAGACCGCGGTTACTTTACAAGCGGCAACAACTAATCCCAAGCGCAAGGCGCATAAACTAGAGGTTAACATATGGCAATTTACTAAAATACATATTGATTGGATTGCAATAGCAATTTGCAAGTTAAAGTTAAGGGTCACACATGGGACACCTTCATACGATGAGACATCGAATTATTTCACCCTGAGTTGCCATTGTCTGGGTCTTCTTTTTTTAACATTTCCAGAGACGCGTAGCCAATAACGCTAGGTAACACTCAAATTGTATAACTCACCAAACCAAGTTTTCTGGTATATATGGGGCCCTGATGAGAAAAAAACACTTTAAAAATTGTTCTATGGTAAGACTTTCATTTGAAGAACTTATAAAAACTGGTATTGATTTCTTTATACTTGTATATTGTATTCGTGCAAATGTATGTAACAGGCAGATCGAAGCATCTAAGACCTCTTAAAGTATGAGTAATCTTGATCAGGATCAACACCCGAGTCGATCCAACCATGTCCGTCTGTCCGTCCGTCCGTCCGTATGAACACCTAGATCTTAGAGACTGTAAGAGCTGGAGGGACCCAACTTGGTATGTAGACTCTTGTGGGGCGTCAAGTTTGCTTTTAAATTTTGCCACGTCCCCTCCCGCAACCCGCAAAACCTTATATCTTCCACAAATCTTAACGCATTAAGTTGAAACTCGGTTAGTGTATGTATAAGCACATAATCACTGGACAGGTGACGAATCATGGATATATGAGTATGAGTCGGAAATAAAACAGCACTCGATCGCATTCCAAGGCGAGCCAAATCTAACAAAAGTTTTTCGTGGAAGAAGCAAATGGGCGCCTGTTTCTTCGGCCCGGGTCATGTGACAACTGTTCTGCTTGAGCAACGTAGCATGGTCAATTCTGAATGGTACACGACCATTTGTTTGCCGGAAGCCTTCGAAGAAATTCGTTAAACCATTAACAAAGATCAATAACTCTCCATCATGATAATGCGAGCTCTAACAACTCTCGTCAAACAGGCGAATTTTGAGCAGTCAAAACATCGAATTGATGACTCATTTCCCGTACAGTCCTGATATGACACCCAATGACTTCTTGTTGTGTTAATGAGTGGTCAAAAGTGTATTGGGGAGGCATTTA
The DNA here is from genome assembly GCA_037043425.1 of Hirtodrosophila duncani. Lineage (NCBI taxonomy): Eukaryota > Metazoa > Arthropoda > Insecta > Diptera > Drosophilidae > Hirtodrosophila > Hirtodrosophila duncani. The sequence continues at coordinate 268,926 of JBAMBM010000776.1, forward strand.
GAAAAACAATAAAGCCATTTTCATTTAAAAATGTTTGCTATTATACTCGTACTCTAGTAGAGTAAACGAGTATATTGTATTCGTGCAAATGTATGTAACTGGCAAAAGGAAGCGTCTCCGTCAGCTCGAGTTTGTTTTAAAATTTTGCCACGCCCCCTCCCGTCCCGCAAATCGATAATACCTTATATCACGCATTTATTTGAAACTCGTTTTATATATGCATAAGCGCATACTCTACCGATTTGCCGAATTTTATTAAGATCGGATAATAATTGTAGACAAAATCGTAAAGAACATTTTGTATGAGAGCACCCTCCCAAAAAGAAATAAAATTTTTTTTCATACTTTGGAGTATGTCGAATATCGACTATAGCGTTCTTACTGGGTATTTGTTTGTATTGCTGCTTCCTCTGCCTCTGGAAAAGTTGAGTTCGTCATGAGTATTACACTAGGAAGGAGTGTCCAAAACGAGAAGCACATACTTTGGGAAAGCCTTTAGTGAACCCTTATAACATCATATTCCCACCGTTGTAGACTAATTTTGGTCTGATGAAAAACTTTCTAAAATCATTAAATAAGCAAGGTGAATCAGTATGTATGTGTTTTCCCACTTCTTTCAATGGCAAAAATTAAGGTAGACGTATTTGATGACTCACAGATTCGAAAGCTTTTGGGAAATGAGAAATTTTACTTCATTTTGATATCAGATGAAAAAGCAGCCGGGAACTCATTTCGACAAGACACTCTTTGAGCAACAACAGAAGTTGGAATTATATTGGACGATTCCAACAATTGATAAAAATTATGAACAAATTGGAGCACTGATTTGTCACTGTTTAGTGACATATTCCCTTGAACTTTTTTTCCACTCAACTTAGGTGAGCTCGATAAACAAGGAGAACGAGTTTGTCACCAACGACGTCATCAGGGTTTGTGAAATCTGAATATTATGGTCGATTATGTGTGGGGCCTCCTCATACGTTATATTGATTCTAATATCGAACACATGACGCATTTTTAATTGTATTATGTCACCATGTCACCACTATGTCTCTATGTCAAATTCATACTTGAAAACCGATAGTTAAACTTTTTAATAAAAATTTATTGGCAGAAATAATATCTGATTGGTTCCAATTTGTAGTTTGCGGGACTTTAAGATCAGAATTTGGTAAAACTTTCCGCAAATATATCATCAATATCTACAAAAATATTGCTTTAAAATATTGTAATTTCGCAGTCTCTTCATGGATTTCAATAACGTATATCTCAAACGACGCCCAATTAATAGAGTTCGGTATATACAAAGCTTCAGCATAATAGAACAATTTTTTCGAGTTTTCCCTGAATAAGTTTTTTAATTCAAAATTATGTAGTTTTAAAACTAATGAGTTAAATGAATGATAAGTGGATATATAAATTAGTTTTCAGATGCCTTATAACCTTTTAAAATCGGTTGTGACATTCTTGAGTAATCATCACGCCTTTGAAAAAAGCTAAAAATATACCACATTAAAATAATGCTTTAAAAATCTCGATTACCAAAGGAAAAGTCTTAGTCGTTTTTTCTTATCTGGGGTTCAATATATACCAGAAAAAGTAGGTTTGGTCGCTTGGCCTTTCTCTTTTAATGGGGCCCAGCCCAAGGTTAATGCTGGGACATAATAAATCATCGCACTTGAAAACAAGATAATTTTTAAATCTGGGTTCGTTTTACTATTGCGCTTTTATAAAATTTTAGTTTCTATGGGGTAAAAGTATGTTAGGCCATAATCGTAAGTTAGGTCCCAAGAGGTCCCTTGCTATAATTTTGAAGACCACTAAAATCACGTTTCAGTAATTGCTTACTAATCTGATGGTCTGATATTTAATATATTAAGGAAAAAACTCATAAACAGTTAAAGAACTTCAATACGAACTTTCACCCCCATTTTGAACCACTTGCATTTGTCGTTGAAATTTTTCAGTGCTCATCGACGTCGCAGATGCTGCAAGTGGAACAGTTTTTCGATTAAGCGTTCATAGTAAATGCTAGATATGCATTTTACCATTTATATTTCTAGGGTAATGGCAAAATAGAAAAAAAAGTATCAATTAAAGTTTTTAATTGTGATTCAAAATATTCTCCAAGAAGCACCACCTCAAAATCGAATATTGAAGCCATTAAGTTACGGGTGATGGTGTAAGGCTGATGATCATTTAATTATATTTTTTGAGATCTCAAACACTCTGTTATGTGAACCAATGTAGAAGGATGGAATTTGTAAGGCTTTTCAGAAGAAACAGTCGATCATAGCTTTGAAGTGCTTCGTCGCCAACAAGTTTTGTTGAATTTGACTGTATGTTGAAAACGGCCGCTTACTGGTTATTTCGTGACCTGTTAGTTTTTCACAAATGTAGTATCGCCGATGCTGATTTTCTTCTCACTAATCAAAATATGGGATATCATGAGCAATTATTTTTGATGGTCAAATGTTTATATTGTATCGAATGTTCAGTCAGTTCAGTTCACGCACGTCATCAACCGTCAACGTGCTGGGTTAACGAAATTTATCCTTATGCTTCCTCCAGCGTTTTACAGCGTTTCAATATCAATATCGCACTTAAAACAAATATGGAAACAATCGTGGAAATTGGAGAGCTTGAAAAATTAATATCTCAAATTAAGTTTTCGCAATAAGTAATAACAAAGCCTTCTATTTAGTTTGTTTAACAAAATAGACTTTTTGACCTCTGGCAAAGTGTATTTTGTTTGAAGTTTATTGTGATTAATACTAAGCACTTGTAGTTCATACTAAATTACAAACAGCATTATGATGTATTCACAGCCAATTCGTAAACATACTATAAATATTGTTTCTGGTTTTTGTTAGTATTTCTTTGTTTTTGGTTTGTTGCACATGCCCGTTGCCATTCATATTCATGTTCTTATATCCTATTATTGTACTAATAATATTCCATGTATATATATATATATATATATATATATATATATATATATATATTTATATATATATTGTAAATGTAAATGTAAATGTATTCCTACTAGCGAGCGTAAGATTTGAAAAAATTTTGAGCCGCCGACATTACTATTAGACCGTGTCAGCCGCTTCTCAGAAGTCTCACAAATGTTCGTCCTAATGTCGAAAATACACTGGTGTCTATTTTAAAATAAATCTGTAAACTCTACGTATCCACAGTCCGCCCCCATCTCGTTGCTCACATAGAGATTCTTGCTCTTTAAATGGAAGCTTTTGCTTAAACTTTAATCAACTTTAATTTTTCGAGGCAACTATACGTATGAGTAATGTGTTTGCTGTCGAACAATTAAAATTGTTTTGCTTTGGCATTTTTTGTGCATGAGGATGAGACCATGAGATCGTTAAGTTGCCAGCTATTTTTTTGTACATATATATGAAGGCATGTATGTCAATCATATATGCGAACATACATACATAAAGAGCACAATTGGTAAATCGGCAATGACACGCTTCATTTAATTATGACCAATATGAAAATAAAATGAAGGCATTGCAGATTCCTTTAATATTTAATTTAAGTAAGCACTTATACTTATTTGTATATGTGTATATGTAATGTATGTACATATTTGTCACCTTTTTACTAAGCCTACTATTGTCATATCTTTTTATTTTTCAATAGGATCTAGCACATAAAATATTTAGTCTTTATTGTTACATCTTTTTTCCTATTTAATATAGTTCTCACAAAATTTTTGCCTATAATCTTCTTATGAATATATAATGTTTGTATGTATCTTGTGTCTATGTTTGTATGTGTATATCCGAAATGGAATTGACATGATAACAACTAGAGAACTTGATAAGCCATAGCTACTGCTTACGCATCTTACATATGTATAAGTATATGTGTTAGTAAGTGTGTGTTATACGTATGTGTGTTTAGTACTTATATACAAGCTGGTATGACATTGCTATTATTGTGAAAATAAATATTTTGGCATGTCCAAAGCCGCATAAGAGTAGTTCAGTTCCATTGGTTCAGACATCACATCACGATACATAATCACGATTTGGATTCGCTGAGTATTCATCGATGTAACGTCCTGCTGCTGAAATTAATATTTGACACACAAAGAGAACACTTTATATTTTGAATTTCACCAAGAACAAAATAATTTAAGAAACAACTAAGGTACACAGTATGGGTTTGTTTTGGATTAGAAAGCGCTAATTTCACAAGTTCAACTTTTAAATTGGAGTTGGGAAAATATCTGCTCTTAAAATGTGCTTGTGTGGCCGTAGCATATATGTTAATATAGGAGACGCTATAGTCGGCATTCCCATGAAAAAGTAGAACATCCTGAAAGTTGGGTATATTCCCATAACATTTATTATTATTATTATTATACCATTCACAAAATGGTATATTAATTTTGTCAAGAAGTTTGCAATGCAAAGAAGGGATCGTTCCGACTATATGAAGTATATAATTTCTTGTTCAGCATAACAAGGGGAATCAATATAACCATGTCCGTCTGTGCGTCCGTCCGTCTGCACGCTGGTTTGAGGTCCCACCTACACTTTTATGATCTGATCAAGATCGGACAATTATTACCATATAGCTACTATATGACCGATCGCTTCGGAGTGAATACTTAGGTACACAAATTTTCTGTTTTTTATCCAAATTAAACTTAATTCTGGTTGTATCCGTTGAAGGAGGCAACACGTGGGCTGATCTCATCAAGATCGAATAGCTATATCATAAAGCTACCTTATAACCGATAGTTTCGGAATGCACACTTCTGTTTTTCATCCAAATTAAACAAATTCATCTTGTATCCCTTGTATCCACTGCAGACCCACGCCCACCGAGGAGATTTAATATAAATCGGTTATATATTTACAATTTGAATGGTATATAACCTTCGGTATATAAGCCTTCTTATCTTGTTTTTTTTTCGATTTTGTCAATACTGATCATGGAGCGTAGCAAAATTGTGAAACAAAGATGACCTACCGCCATACTACATATGTATTGATTAACTCTGCTTTTGATGAAATGAATTATTTATTTATATTATGGGTAGACCAGTATCACGTATTTAAAATGATATTATACTGGTCGCTATATTATATACAGAGGATGGGACAACTCAAAACTTCTAGTAGCTTAAATAAATAACAAAATAGTATGGTAGATATTTACTTACAGTCTTCCATTAATATAACTTGTGAATTTTCTATATTTGTACTAGAGACAGAGTGTGGAATTATGTTAAACTCATCTTCAGTGAGTGTTGAGTTCCAGCGCGATCTTCCACTCGAACGGTGTGCGGACGTAACTGCCATGGTAGGGCCTGAGTATAGACTTAGGTTTGTTGGACTTATAACGCCAGTCATTGTGGAAATAGATCCAGCATATCCAAGTAGCTATAAGTATTCGAGCATTTAGTATGAGCACACATCTCACGGGTGCGTGAATGGGTGGTTCGAACTTGTACTCACCGACGTCGATGGCGTGTGAAAGTGATTAAAGTATTCTCGACCATTGGATGAGGCTGGATACATTTGTGTGGCAAAGCGAGTTAAAGAATTGGACGCCACCGGAGATATTTTACAGCGTCCCGTTTCTATACAAGCTTGAGGGCTTGTCGGAGCATGTGCCTGGGCTTGATTCTGCGTTTGGGATAGTGGTTGGGGGGAGGCGGCTGTTCCTAGAGGAGTGCAGTTAACACCTGGAGCTGCATCTGAGTGAATAGGGCTGTTGTTGCCTTCCATGGCATTGGCAGCTCTATTGCTCTCATCATCGTCCAACCTGCTTTTCGGCAAGCATAGGCTGTTATTCGAACTCTGCGACTGGTTGGCAATGGTTGCCGTTGCCGAAGGTGGTGGTGGCGGAGGTGACTGCGATTGCGTTTGGACCATTGCCAAGTCGGCGCTGGTACGTATGATTGCTACGGGACGAGCCATTGGAGGCAACATAGGCGGCAACATGGACTGATGATAGTTTGCGGATGATAATTTCGAATTCCGCAACTGTTGATGGATTTGAAAATGTGGCGAATGGCTGTGACTCGCATGCGCATGGGGATGGGTATGTGGATGGGCATGCGCATGTGGGTGCGAGTGGGTATGCTGGAACGGATGATTTTCCATGGATCCAGGTGTTGCATGGCCAGCATCCTGGCAAACATATGTGACGAAATCGGAAATGTCGTGGGATTCCGTTACATATTTGTCATTCAATGGCTGTGAATGAACATGGTCCTCCTCTGGCGCCGCTGCTGCCGACGTGGTCCGCGGGCTGCCATGCTGAGGGTAATACAGAGCGTTCACTGGACTAATTGAAGTTGCAAGCAATGTCGAGCAGTTGTGAGGAAGAATGGCTAAAAAATATAACAACAATTGTTATGAAGAACAACTAATGCGTATATTTAATATTTATAGTAACACCGTATGAACACCTTGACCTCGGGAAACTGTAAATTTGGTATGTAGACTCCCCTAGTGCGGAGTCAGAGCAATTTTGTTTCAAAATTTTACCACGCCCCCTCCCTCAATGAAACTCCGTGAAAGACCGTAGTGTAATTATTTCCCAAGATGTCTGAGATTTGTCGTGAATTACATTTTGCCCTTTCATTGTATTCCTTCTAGCTCATTTTAGAAAGCCCTTATGCTTACCTTCGGTTGATCGAATTTGAGATGTCGGCCTACTATTCAAGGGGGTATAACGATGCAATGAAATGGCGGCGGCGGCTGCTGCATCTGATGTGGTTGATGTCGAATCACCACCATTGGAATTGTTGCTTTCCGCAGAGCGGAGTATAACCGAGAAGCTGCTTGTACAGTTGTCGATTGAAGTGCTCGCGCGTGAAATAGAAGACGGCGAAGCAGCGTGATCCACCTTGCATCCATCGTTCGACCCATTTGTTGCATCGGAGCGCAATAACGGCGACTGTGGTAAATGCACACTTCTCTGGTCAACAAAGTCAACTGAAGGGAATGAAGATATGAAGCTGTTTTATCTGATTGATTGAGAATGAGCACTTACTGCTATAGCCGACTGGAATTGGGTTGGCAACAGTAGCGCCTGCTTGCAGAACACTCTGAGAACTGGACATTGGAGAATCGGAGCTCAGTTGATATGTATTGCAGTCATAGGCGCCCCCCAAATTCTCCCTTTTGATGATGTTCGCGTGCATGTTGTTGTTGTTGCTCACTTCATCCAATATAGAGTCTGTAAAGTAAATAACCATGTAGGTATCTTATGACGACCAGCGACCATCAGCTCCTCAAGCACTTACCTTTGGATAAGGTCCAAAGTTCTTGGGATGAGAACACGCCAGTGGCCAAGATGATGTCATTGCAAACTACTCCATTGTAAGGGTTGTGCGTCAAGCTCTTGCTCTTCATATCTGTCATGTGGCTGTCGGTGTCATCCTTTCTTTCGACCATAGAGCTCCCGCTGTCGTTGTTGCTATTACGATTGTGTGTGTGTGCTATGTGTGTGTAAAGTGTGAGTTGCGGAGATCTGGCTGTAGCTGAAACAGCTGGAACTGATGCTGATGCTGAGGAATTGTGGGTATTGATGAAATTGGCCAAGTACAGGTCGAGCTCTCGCACAGAGACATTGATGTGATATGGATTCACACACAGTCCGGGATGCAGGCACTCCGGATTCTTTTCGAGCCTCTCCCCATCCGTACTTTCTAATGGAATTGCTTTGAAAAGTATGACCATAACAAGGTCGAGTCGCCACACTTTGTCAGCTTGCCGTAAGCAATCGATGCGCCGCATCTTGCCCTTCTGATCAGGATTAGAGAGCACGCAAATAGACTTGCGTTTGCCAATGATCGATTGCACGAAATCCTCGCGGCTCTCTTGTGTAATATCCTTCCTCAGTTTGCCCAACAAACGTGAGGCCCATTTTTGCTTCACTTCTGTCTTTTCATTCTGTAGAGTAAAACCAGCAAAAGTGATGTTGCCTATTAATGAGGGCTGGTGCTCGACAAGCTTGGTTTTGTTTTACCTGCAGCTCGTCCTTGCAATGCCTCTCTTCCTCCAGCGACATGCGCTTCTCATGCTTCTTATAATATTTTCGTTTCGCTGCTTGCAAGTTGAACCAGGAGTATGCAAACGATTTGACGTACGGCAGTAGGGCTTCAATAAATGGGTGAAATTCATCCTGCATATACATACATGCAAGTTTATATATAGATAGATCGATTAGAGAGTTCTTTCGATTACCCTTCAGTCGGTTATATCATAGCATCTCATCTTCAGCTCAGCAGTCAAAAGTTTTCACAACATAGCATATGTTCTTGCCAACAGGCGAACAGCGATTATATTGTAAAGACTTTGGCTTGCATCTTAGGGTATACGAATACTATACTACATAAAGTTAACAAAAGTTAACTAGGAGCACAGTTAACATACAACATTTATTGCACACACTTATACTTGCTTAATAAATGTACATACATACATACATACGTATTTGAAATATATTAGGAATACGAGTAGAAAGAAAAACCACACACTATTTAATAAAGCAATCACAACGAAAGTATGTATTAATTTGACATGTACATATAGTGTGTGTGTTCGCGTGTGAGTATGGGTTGAACCCATACCTTGATCGAGAGACTAAAATAATAATAAACAAGTAAAAACGCTATAGTCGATACACCGACAATAAGGTAGTCGTACACAGCAATTATTCAATATTACACACACTCAAAAGCATGAAAAAATTTTTTTTTGAGGGGTGGGGCGGTCTTCATACAAAAGATTTTTTACGATTTTGTCTACAGTTATTATCCGACCTTAACAAAATTCGGCAAATTGATAGATTATGTGCTTATAGATATAGAAACCGAGTTTCAACTAAATGCGTTCAAGTTTGTGTAAGACATAAGGTTTTATCGGAGGGCGGGAGGAGGGTGGGAGGTGGCGTGCAAATTTTTGAAAAAAAAACTTCCACAAGATGAGTCTACCTACCAAATTTGGTAACTCAACTCTAGCTCTAATAGTCTAGGTGTTTATACGGACGGACATTGCTAGATCGACTCAGCTGTTGATGCTGATCAAGAATATATATACTTTTTTTGGAGACGCTTCCTTTTGCCCGTTGCATACATTTGCACGAACACAATATACTCGTTTACTCTAATAGTGTACGAGTATAAAAACCATTGCCGCAGTCCTGCATTTGTAACGAATCAATTTTGAGTGCAATCATGTAGGACTTAGGACATGGAAACCACTAAAAAACAAATAAAAACAAGTAAGAACGCTATATTTCGATATTTCGACTCTAAAATATTCGTACTCTTTACTTATTTTATATTCGAAAGTATGCAACACTTTTGGATTTTTTTTATACTCGTACTCTAGTAGATTAAACGAGTATATTGTATTCGTGGAAATGTATGTAACATGCAGAAGGAAGCGTCTCCACAAAAAGTATATATATTCTTGATCAGCATCAACAGACGAGTCAATCCAGCCATGTCCGTCTGTCCGTCTGCCGGTCCGTAGGAACACCTAGATCTCGGAGACTGTAAGAGCTAGAGGTGCAAAAGCATGCAAAAGCATTAATTCTGCGACGGTAATGATGTAAATTACCAAAATATATGGAAAGAAGGCTGAAATATAATCTGCCCAATGTTGCATTTTTCCAGAGGCGACCTTGAAGTTTTGACCATTACTCAAAAATCACTTTATATTTAGATTTGACTGTATGCATTTACGAATTATGAAAATCGTGTTTTTAGGTGCGGGATTTTTTTCGATTTTTTTACTTAAAAAATTCAAGGGCAATTTTAAAACGAGTAAAATACCCTGCACCTAGTAAGCTGCTATATCATATAGCAGGCCGATCCTGACAAAATTCGATGGATACATACGAGAATCTGTATACACAGTCGGAATTCCGACTATTGCGGTCTTACTTGTTAATTTGGTAACTTTCTTTAAAGGTTACTGTGTGGTTTGAGTAAGGCAACAGCAACAGCTTATGCTGCTCATAAAAATCCAAATATGCTCACAGGTATATTTTGCTTAAAATTAAGTTCTTACAATTATACATCCCTGACAAATGCTACAACGAACACGAAACCGGAAACTCCGAAAAAAGCACTCGCAAAAATCATAATCGGTAGTCTTGTATAGTGCGTTAGTGTCAGACACAGACTGAACCGAAATTTTAAAAATTATTGGAACATTTTATGCCCTGAAATTTCCGATTAAGATATATATAGTTTATGGGGTCGGAATCAGAATTACATTTTGGTCAACATACTTGGCCTTCCTAAATAAATGAAAACCAAATTTGGTTAGAATAGGATGAAAAAAAAATTGGTTCTATGACGGCTATATCATATAATTGCTCGAGCTATATAACATGTTGTCTGTGAATGTGGATCCTCATAAGACCAAATTTCATTCAACAAAATCGGTTATATGTGGCCGATATGTTATAGTTGTTTTATCTGAATAAAGTTCTCTCTGTGAATGTGGGGCCTCCTAAAATAGATACAAATGAAATTTGGCTTGATTTCAAATAAATCGAACATTATAAGTTAATTTGGAAAAAATTGATTCTATGGGGGCTCTAGGGCACATAATCCCCAAATTTGGTTGAATTACAATAAAAAATAAGAAAGGCTAGCTTCGACTTGCGTAAGCTTATATATCATTCACTTGTAAATATATAACCGATCTAGATGAAATCTCGTCGGCGAGCGTGGATGGATACAAGACCAATTTGTTTTGATTTGGTGAAAAATAGAAATGCTATGCTCCAGTGTTCATTCCGGAACAATCAGTGGAACTTAACCAGCGTGCAGACAAAATAACCATCTGGTAATTTCAGATTTGTAGCTTTTAAGACTTCTGAGATCTTTGTGTTGAAACAGACGAACGGACATGGTTATATCGATTCCCCTTGTCGTGCTGATCAAGAATATATATATTCTTTGCATAGTTGGAAACGCCTCCTTCTATACGTTGCAAAATTCCTGACAAAGTTAATATACTATTTTGTGAGTGGTATAACAAATAAGCTATGAAATGAAAACACTAAAATGGGGGGTAGATATATTAATTAGTTTTTAAGGGTTTTGAAAATCGAAAATTGAGAAAAGCTGCAAGGTCACCTCTGAAAAAAAGCTAAAACAAGTAAGAACACTATAGTCGATTATTCCGACTATAAGATACTCGTAATCATCATCGAAACTCTCAAAAGTTGAAGACACTTTGTGATAGGCCTAACCCGCTCCTATGACAAGGTAGAAAAAAACCCTTTTTGCCATAGCTGCAGCAAATGTCACGCGACTGCAACCTGATATATCAATGAACAAATGAGTACCTACAATTTTGGGATTTTATTTTGATTTTGTCAGGCGTGAGAAGGCGTGGCAAAATTTTAAGACAAACTAGATCTGACACCCCCACAAGGAGAGTCTACATACCAAATTTGGTTTCTCTAGCCTTTATAGTCTACGAGATCTGGGTGTTCATACGGACGCACAGACAGATGAAGAATATATATACTTTATGAGGTCTTAGACGCTTCCTTTTGCCTGTGACATACATTTGCACTAATACAATATACTCGTTTTCTCTATTAAAGTACGAGTATAAAAAGTCTCATTTTGTTGACTAGTGTAATTTTTGTCGCACTGGACATATCTTTTCTAACTCACAATAGGTTAGCCAATTGATACAATATAGCAGGGGATCTGCTGTTTTGAATACATTGTTCTGAATAATATCGAGTTAAAAGTATCGAACTAACGTAATTGAAGGTGAAAAGACGTCGAACAAGATGCAATGGATCTACTGAATTATGAGAATGGTAATTGTTTCATTTCGTTGAGTATTTTTTTAAGATTATTGTTTAAGATTATTGTCATAAATAGTGGCATAGGAATACAAACATACAGATACATATTAACACAGAGACATCAAGAGTTAAATTAAAAAAAGGAGATATTTGCAAGATTTTAATTACATTGAAGATATGCTTAATTTTTGATGGAATGTGGTATGCGCATTTGTTTTCCTATAACATCCAGGGTAATTTTCATACCTAATGATAGAATTAGTAAAAATTTGATTAGTTACGAGTAGTGCATATACATTTCACATTTCCGATTCGGTAAAACGAGTCAATATCACCCAGCAATGCATATGTATCTGCAATATAATAGTTATTGTAAGAGTGCTGCATCCACAAATTGCCCTCGTAGATTAGATTGTGACCCATCACAAATATCAGTTTAACCTCTTTCCCTAAGATGTAATAAGTCTCTTAAGTGACCGAATCGGCCTAATCTAATATATTGTACTCGTATTATCTTCAATTGCTTTGTTAGACAGCAGTTTTGTTTAGATTATTGCTTAGTTTGCGTATTATATTAGCTTAAGGTCCTTTACCTGTCCTGTCGACGATGTTTGTAAATAAGAAGATACGTCCGTCTCGATCATACAGCTTCTTAATGAGTCTGGTATAAACATACCTTGAGCAGTCTTTTTATCATTGAATCAATTATGGCTTGGACTCCATCGACAAATATCTAAAATTATTATAAAAAGTGCATAGAGAAATCGGCACTCCATTAAACTGCTTTACAAATTGAAAAGTTACATTAAATAGAATGTGATACTAGTTTCGGGCAAGCTACTGGGATTGAAGTGTATTTGGCAATTCATATCATGCTTAACAACTCAATTATTAATATACTTTGTTTTGGGAGATACACCAAGTGTAGGCTTGTTAAAAAGACTTAGGACAGACAACTGACGTTCATTGCTCTTTCATGCGCTATTTGTTTCTTCTTGTCTAAATACCTTTTTTATACCATTCACAAAATGGTATATTAATTTTATCATTAAGTTTGCAATGTACAGAAGAAACCGTTTCCAACTATATAAAGTATCATGAAGCTATCGTATAACCGATTGTTTCGGAATAAACACTTAGGAACATAACTTTTCTGTTTTTCATCCAAATCAAACCAAATTCGGTTTGTATCCATTTCAGAATGCCCCATGTCCTTTGAATTGATCTGATCAAGATCGGAGAACTATATCACATAGCTACCATAAGACCGATTGGTCCGGAATGAACACTTAGTAGCATAACTTTTCTGTTTTTCATTTAAAGGAAAACAAAATCGTCTGTATCCCTCTTATCCATAATAGCCCCACGACTGCCGACCAGATTTGATCTAGATCGGTTATATATTTACAATGTGAATGGTAAGCTTCGGTAAACTTGCTTTGGTGAGGCTTGTTTTGGTGCAAGAGAATTCCAGCGTACCGTTTACCTTATGGGGCGAGGGCGACTTAAGCTGAAGTGAGAAACATCCCTCAATCATCAAAACTATGTATTCTCAATTTTTGGGGCATCGCTGTTGAAGTCGGAGTACGACAACTGTCGGCTGCTACCACATTGATTGGTTGTGATTGGGTTTGCGGCTGATTGAGTATTGCGACCATATTGAAATGCTTAAAAGGGTCTGCAATTTCTTACGATGAAAACAAGTTCACTTTCCCGTTTAATATTAGACACTTGTACGCACATACACTTACTAGTAAGAAAGCCTGCGAGGAGGAATACCTTTCTTATAAGCTGATGCTGGGGCCGTGGCAGGGTTAGCACAACAACAAAAATAACAGACTTACTCAAAGAGATACATATTTACGTGTATATTGTGTATCCACAAATGCATACTCACACGCATGCATGTGTGTGTGTTAGATTGGGTCTCTTTTGTTTTTGTTGTTGTTGCTGTCGTTATGCATATGCACGTGCCCGGGACCTGAATCTGGGGAAACCCAAAAATTTTATTGTTGCAAATGTTGTTAAGGTCTGAACACCGTTCTTTTTCTTGGTCGGGTTTTACATACATACAACATATATATACATATATAATAACGTATACGTATGCATATGTATGCTCTCCAATGGTAGCGCTAGGTTGCATTTTGAGGATTACACAATTATGAGAGCACGCTTGGGCCTGGTACTGCGTATTACACAACCTTTATTCAACCAATTCGGGTTAGCTAGAGCTATATTAGATGCCTATTCCGATTGTGGGATACGGATAATGCTCATACATTTATATATATTTATATGCAGATGCAACCGCAAGCACCCGCAAGGAAAATAACTATATACATACATACATGTATTTAAGTATGCAAACATACATACATAAATTGTGAAGAAGTTCAACACAACCGAATCGAAATAGAATAGTGACAGACTGAGTAGAGGCCGAGACAGAACAGAAACAGAGTGTAGGTGCGTTGTATAAAGCGGGTACCTTTCGACTAAATTTAAAATTGGCAAACTAGTGGACGTGCTGCATTCTCATTCTCGTTCTTGGCTCTCATCGTTTTCCATTTCCATCCACATTTCTCTTTAATAGAAAAAACATACACAGACATTGAAACAGACGGAGTCCGACGAGCCAACGCCAATTACTAACACATTTAAATTCACAAGAAGGCAAGAAGCCTAAAGCCTATTCGTGGGCCGTTCCGGGTCGGGCCAAGTGCAAGTGTGCTTGTGCTTAGAAAATAAATGGAACCGTTCTAAAAATGGAGATTCCGCAGAGAATGAATATGAATAGGAGAGGCGGAGAGACATGCGCATGTTGCAAACGAAATACATTATTCTTCGTTCTGTTTCAGCAAAAAAAAAATGCAGTAATGACCAGGGCGCAGGTCTCTTGGTGGTCCATCCCTATCCCCAAACCCCGCTCTTGGGGTACGGCTACTGCTACTTTACTATACGAAATACTTAATGTGACCAAACGCCAGCACTTAGAATCAGTGTTGAATAAGGAGATTTCATTTATTGCCGAAGTGTTCACGAAGGTTGCTCTCTAATTATTATGATGCAAGCCGGGAAATCTGCGCCAACCCGAATTCCCGCGGGTCCCGAAATTATTTTCGGGTCTCTACATTGTTTTTCGAGTAAATTTGCATTTTTAACATTGCTACATACATACATTCACATTTTTTGTGAGACTATAAGAGCTAGAGCTACCAAATTTAGTATGTAGACTCCCTGTGTCAGGCGCCCGATCAAGTTTGTTTTCTAATTTTGCCACGCCTCCTCCCTCGCGAAGTCTAGGTGTTGCACAGGACGAACAGACGGACAGGGTAAATCGACTCCCCTGTTAATGCTGAATATATATTTGCACGAATACAATATACTCGTCTACTAGAGTACGAGTAGAATTTATAATATTTATAATAGGACTATACCACGTGACATGCAATTTGATTTCATCCTAGATATGGCCAAAATCAAAGCTTTGTTGAAAAATATTTACCTCTAAATAGTTAAGTAGCAGATAAGATGTACATATATAAGATAAATTATATATAAGTGTAATTTTCTCAGGTTAATAAATAAATAATATGTTCTACATCAAAGTCAGACATATGGATTATTCCATATACAGTTATCTGTAAGTTAATATAAATCAAAAACAAGAAGGGAAGGCTAGCTTCGGCTTGCCGAAGCTTACATACCATTCACATTGTAAATATATAACCGATCTAGATCAAATTTGGTCGGTGGGAGTGGGGCTACAGTGGATACAAGGGCTACAACATGAATTTATTTTAATTTGGATGAAAAACAGAAAAGTTATGCTACTAAGCGTCCATTCCGGAACAATCGGTTATATGGTAGCTATATGATATAGTTGTCCGATCTTGCTCAGATGAGGCCAGTGGACGTGGGCCTCCTTAATTGTATACAAACCGAATTTGGTTTGATTTAGATGAAAACAGAAAAGTTATGCTACTAAGTGCCACTAAGTTGTCCGATCTTGATCAGATGAGGAGAGCGGAAATGGCGCCTCCTCAAATGGACCTGAACGTGCTTGTAATTTAAGACGTGGAAGGGGGATATAAGCAGCCGCTGCTAGTGCTTCTTTTGACTTCAAGTATTCTGGCTATTTATGATAAAGGCTTTCTGCCAAAACATACGTACATTTTCCTCACATGTGTTGTTCCTTTCTTTCCAGTTTTTGTTTTTGACTCCCTCAACGGACAAAATCAAAGGAAAATCCCAACATTTTAGAGCTACTCATTAGTTTATTGATATAGCAAATCGAGGTCGAATGACATTTGCTGCGGCTGTGGCAAAAAGGGTTTTTTCTACCTGGTAAAGCAATAGTCCAGTACTAGTATCTTATAGTTGGAATACCGACTTTAGTGTTCTTACTTGTTATACCATTGACACGATGGTGTATTCATTTTGTCAGGAAGTTTGGAATGTTTCCGACCATGCAAAGTATATATATTCTTGATCAGCATGAGAAGGGGAATCGATATAAACATGTAAGTCTGTCCGTCCGTCTCTCCGTCTGTCCGTCTGTCCGTCCGGCTGTTTCAACACAAAGATCTTAGAAGTGTTACAAGCTACAGAGCTAAAGTTTTTACAACGCTGCACGCTGGTTAAGTTCGAGTTTCATCAAGATCTGATCAAGATCGGACAACTATATAATATGGTACCTATAACCGAATGTTCCGGAATGAACACTTAGTAACATAAAATAATCGTCTCATATCCCTTGTATCCTCTGTTTTTGCATTTTGAATGAGAGCACCCCACCCCCGATCACATGATCATGAACAATAAAATTAGGGATCATGATTAGTGATCATTATCATGATTAGTGTGTTGTGAATAAGCCCAATGCATGGCTATTGTGCATACTACGTTACGAAATATTTTACGAAAAGTGAACTTGAAGTTACATATAATATTCGTTTCTTTACCAGTAGATAATGTAAATTGTTCATGGCTTGTTGTTTTTTCTTTCATTGAAAGTGAGCGCCTTGGCTTGGTATCACAGGTCCCATTGAACGTGCAGCGCATTGTACGTCAACGGCCCGATAAAAAAACTTATAAAGGTAAACTTAAAGTTTAATATACCTTGTACACGTAAAGTAAAGTGTATATTGTATTCGTTCAGATGTTGGTAATATTCAAAATTAAGCGTTTTGCTCCAAAATAGACATTCGGACATGGCTCTATCTACTCGTCTTATCATGATCATTAAAAGACAAGTAAGAACGCTATATTCGACATTCCGACTTTAAGATACTCGTACTATTTATTTTATATTCGGCGCACTCGAAAGTATACAACACTGTCTCACTTTTTATCTACAATTATTACCCGATCTTAACGAAATATGGCAAATCGGTAAATTATATGAAAATACATATACAAACTTAGTTTCAAATTAATGCGTTAGAATGTGTGGGAAATATAAGGTTTTTATCTATTTGCAAAAGCGGGAAGGAGTGTACCAAAATTTTGAAAAAATATATTCTGACGCTGTACAAGGGGAGTCTACATACCAAATTTGGCGACCCTAGCTTTTATATCTCTGAGATATAGTTGTTTTTGTAGTTAACGTTTTTATCGATTTGCGAGGGTTGGAGGAGCGGTCCAAAATTATAAAACAAACTTAATTTGACGCCCGAAAAGGGGAGTATACATTCCAAATTGGTGACAATAGCTCTTACAGTCTCCGAGGACTTGGCTAGATCGACTCGGTTGTTGATGCTGATCAAGAATATATATACTTTATGAAATATATATGCTGGTTTACACTACTATATGCTCGTTTACTCTACTATAGTACGAGTATAACTAGAATACCCTCTGCAAGGGTATCAAAACGCACACACTCACTAACATAACTTCTCTTAATATGCATGCCGCGCAATCGCAATCTCAGTAGTTGCACCAACATCGGTGTCGGGTCGGTGTGGATTTCAGTGCCAGTACTCACGCAAGTCATTTCAGTTTTAGTTCTACCACTCTTGGATTTGCTTACTCTTTTACATGTGTGTGTGTGTGTCCGTGCTCTTGCATTTGGCAAGAATCATAGGCGCATAGTCATGTTTTATTACGCATGTGTGTACAATTAGCTTCTTCGACTTGCTAATACATGTTCGTGCAAAAGGTTGGCATCGAACGAAGTCTAATTGAACATAGTTTGAGTACTTGGTTACGCAGTGGTCCAAGTCCAAGGCAACCAAAACTGAGCCGAAATACATCAGTAAGCTATAGCAGGATCTCTGCATCAATATGGTGTACCGTTCAAACAAAAATATATAGAGTGATGAATATGGAAGAGCTTATTTAGAAAAATAACGTCTCATCCGATTCTCAATATATTGAATACTTTTACATTCTGTTTGCAGTCAAAATGTAGTTGCGGAAGTCACAAAATCAAGTACAAAAATGGACACAACAGAATCAGAATCAAACGGAATCGCTCACGAAGTATCACATATACAGCACTTTTTCTATAGGTCAAACATTTTTATAACGGGAAGGACCGCACATTTTTGGAAAGACTAAGTATTTGTTCCTCTAATAAGCTATTAGGCTAATAAGGTATTAGGCCCCAAGTGATGACTGGATATTGTTGATAATCAGTGTCAATCAGATCAAGATGACTATTAACTTAGCCTTTAGAATTGTTGATAGGAGACTACTGTTTGATTTTGAAAAAAAAAAATTGTTAAAGAAGTTAATTTCTGAGTTAATGATCTGAGAACGAATGCGCTTGAGGTGACTGGGGCTAAAATTCACATCTCACCAGTGATCTCAGAGTGTTTCGACAGTTTCAACATTGATTTGAAGTAGAAAGGTCCGCAGTCTTGGCGACAGTCTTAATTCGGGAAAGCAAGCAAAAGAAATGGTAATATGAGTTTCACAGTCGGCATCTTCGACCTGCCACTCCTCACAGGGGGGCAAAATAAAGATTCACAATTATGAAACAATTGGAAAGGAGTCTGTGCATGCTTAAATTGCAAATTGCTGACTTCGTGTCCTGGTATAGAAGTGATTTACCTGCCCGTACGAAATAAGAAAAACACGGAAACACGTGTGGAGGAAATCTTTAATGATCCAGTAGGTTTTCCGGTCCAATGGTTGAGTTCTACGCTTAGATATTTTTTCTTTCAATAAGCTTAAAAAGACGTCTGCGAAGTTTAGTTTTCATGTTAAAGCCATAGCTGGCGACTGGTAAGGTACAGATGCAATTGAAAACTTAATTGTTATATTTTTGAAGTACTTACATAGAACCTGAAGTTCACATCAGGGCTTGAAGTTACACTTTTTTATCTTTAATTTGAGGATTTCCTTAAAAGAAATCTAATCAAAATTGGCCGTTAAACATCCAAATCAAGTGTGAAATAGTACTAAAAATTACGATTCCATACTTTGTAATTTGCTCATACCGAAATAGAATGAAGTCTAAAGATTGTATTCAGTTGCAGTTCCCAATGGATTCTAACTCTTCGGCATTTTCAACTTGTTCTACATATGTATTTAGAAGAGAAATGCCTTCTCTTTACTTATTCATTCAGACTATCACATATAATTTTAAATATGTATGGCTAAGTACATACCGAGTATTTCTGCAAAGTTATGGAAGCTTCGGCCGGCTGATGAGAAATGCTCATGAGAAATATCATATTCTATCTAAGCCCAAGTAATATCGAAGGAATTATGTTAATGGCCGACTGCACTCCCGCTAAGCTGTTGGATCATATAACACCCATGTAACATTCGCTCTAAAACAACTTTTGCACGTCGTAAGAAAATCAACTGACCTGGGGCGAGTTTATAACTAAAACGTCAAAGTATGGCCTAATGTATACCACGTTGAAACCAATTTGGTATGTTTTCTATTCGAACACCCAATAGGGCGACTCATTTGATAGCCATCTTCTTGCTGTATTACCTACCTGCTCTGATATTCGACATATATTGTTTATGTTTCGGAAAAAATCCACAGTAAGTTCATCGTGGGCAATCTACACCGTCATTGTTTGCAGACTGTTAAATTTGTATATGAAGATTCACAAGTTTATGAACTTGAATCTCCTACTTTTCAATGCGTGAGTGGGACTTTCAAGTCAATAAGGTGGAGAACCTGTGGAAGAGAATGTCTAGTACGGATCAAAGTATTTTTTTTTTTCGACAGCAGCTGGAATGGGATTTGTTTCTGCAAAAGTATTTTCGTGGCATTAGACAGTATTTGCTGAACGATCCCTTGGACACAATACCCAAGGCGCTTGTCAGATGATGGCGGTAAGTTAAGAGATTTGGCAATGCCAAGCTAACGGTACACTAAGAAAACAACGCTATTGCCTAGATTCCGACTATAAGATACTCAGCATTTATTTCATATTTTAACACTCTTTAATGTATGCAACATCCAGGATTTTTTTTAGGTAATGTGCTTTTACATATATAAGCAGAATGAGGGTAAAATTTTGTAACATATAATTTATACTTACAACATTGTCCGTGAAGTATCGTTTCTGATAGGATGCCTGATGCCTGATAGGCCCCAACTGTAATTTGCAGCCAAATGAGGGCCATATTTGTATTAATGTATATAATTCAAGTAGAGTAGGGATTAACTGGGACTGAGTGTCTCTTTGTATAAATTTTAATACGAATTATTTCCATTTCGGCTTGTATTGGCTTCATAAAAGCATCAAGTGCATCATGTATGCCCTTTTCCTATATGTAATGTGGATATTATCTATAATCGTCAAATGATCAAAAGCACGCAGATGGTCCGGCCATATGATCTATTTTTAAAAATTAATTTTAATAGAATTTATACATGCACATCCTTATCACAAACGTACATATGTATTTATACACATACACAATACATTCATGTTATATATAATAAATAATATATGTTATAATAAATTGATATTCTTTTGTAAGACTGATGTGTTCTTAAGACCCAAATATAAAAATTCAATGTACATATATACTAAATTTTCAAATACATATAATCGGATTGCATCATAAAGCACGGATCCAATTAATCCAATTAGGCAAATAAATAAATAAATACATAAATGTTGGATGGGTTATTTTTGAACTTCACATGACATGCGCAAGGACATACAACTGTACACACATATACTATAACAATATCGATAACTCTTATAATCAAAAATATACAGACATATACGAGAGTATTTACTGTGAATGTATGTGTTCATTCAATGTATTCTTCCAAGCGAAAGTAGACGAATATTTTGACTTCCGCATTGAACCTGTTCATTAAATAACCGTGCTGTTTTTTGTAAATAAAATAAAACTAAATATTAAACAAATTAAACGAAACAATTGCAGCTGTACAATTAGAATTAGAAAGGACTGTGACCTGTGCCAGTGAAAAGAAAACGAAAATAGGATACACACACTTACACACATATATATATATATATATATATATATATATATATATATATATATATACATGTACATATATATATGTACATACTATGCACATAACTAGGCAAGAGATATGTAAATGCGCATGTATGTATATACACCCATATGGACATAAGTATATATATATAAATATGTATATAAATTTGTACCCGTCCAAATGGTCTTACATATGTATATATACGTACATGCGTATTTACGTATTTCTTGCCTAGTTATGTGTATAATAATGTTTTCCGATAATGTTTCACTGGCAGCTGGTCTTCTCCTTCTTCTTCTCGTCTCGCCTATACCTACACCAGTACCAATGCGAACACGAACACGAGTTACAATTACAGTTACTGTTACTCTTCGGGGCTCGGTTCTGTGTTCCTGTTCGTGACGGTCTCTGTCGCATTTACTTATACATACCTAAGAAAAGTGTTTTATAAAAAATAAAAATTCCAACGTCAACGCATAAGAAAAACATGAAAACATAAAATTCCAACTTTAAAAAAGAAGAAAAAATAAACAAAAAATAAAGCGAAAAGTAAACGAAATCATAAATATGTACCATAAGTTAGTTTCCATATTTGTGCCTAAAATGTAATCGTATTCTTTCAAGTTGTAATTCGAAAAGTTCCAAGCCCAGCTCAAACTCAAGTTTATGCTTTTCATATCACGAGGGTAAAATTCTTAGACATTTTCTAATTTTTCTAATTAAACGTTAAAGTCAAAGCTTTCGTTTTCCGTTCGATTCGATTGGTTGAATTTTTCGTTTTTATATGAATGCACTATGTACGCGCGTATGTATGTACATATTTTGATGCGGACGTCTCTATTACGCAGTTTATAAAATTCATGCGATACATACTTATGTATAATATACGGACTAATACATAATAAATGCTCTCGCACTCGCAAATGTATGTACTCGCAATTTTACATGCATAAGCATGTACGCACTCATACCTCCTATTTATATGACACTCCAGTATCAACAATATGTATAATACAAAAATTAATACAAAAACCGAAATCCATACGTATTATGTTTGTAAAAAAAAGGTACAGATACACAGCGGCAGTGTGAAGCTTGCATAATCCTTTTTGTTTTTTTGCTTAAGAAACATGTGGAAGGATACAAATACAGGGTGAACATGAACGTTCAAGAATAACGAGTACGAGTACCAGCTTTACATAAGGATACCGATTGGTACCTACATTCATACATCTTAATCATCTGTCGTCGCGTCGCTATGGTGGTCGCATTCGCCATGGTGGTCGCATTCGCCGACGTCCACCAACAACATATGTTCATACATACACACATATTTACTAGCCTTATGCTTAATTCTATTCACAGATATGGCGAGCATAATATTAATAGCTTGCCTTGCTATATTGGGTCTAATCATTGCGATAGCTCTTTTCTTAGCTGGCGGCTATCTCTGGTGGCGACATAAAAGATCACAATTGCAATTTATCGAGCCAAACGAAGATGAAGAATCCAGTAGTTATAGCTTAAGGTAGGTTTATTAACCAAGTGAGTATGATTGGGGCTTAACTGTGCGTTCAAAGTCAAGGAAAGTGGAGTACTCCCTAAGGGAAAGCGTAATGTCTAATTACTTCGGGTAACCGAAGCTTACATACATAGCAGACTGACACGTTCCAAATTTGGTTTACTTCGAATATATGGGAGCTATATATAAAATAATTATCCAATCTGGATCAACTTTGGTCAGCAGACGTTGGGGCTTCTAAAAGTGGCATTTTTCAAATTTTGTTCAATTTGGATAAAAAACAACCAAATTCGCTGCACTGAGAGTTCATTCCGAATCGATCGGTCCGATCCGAATAACAGTTGTTTATACTCAAGAGTGGTTGCAAAGGTGCCCGAAATAAATAAATGGGACAAAGATTTGGCAACCAGTATTAACCGTAAGATGCAATTCTTGGGTTTCTCTCTTCCCACTATATTTCGTTTATAGTGTGCTTGTGCGGTAGGCAACAAATTTCGAAAAAGTACAGCACGGTTTTTCCGTTATGTTTATTTATAGATGACAATGTTGAGTTTTTCGAACGAAATAAGTAAATGGGACATATTAGTTTGTTTTAATTTGCGACTGGTTGACCACGTAGAATTTGAACTTTTCATATTGAATTCTGTTCAGAATATTAAAATAAACAAAAATAAGTAAGTTTTAAGTAAATTCATTACTTATAACAGCTCCTAATTGCTTTTTTTTGTTAAGAAATGTCAAGTTTTGGTCGTTTAACGGATATCGAGCGTGGAAGAATCTTGGCACTGCGAGATTCGGGGATGTCAATACGCAAAATTGCAGGCAAGGTCGGCAGAAATAAGAATACGGTGGAAAAATTAATAACGAACCCTGAAAATCATGGGAAACAACTCCGCTCTGGGAGCCCACCCTTGGTTGACAACTAGGACAAAAGGCGAATAAAAAATCTAGCGGTCAAGGAAAATATCAGCGCATCCCAAATACGGAGCAATTTGTCTCTACTGATATCTACGAGGCGTGTGCAACAAATTTTAAAGTGTTCCGAGAATGTTTCGCATGGAAAAAAACTGTTAAAACCGGAACTACTGCCTAGGCACAAAGCCGCTCGATTGCAGTTTGCAAACAAATATAAATTTTGGGATACTGAATGGGAAAATATAATTTTTAGCGACCAGAAAAAGTTTAATTTAGACGGCCCTGATAGTTACCGCTATTATTACCGCGATTTACGATGCCCAAAAAAAGTCCACGTGTCCAGAAATTTCCACGGAGGATCTCTTATGATATGGGCTGCGTTCGGCTTCAATGGAAAGATACCCATGTGCTTTATAACGCATAAAATGACTGCACAAAATTATGTGGAGCTCTTGGAGAGTGTATTAGTGCAATTTGGAGAGGATAAATTTGGTGATACCTGGATTTTCCAGCAGGATAATGCACCCATCCATACCGCAAGGCTAAGTCACTAAGTCTTTTTTTAAAGATTCCCAAATTCCTGTTTTAGAGTGGCCAGCACGCAGCCCGGACCTAAACCCGATTGAAAATCTTTGGGGCATCTTGTCTCAACGGGTTTATGCCAACGAAAGCAATTTTCAACTCTAAACGAGTTAAAAGTAGCCATTATGCGAGAATGGGAGAAATTGGATATACAAATGCTCCAAAACTTGGTCAATTCAATGCCAGGACGGATAGTGAAGGTGTTGAACAACAAAGGGTGTTCTATTTAAGATATTGTTATAGTTTACAAATTTTTGTTTTTCTTTTTTTTAAGTTTTGACATACAAATAATGAATTTGTCCCAATTACTTACTTCGCTTCAGAATATTTTGTCTTAATTTTTTTCTTAATTTTCCCAATTTTTTTTTATTTAAATATGTTAAAGTCTATTCATAATATTATTAAGTTTGTATAATAATTTGTTTTTTGAAAATATATTAAACGGTTAAGTTGTTATTCCTTAGAACGTAGTGTCCCATTTACTTCTTTCGCGCACCTTATGTGATATAGTGGTCCGATCTTGACGATATGAGCAGCTTACAGCAGAAAGAAGACTATTGCGGAAATTACAAGTCGATCAAGCATATATGGGGTCGGAGATCCTTCTTTCTATGCGTTACAAATATCGTGACAAAACTATAATAGCCTTGCAATGTATGCCAATCAATACAATACAATTAAAGTTGCACAAACTTCTTTAATTATTTCCCGGAATTGTAATGGCAGGCTTACAAATTTAAGTGGGGAAATGTTTTGCAACGATCCATCTTGCGAATATCAGAATCATAAAGTATATATATGCTTGATCGGCATGAAAGGCGGATTGGATAGAGACCGACTCTTTCAAAATGATTGCTTAGTATGAACAATTTTTCTTATTCTTAATAGAATTGAACCAAATTTTAAAAGTTTGCTTTTAGAAGCGTCCAAGTTAGTTGAGCGAATTTGTCTAGGATCTGTCTCCTAAATAACATAAAAAGCAGTATTGCTCTTATTGGAGTTGAAACCATTAGGTATGTCGACAAACCTTCCACGTCAGTCAGTCGAATTTTCAGTCGGATGTTGCTACTAGATATTTCTGCCGTATTATCACGTTGCGCTCCAACAGTATAGTACTACTGCAAATAACTTGACAATGACTAAATCTCATTCAGAGGTTTTCCTTACTTAACTTATTAAGTAATTTTGCATTGATCCATAAAGGATCGAGTTTTTTCTGGCATGTCGGTGAGAGCTGCAGGAAGGTTTGGCGGTGCCATATACGTCTTATTGTCTTATCTGTTAATTTATGCACTAAAAGGGATAAAATCATATTATATTATATGTCCGATGATGCCTAGGATTCGAAGTATTACTCAACAACTAATGTAATACGTGTTGTTCTTTCTCGCGTTCGTATTACTCTATTTTTTTTATAGTCATACGTCGTGACGCTTTTTGTGGGTTTCGAAGCACATTATATCGGCATCTAAGCCACAATCTCATTCATCTTCGGCTATCCCTTTCCCGATAGTTTTCGGAGCATTTACTTGTATATGCACATGCTGAAGTCTGTTTAAACTTTCCAATATATGCAGGGCTACCCAGGACATTGTCGACTCTGGCAATCCGCCTAGTAAACCACAAGTGCCGGTGGCGCAAGCTATTACTACTCCTTTGCAGAATAACATTAATCGGAAATTAAATGGGTTCTTAAACCTAAGAACTCCCCTTATTGGGTACGTATACATATTACTTGTAGTGGCGATGGTGGTATATTATAAGCTTGGTGTGAGCTAGTACTATCACACACGTACACATACGTATTTGCATAAGTATTTTTGTATATTTGAAATATCCATTTTAGAGGCTCGGCCACACCCACAAAAGCTTCTAATACTCCCTCAGGAGGAAGTGCAAACGATGCAACATCAAAAGATTCGGCGGTAAGACGCTTGTACTTGTTGGGGTTTTTTTTACTTTGTTTATGATGTTCAATGTCACGACTGCATTATGTTGATAACTGATAACATGTGTTTTTCTAATTTTAGAACAAAAGTATATCCATGACAGATATGTACCTGGACAGCGCGGATTCTAGTGAAAATGTGGGACAGATACATTTTTCCTTAGAATATGATTATCAAAATACAACGTTAATTCTGAAAGTTCTTCAGGGGAAAGAGCTGCCAGCAAAAGATTTAAGCGGCACCTCCGATCCATATGTGCGGGTTACACTATTGCCAGACAAAAAGCATCGATTAGAGACGAAGATAAAGCGTCGCACCTTAAATCCTCGCTGGAACGAAACATTTTACTTTGAGGGCTTTCCCATTCAAAAGCTTCAATCGCGCGTAAGTTTTGGACGTTTTCGAATAGTGAAAATAATGCCTTGCTGCGCCTAAAACTTACGCTAATAATATATAACGATTCCAAATAGGTTCTTCACTTGCATGTTTTTGACTATGACCGCTTTTCCAGAGATGATTCCATTGGAGAAGTTTTTCTGCCTCTTTGTCAAGTGAGTAAGCCCACGGCCATACTTATGAATATACTATGTACTATTACGATTAATTAAAATTATCTCATACTCATCCATGTAGGCTGACTTTGCTGGCAAACAATCATTTTGGAAGGCCCTGAAACCGCCTGCAAAAGACAAGTGCGGCGAACTTTTGTCCTCGCTGTGCTACCATCCTTCAAACTCTGTTCTCACACTGACATTGATAAAGGCGCGTAACTTGAAAGCTAAGGATATTAACGGAAAGTCTGGTAAGCGGCTAGCAGATTGTAAAGTGGAAATTCAAAATTCGTGTTTCTCTAAATACACTTCATTCTAAATTTACTAAGCCGCTGGTGTTGGCGCTGGCGTCTAAAGGCTCAAACTGTTGACGTCAGGAGATCAACAGCGGTCGCGGGTTCGATTCCCGCGCTTGGGCTGGGTGTTCCGTGTTGTATATATATATGTATGTGTTGTGATTGTTTGTGTTCGTCCTCGTCCCTGTCATTTGTGTCTACCGGGACGCTGAACTCCCCTCAACCCCTCATCCCTTCACCAACTCACCCCCTCACCACCTCACCTACTTATCACCCCTCCTCAACAACTCGACACAAGTTAATGTACTGTAATTGCTAATGTAAATTCCATACAATATACTGATTGTCCACATAATAGGACAGATTGTATATAAAGATAATGATATATATTTTTTTTATTCTAAATTTACATTTCAGATCCTTATGTAAAGGTGTGGCTGCAATTTGGCGATAAGCGTGTGGAGAAAAGAAAAACCCCAATATTCACCTGCACTCTGAATCCTGTATTTAACGAGTCATTCAGCTTCAACGTTCCCTGGGAAAAAATTCGGGAATGCTCCTTGGATGTTATGGTGATGGACTTCGATAACATTGGTCGAAACGAGCTAATAGGGAGAATTCTGTTAGCAGGTAAGTGGATGTCAACTCAAACTCATATGCAAAAGCGAACTCCATCTACTCACAAACACGAAAACATGCAGGCATATGCGGGCCAAAATTATAATTATAATTATATGGTATATATACCATCATCATCGTCATTCACTTCACACGAGTATTACCGCTTATTCTGAATTTGCTAACTTGATCATTTATTGCTTAATTGAATCATAAGTCTTACGTTAATCTTCTGCAGAGATAAAGAAGTAATAAACTGTTATATAATATAGAAGACCGCTCTTAATCAGCTTCGGTCAACGGACTTGGGACCTCCTAAAATGGATACAAACCAAATTTAGATTTGGAAGAAGAAAAAAATTGGTTCTATGGGGATGATATAGCTGTCCGATTTGTATAAAACTTGGTAACAGTGGTGGGACCTACTAAAATAAATACATGCCGAATTTGGTTCGATTTGGATGAAAACAAACCGTATTCATTCTTAAAATATCGGTTCTATTGGGGCTATATGATATAGCTGCCCGATCCGTATCAAATTTGGTCAGTTGACAAAGATAGACCCAAAATTTGGTTCCATTCCAATGAAAAACAAAAAAGCTATAACATAAAAACACAACTGGGCGGTGGATTTTTATGGGGCCACCCTAAAAAATTCTTGTATAAGACGAAATATTTTATTGAACATTTAGACGTATTATATTTGATCCGCTGGATCGTATAGTTCAGTATGTATAACTAAACAGGGATAACTATAACTAAACTACTGTGCGATAAGGGAGAATACGCATATTCATATATATTTTGTTGGGCGGCATAATCAGCAGCATTTACCAATTGTTTCTTAAATTCAGAGCAAAAATGTTTTCAGCAATAGTTTGAATCAGACAAGCCATTCTATGAGTAAGTTGGTAACCAGCATGGAGCCCTCTTTTTCACAATGGGTTTATTCCCACAAAAACATTGGTAGTCCTAATGTACTTATAGTCGTCGTCAGGGAGATGCAGGGGGCTGCTGCTTGGTATCATTAATGTTCTAAGGGCCTAGTCAGGGGGAGCAAATCGGAATTAAAAAATACATTTTTCGATAGTACCGATAATATGGATAATATGGACAATGCTGGCTGCGCCCTTTAATGTGCCTAATGGAATCCTAATAATTATTAGAAGTTATAAATTAGCTAGTAATTATTAGTAGAGAGGAAGATGGCGTTGTCTTCACACAAACGAGCTTACTTAGGTGTTCGGCTCTACAGAGTACATAAAGATATACATACATACACACACCTTAATATTTGTGTACAAACTTTTATGAAAATCGATTTATATTTTCACAGGTAAAAATGGATCGGGTGCTTCGGAAACTAAGCATTGGCAAGACATGATCTCAAAGCCGAGGCAAACTGTTGTACAATGGCATCGCTTAAAACCAGAATAAATGTTCGATTATGCATAAGTAAAGCGCACGACTATGTACACATTATTGGATACATACACTCCTAATCAATCAAATAGACGCAAGGTTTTCTTTGATAGAATATATCGAATATAGAATATATTCAAAAACAGAATGTTTTAGACTTAATTAGCCTTTATTAGAAATCACTCCGTAAGTTCAGTTGGACATACAATCGTATAGTGACTTTAAAAGAGATCATTGATAGTTCGATGCAGGCGCTTTAAAGGACAGTTTTTGAATGAATTTGCCACGTATTTACCGTGACTTTATGGTTTCTTTGAACGAAACAAACCAATTTCCAATTCCAATTTTATTAACTTACTTTAATTATTTATTATTTAATGACGCTATCATTATAATGGTTTTCTAGAAATGTGAGACGCGCAGATGGAAGAATTTCCGACTATACAACGTATATGCATATGATCAGCGGGGACAGGTCGCAAACGTGGGATATTCTCAAATGAATACAAAAAAATGTGGTAAAACCAGAAAAAGAAGGTTAGCTTAGGCTTACCGAAGCTTATATAACCACATTGTAAATATAAAAACAACGGTGTAATTTAACTTAAGTTAACTTTCTTGCACTTATTTCGTACATAGCTTCACTTCGCAACTGAGAGACACAATATTCAAGGTAGCACTGTTTTACAATTTACTTCTTTACTTCTCGCACAAGCGAGTTATTTCTTGTATTAATTTCTTGCATTAGTGCAGGATATAGTAAGCATGGTTGTAAAAGAATATTGTAAGGTCCAATATGCTTACAGTTTGCTTTTCAATTTGATGATTCTTTTCGTAATTTTTACAAAATTGGTCCGCTTATGTAGAGGCTCTTGGAGTATACATATACCCCGAGTTCAGTCACAGACAAACAAACTTTTACTAATAGAAACAAGTGTGGAAACACAATCGAATTCATAAACTTGATCTACGTACTAATTTAAAGAATAATAAATACTAAATTTGAAGTCTCTATCTCTTAAAATTTCTTATGTCTAGATTTTCATACATCCAGACAGACGGGTACGGGTCTGCCACACCTGCTTTCGATTGTTACATACAGGTACAGGGGATAAAAATAAGAACAATTAAGACTGCTGTGACGATATTCTCCGAAGTTAAAGCTGAATCACGACGCTGTTTATGTTTCCATGGCTTCCATGATTAAGTAT
The DNA here is from genome assembly GCA_037043425.1 of Hirtodrosophila duncani. Classification (NCBI taxonomy): domain Eukaryota; kingdom Metazoa; phylum Arthropoda; class Insecta; order Diptera; family Drosophilidae; genus Hirtodrosophila; species Hirtodrosophila duncani. The sequence goes on from JBAMBM010000776.1 coordinate 299,284, forward strand.
TCACAAATTAAAATTGCGACACATGAGGTCTAATTTAAATTTTCATTTAGTTCACTTCATATCATTTAAAGTCAAAGTGTAAGAGATAAACTGAGTCTCTTGGATTGATCGGGAGTGTACTTGCGAGTTTGTACTTAAAAAATTAAAATGAGTTTATGAAAAACATAGACAAGTCTACATGTGAAACATAATATAATTTTATAGAAGCGGAAAAAATGTAGCAGTATTTCCAATAAACTGGCTGCACATACATACATACATACATACTTGCATACATTCGTACGCCAACACATAGCACTTCTTAGCATAAATATGTATTTCAATAGAGATTCAAATTGGGAATCGGATATGGTAAGAAGATGGAGAGCAAGAGTACGAAAAGTACAAGTATAATTCAAATATGACTTCGGAGTTGGAGAGTTGAGGTTGGATTGGGAGATTATAGCAATAGCTGCGATCTAATTATTATTGGTTTGTTATCACATAATCACCAAAATTTAATGAATTGTCTTTGAAATGCTTTTACTAAAGAACATGCCGACAAATACAATATGTATTTACTTGTAAGTGACAAATATTCAGATCAACAAACAAACAAAAAATATCGGAATCAGCACAAAACATGGATATATAGTCAAAGTATACTATATGTACTCATATTTACGAGTAACATTCTTTTTTACTGAGCACAGCAGCAACAGGCGCAGGCCCCAAGAGAATAAGATTCGGTTAGCTCGCTGGCCTAACTTAGCTGTTCAATTTGATCAATTTGATTTATTGGATAGAAATAGAAATTGTATTTTTAATTAGCTACATTATGTAATAGTGTCAGTCAGATTACTGTTACATTACTGGCATTATCATCGGGTTCTTCTCGCAAATGATTTGGAGAAGTGCAGGAAATGGTTAAATGAGAACACACACACAAAATATATATGTATATAATACAATTGAATTGTTAAAATTATTAGATTAATAATAATCTAAACTAATTTAACTCGTAAAACGACATTGTTACAAGTTACTTACTTAATGCGAATTGTTGTTTCTTTTACAATAAAAGAGTTGATGCTAAAGCTAAAGATAATGCTAAGGCAGCAGAGGTGTGAGAATAAGGTCATATTAATCTTAAACGTTGCATAGGTTAAATTAACAGGAACAAACCAGACACCAACACACAATTACACGGACACTAAAACTTATTTAGTACGCGTATGATAGGCATAGGCTCTGTAGGTTATACAAGTGAAAATGCAAATACAATACATATTTGATTAGAAAGGCTATATTATGATTAGCAAATAAATATTGAATACTTAAACACTTAGTAACTATAAAGAATTAGCCAACCATTGCCGGAACAAGCGTCTACTGAAATGAGATGAGCTGAGATTATATGAGATTCGATGAAGTGCAAACATACATAAATATATGAAATTGAAATTAAGAGTAAAAGTATAAAAAAACAAATACAAATAAAATGAAATTTATAAATTGATAAAATGAAACTGAGTTTAAAAAACGAAAAATCGAAAATTCAACCCACCTTGAAATTACATATTTGTTATATACCTGTTATAATATTATTACAAATAATTTATAATAATTACATAGCTGCAAATAAAGCATTTTAAACCTTCTCACATATCTATTCCTTTCTTGAGCGTCGGCTGTGGTAATGTTGTTGCAATATGGAGTACTTCCCCTGTGATTTGAAAAGTAAAACGAATGGAGGCTCAAACACCGAAGCAGATGGCTCCGAAGCTGACGCGGCCGGGTAGAGTAGATTTGGTGGAGGACGAAATGCAGCGCTTTTATAAGGAAATGTTGGGCCCGGTGTGGGTTGACGGGAGCTTGACGCTGGCTTTGCCGATTTAATTCTATATTATATTAATTAGTTATTTGTGGTCGCTATTACTAGTAGTATTCTCTCAACTGAACGCAGGTATTTGCTGTCACTAGTTCTAGTATCGTTACATTACCTGTCAAGGGTTACCAATTTGTATGTAAATATCTGGCTTAATATGACGTTTCCAATCAATCTGGTTTCCGCTTATATATATTATATTTTATTTTAACATATACTATACGAATACGTCCATCACTAGAATGATATGTTTTAACTGTGTTAACTCGTCGTTTGGCCAGTCAGAAGTAATTTGATTTATGTCTGTACTAGCTCGTTCGTTCGTTTCATTATCTGAGTATATTTCAATTGGAAATCCCCGTCAGCAACCAAATTGGCACCAGATGCCATACATGTAAAAATCACACCGTATGGTTTTACCTGACTTCTGTTCACAGTGATTTCTATCGGACAAAAATAATCAATGCCCACATTCAGTTTCGAATAATCTTTTTAAAGGTATTACGAGATTTGGTAATATAAAAATTGTGTCGAAGGTTTGATATTACTGTTTTTATTCCCATGTGACATTCTTTACATGATAAAATTGAACTAATAAGCTTGTAATGGGATGGTCTTTGTTTAAAATAATCGCATTTTTTGCCTCATATTCGTTTTCTTTTAAGTTCTCCAATCTACCTTTATGTCTCAATAACCCGTCTTTTGAAATGATAAGTGATAAAGATTTTAAGCTACTTGAATTAGCTACTTGGTCAGCTTTAGTTAATTTCTGCGTTCTCGGGACGTTGAGGTACAATGCCCTGCACGTTCAACTGGACCCAGGATACCAAGCTCGGGGCTTGTTCCGCTCAAACCTCCCGCCTAACCAGCCGAGGGGCGGAGCCGCATAACGAGCGAAACGAATGGCGAAGACGAAAAAATGGCGGACTCGCTGACAAAACCACAAAATGCTTGAAATGTGGAAATACTTATCAAACTAGTGACAATTACACCAATTTCTCAGGTCATCTAAAGCGAATGCATCCCAGTTTGTCAATAAGTGATCTACCAAAGCTCTCAGACATCGTCCAATAAGGTAAAACCTGCGATCGTTCTCAATTGTTGAAAACAAAGGATTTTGTTACTTGGTGAAAGTACGTGATCCTCGCTAGGAATTACCTTCTCGTGCAAAATTGCGAGATGTGCACATGGCATCTATTCAACGATATGAGGTCAAAACTGAGCGACATTCTGGAAGCGGTTAAGTATTGCGCTGTGACAACAGATTGCTGGACGTCAAGAGACATTAAATTGGTGGAATGTGATCCGATCCGATCCTGGTCAACTTTGGTCAGCAGAGGTAGAAGCTTTAAAAACTGACATTTACCAAATTTGGTTGAATTTGAATGAAAATCAATTTTTTGTTGTATATACTAAGAGTTCATTCCAAATCGGTCGGTTTTACATATGAGCAGCTTAAAGCAGAAAGCAGCATATGGTGAAAATGCCAAGTCGATAGCTTTAAAACTGAAAGACTAGTTAGCATAGAAACAGACGGACAGACGGACACGGCTATATCGACTCGGCTTGTCATGCTGATCAAAAATATAAATACTTTATGGTCGTACATGATTCCTTCTATGCGTTACAAATATCGTGACTAAACTATAATACACTCTGCAATGGTATATATATATATATATATATATATATATATAACCTCTATAATAGATGAAGTTAAATCGTTTTTTTATTTTTTTATTTTACCTTGAGCCGGCTAACTACATCTATAATATAGTACAGATTATCTGACTGGAACAGAATTTCTTTTGTTAATATGTATTTATTTGTTTATTTTATAAGTAAGAAATTAATAAGACCCCTATTAATTTTATAACTTGAAGTCTTCGACGTTTCTTTTTACATTATAAGCCTTGAAAAAGTGCGCCGATCGATGTTGAGATCAAAAACATCAAAAGATCGATGTGGGCGTTTATCCAGCACTACTTGTTAAACTAAAACAGATAGCATTAGTCTTTAATTCCCTAATTAAATATCGTACCACTGCTTTCAAATATCGTTAAGGTGCCTAGTTCCCTGGTAAAAAGTGTTGGGAAGTGTTTGTCAGATTCGCGTTGCAAGCCATTGCATTAAAGTAAACATTTCTCAAATATGTTTTTAATTTATAACAACAAGCAATAACGTTCTAACAGCCCAAAAAAATAAAAAGCCAGCGCCAGTACTAAAACTACGCCCTTCTCCTTCTCTCTAGCTCGGTTTTGTCATTCTAAACAATAATATCGATAAATACTTTATGACTAATATAAAATTTAAAATGAGCATCAAACGTATATTTTTACAACGATTTTGTACACCTATTTAAATTGAGTTTTTAACAACGACAGAAGAGATATTTGGGGAAAATGAGAAAGCGCTTAATTGCACTTTAGCGAACTTCATTCATGGCAAATTTTAAGTTGAAAATTTGTTTGTTAAATATCGCCATCTTTATATCTTGGCCTAATATTCCCGGTAAGCCAGCTAAAGGGACATACCTTCAAAAGCATCTCACATTTTGTTAACAACTTAATCGCTGTTTTTGAGTAATTCTTCAATTAGTAACCTAAACTAATTAACCAGTAAAATGAACCGGTGCACTGGAAGGGCGATAAGCAAGCCTATTACACATGTGGAGAAATGTATTAAAAATGTCAATACATTTATTGTTTTCAAAAAAAATGGTAATCAACATATATATATTCATACGTTGCATTGCCATACATACATACATCTTGCCTGGCCACATCGGCCGATTAAAACAAGTAAGAAAGCTTATATACTAATTACGTTAACATATATACACGAATTTGTTTTAATTTGGATGAAAGACAGAAAAGTTATCTTCCTAAGTGTTGATTCCAGAACAATCGGTTATATATATAATTGTCTGATCTTGATCAGATCAGGCCAGTGAACGTAGGGTTTATTTAAATTGAGACAACCCGAGTTTAGTTTCATTTGGATGAAAAACATAAAAGTTCTGCTACTAAGTGTTCATTCCTGAACAATCGGTGCTATACGATATAGCTGTCCGATCTTGATGATGAGACAACCAGATTTTGGTTTGATTAAAAAAAAAACAGTAAAGTTATGCTCCTGAGTGTTCATTCCGTGACAATCGGTTTTACCGTAGCTATATAATAAAGTTCTCCAATCTTGATCACATTAGGCCAGTGGACGTGGGGCTTATTCAAATTGATGCAAACCGAGTTTGCTTTGCTTTGGATGAAAAACAGAAAAGTTATGCTCATGAGTGTTTGGTTTGATTTGGATGAAAAACATAAAAGTTATGCTACTAAGTGTTCATTCCGTAAAAATTAGTCATATGGGAGCTGTATGATATAGTTGTCCGATCTTTATCAGATCACGAGTGAGGAGTCCTCAAATGGATACAAACCAAATTTGGTTTGATGAAAAACAGAGAAGCTATGCTACTAAGTTATGATACAATCGGTTATATGGGAGCTATACGATATTGTTACCCGATGTGGATAAAACTCGAGCTTGACCAGCCTGCACACAATGGAAGCATTTGTTAACAAATTTCAGCTTTGTAGCTTTTAAGACTTCTGAGATCTTTGTGTTGAAACAGACCTATGAGATCTCTGCGTTTAAACGGACATTCGAACAAACGGTGACAGCTACATTTCTATGCGTTGCAAGCTTCATGATAAAATAAAAATACAATCACATATTTTGTGAATGATATCATTTATTTTATATTTTCTTTGCATTTATACGTTTTTATTTTTCAAAAATTTTGAATTTTTCATGGTTTCAACTTGAAAACCAAGTAAGAAATATGTATATAAATCGTCATTGTTGCTAAAAATATATCGTTGCTAATAGCCGAATATATATATCGCAATAAAATCGTTGGAGTTATCGATATCAAACATCGGTATAGCATCACGTCTCAATCCTATTGTACACATATAAGGGGATTGTGTTTGTAAATGTGTAGCCCTTTTTGCAGTGTAAAGTGAATATAATATAAAATGTAAATAACCACAATATTAAATAAACAAAATATCCAAATCGCGTTGTTGTGTGAAGTTTAAATATAAATATATTTCTAAATATTGATATCAGTATCGCAGTCTTTGTGTTGATCCTAAACATTTTTTAGAAAATAGTAAATAAGTATGTATGCGGTGTATGCACACATACAGGCATGCATACTCACACATAGGTTTACAGTTTTACAGGCAAATGCAATAGAACAATGTTGAAAGTTTTGTTGAATGAGGAAGGTGCAACTAAATATTAATCGGGATCTTCGCTAACCTTACAACTAAAATTAATTCGAAGGCTATAATCGAAAATATGTATGTGTGTCTCAGTGCAACTATAACTAATATTGAGCGGAGCTGAACACTTGTACAATTACTTATGTGTGCGTTCTCAGGCGCAACTCGCATGACCACCTCACCCTCGCATCTTTAATTCCGCGACTGAATCTGATACATGTATACATTACATATATATATGTATGCACATGTGTGTAGGTCTGTCTGCACAACGAAAACAAAAACTTTGGCTACCACGAGATGCTGTTAAAGCTGAGACTTAAAGAATTGAGCATGACCGAGAGTAGGTCGAAAGCCATCCTCTTTCTATATGGATTTTGCATACTTAATGTACTGGGCTGGCAGAATATGGCCCACTGTGCCACAGTTGCCCATCAGGAGGCGGAAATGGACCGGAATGGGAAAGAGAAGCAGCCGCAACACCTGCCATTTCCCTCGAGTAGTGATATAGTAGCACAGTTCATCTTACCCCCGATTGCAACCCCAAGCGGCAGCGGGATGTTCGGCAGCTCCACATCGACAGTGGCAAACATTGCAAACCGAACAGCTGGATCAGGAGCCGGCTCTGCGGTATCGGTGGGTCAGTCAAAAAACTATTTTACCCATCTGAGCTTCGATTACGTAGACAGCGTTCTTTACGCGGGAGCCACCAATAAGATACTCAAGCTGAACGAAAATCTTCGCGTGCTGTCGGAAGCTGTTACTGGTCCCAAGCACGATGCACCTCAATGCCATGCGGGTGGCTGTCCCGATGACGTAGAAACGTCACTGGTTAACAACTATAATAAAATATTGGTTGTCAGCTATGCCCACAACGACGGGATTCTCATTTCATGCGGCAGTATTCGACAAGGTACAATAATACAATAATATATTTTAATCTATAATTTAGCAATCGATTTCTGAATTTCCATTTCCGATGGTTTTGCCTTGTGCTTGCAGGTGCCTGTGAGATTTACAATCTGCCGCGATTTCCATCTACGCCTCAATTCATATCCGTTCCACTGGCGGCCAACGATGAGTACGCCTCCACTTACGCATTTGTGGGACCGGCGCGGTACTCTTGGAAAGAGGAGGATATATTGTACGTGGGCACAACGTTCACGAATGTGGGCGACTATCGGCACGACGTGCCGGCCATTTCGTCTCGCCGTCTTGACGATTTAAACTACGCCGAGTTTTCAATTCAGCAGTCAATTATCAATATCGATGTAAAGTATCGAGATCACTTTCTGGTCGATTATGTGTACGGCTTCAATTCGTCAGATTACGCGTACTTCGTTCTCGTGCAAAAGAAATCGCATCTAGCTGAAGAAGCTGGCTATATTACGCGGCTGGCGCGCATATGTATCACAGATCCCAATTACGATAGCTACACGGAGATAACAATCCAATGCATGGCCACCGATGACCATGTGGACTATAATATATTGAGGGACGCCAAGATTACCCATGCCAGCCAAAAGCTTGCCCATCAGTTGGGCATTAAGCGGGATGACCATGTCCTTGTGACAGTCTTCTCACCGTCCAAAGAGATAAGCAATCAACCCGAGAACAAGTCGGCCATGTGCATTTACAGCTTGAAGGAAATTGAGGACGTGTTCATTGAGAACATCCACATGTGTTTCAATGGCACCATTAAGGATCGTAATCTCGGCTACATTTCCGGCACCATAAACGACGGCAGATGCCCAATAGTTGGCTCGCTGGGCAATATTTACAACTTCTGTTCAGTGGGACTGAAGATAAGCGGCGTGGCTCCCATCACATCCCATGCTCTGTTTCACTTTGACAACGTGTCAGTGACTTCGGTGACAGCAACAACAACTACGGATCAGCAGCATTCGCTGGCGTTCCTTGGCACGGAGACGGGGACCATCAAGAAGGTGCTGCTGTCGGGTCAAAAACCTGGCGAGTACGAGGAAATAGTTGTGGACGCAGGCAACCGTATATTGCCTAACACCATGATGTCCCCTAAGATGGATTTCCTTTATGTACTATCGCTGCGCAAGATCACGAAGCTGCGTATAGAACATTGCTCTGTGTATACCAATTGTTCGGCTTGCTTAGAGTCTCGAGATCCCTTCTGTGGCTGGTGCTCGCTGGAGAAGCGCTGTACGGTGAGGTCGACGTGTCAGCGGGACACTTCCGCATCCCGGTGGCTCTCGCTGGGCAGTGGCCAGCAGTGCATCGACTTCGAATCTATAGTGCCCGATAGAATTCCCATATCCGAGATGCAGACACAGCTGCAGTTAATCATACGCACGTTGCCAGAGCCTTTCAATGCCAAGTACCGCTGTGTCTTTGGTAACTCAACGCCTATCGATGCTGAAATCCTAGCGCACGGCTTGGCCTGCAGCACGCCTCCCTTGGAGCAGAGGCCTAGCATACCCAGCCATACGGATCACGTACTGGTTCCCCTCTCCGTGCGCAGCTCAGAGACCAACAAGGATTTCGTATCGCGCTCGTTTGCCTTCTTTGATTGCTCGCATCACGGCAACTGCCAGAAGTGTGTTCGCAGCTCCTGGGGCTGTAATTGGTGCATTTTCGACAACAAATGCGTCCACAAGTCGGAGCAGTGTCGTAATATGGAGAAAGCCATCAGCTCGACGGGTCAGTGTCCACATTTAAAGCGGAACAGCGAACCAATCCTGCTGCCAGTGCGCGTGCCCAAAGAAATTCGGCTGGAGATCGAAAATCTACCGAAACCAAAGAGCGCTCATGCTGGATTCCTGTGCACTATCCAAATTGAGGCCGCCCAAATGCTATTACCGGCCCATATCGAGTCCAATAAAGTGGTCGTCTGCGAAAAGACACCCTACTTCTACGAGACCAACACGCACGAATACGAGGCCAAGGTGGATATTACGTGGAATCGTCAGCATTATGTGGATACAGCCACCGTTATACTGTACAAATGCGATGTGCTTGGCTCCCATCGGGAGCATGCGGATTGCAGCTTGTGCGTCACCCGCCATCCTAAATATCAGTGCGCCTGGTGCGGCAACTCCTGTGTCTACAACGAGACATGCCATGGAGTCTTTGGCTCACCCCCAGAAAGTGGTGTAGGAGCAGCTGCAGCTCCCAACGCGCTATTGCATCAAAATGAATGCCCGCGTCCTAGGATTGACATTATCAAACCGTTGTCTGGACCTGTTGAGGGCGGTACTCTGGTGACCATTGAGGGTAGCAATCTTGGCATTCGCGAAGAGGATGTGAGAGGCAAAATTTCGATTGGTAGTGTCCCTTGCGAGCTGGTCAACTATCAAATATCCGTAAAGATTGAGTGCCGCACCGGAGCGGCCCCTCAAGAAATGTCGGCACCTATTAAGGTGGCCAACGATGCAGGCTTCACGGAGTCGAGTGTGCAGTTCCATTTCAAGGATGTACAGTTGTCCGGCCTTTATCCCACGCTTGGGCCCAAGTCGGGCGGCACTCAGTTGTCTTTGATGGGCAAATACCTGAACATTGGATCGAACATCCGGGCTTATCTGGATGAGTACGAATGTCTCATTAATGTGACACAGGCTTCGTCATCACGATTAACCTGCACCACGTCGGAAGCGACCCAACCGGAGCCAATACGATCACTGCGCCTTGTTGTCGATGGTGCTAATCGTACATTCACTTGTCCCACAGAGCAGTCAAACTTGCAGTTGCAACGCCAACTGATAAGCACGTCGCGGAACAATTACGGACTGTCTTGGGACTCGCCTCCGTTTGCTTATACATTCCCGCAGCCATGCTCGATTTTTAACTACACACAGGATCCAAGGATAATGCAAATCAAGCCACTACGCAGCTTTGTAAGTGGTGGTCGCATCCTTACTGTGCATGGCATGTACCTGGACTCGATACAGAAGCCCGAACTGGAGGTCTTTTTTGACAACGAGCGTGTCAACAAAACATTCTGCACTGTTATAAATTCCAGCCAAATGGAGTGTCCATCACCTCCGGTTAATTTGAAATTTCAGCTGCTGAGAAATTCAATCAGAATATCGTCGGAAACCAAATCGGAATCGAACTCTGGATCTATGAGTGTGCGAAGCAAGCGAGGATTCCGCTATAATGATAATTTTCACATGTACACGACAGGAGGCACAGCCTCCGCTTTCTCCTCGTCGACAAGTTACTTTGCTGGCAACCCAATGGATGTGGCTGCCTTTGTAAAGGTCCACGAAGCCCAGTTGAATCTCCAGCTGAGCTTCGTAATGGACAACGTACAGTTGGTGCGCGATTTGAATAAGTATTTCCATGATATACGCAGCACCATTGTCTATCTGGCAGATCCGAAGTACATGCCCTTCCCGAATGATGGCATTAAGCTGTACAAAGGCGACACTCTGGTCATTGAGGGCGAGCTCCTCAACCTGGCTGCCGATGAGTACGATGTGAATGTGACTATTGGCACTTCGCAATGCAATATAACGAGCTTGGCGCTCACCCAGCTGCTGTGCATTCCTCCTGAGCTGCAGCCGCCAGCCACAGATGAGAATGGGGTGGATCAGTCGAACGATCTGCCTCTGGTTGTGGTCAAAGTCGGTCGCAATCTTCGCTTTGTCATTGGATCCCTAAAATACGATTTGAACAAGCCCTACGCATTCTCACACGCCATGATTGGCATTATTCTGACAGTGGTCGTCCTTGTTATAGTCCTTATTATTGTGCTAATTATATTTCGACGCAAGTCGACTCAGGCCGAGCGCGAGTACAAGCGCATCCAGATCCAGATGATAACGCTAGAGAGTAATGTGCGGTCCGAGTGCAAGCAAGCCTTTGCCGAGCTTCAGACGGACATGACCGACTTGACGGCTGATCTGGAGAGCAGCGGCATTCCGACTCTCGACCACATCAACTATATTATGAAAGTGTTCTTTCCGGGCGTATCCGATCATCCCATACTGAACGTGAACCTGGCCAAAATGCGTACTCATAGTCCGCATACACATCCGCAGGCACATACAAATTACGATGCCGCTATGATGCAGTTCGAGCAGCTGGTTAGCAACAAATACTTCCTGCTGACATTCATTGAAACTCTGGAGGCACAGAGATCATCTTTCTCTATACGGGATCGGGTGAACGTCGCCTCGCTGCTGATGGTTGTGCTGATGAACAAAATGGAGTACGCCACGGAAATTTTGAAGTCGCTGCTGTTGCGGCTGATTGACAAGTCGCTAGCCAGTAAGCATCCCCATCTGATGCTTCGTCGCACCGAGAGTGTTGTGGAGAAAATGCTGACCAACTATCTGGCCATCTGCATGTATGATTACCTCAAGGAGTACGCCGGGGCCAGCCTATTTCTTCTGTTCAAGGCCATTAAGCACCAAGTGGAGAAGGGTCTGGTTGATGCCATAACCCACGATGCCCGCTACTCTCTGTCCGAGGAGCGCCTGCTGCACGAGCAGGTTACACACTCAGTGGTCGTGCTGCACATACTACAGGACGATCTGGACGAAAAGGTGCAGTGCCGGGTCAACGACTGGGACACCATCTCTCAAGTCAAGCTCAAAATATTGGATGCCATCTTCAAGAATACTCCATTCTCAATGAGGCCATCGGTGCACGAAGTTGATCTTGAGTGGCGCCATGGGCGCGGAGGCCATCTTACCCTACAGGATGAGGATCTCACAACGAAAACAATAAACGGCTGGAAGCGTCTCAATACTTTGGCCCATTATGGCGTCAAGGAGTCAGCCGTAATGTCTCTTATTGCCAGGCAAAATGTTGACGATAGCTACAACATACCTTACTCCAAGAATCATCAGGCGCCATACCATAACTGTAAGTACAGGTACAGAGGGGAATCCGATTCTAACCTAGCTAAGGATGGGGTCGTATAATAAGCACAGTATAATGGCAACCTGGCCTAACCTGGCGATCGTTGCTTTAACAGTTGTGCTTACCGTACGGGAGAAACGTTTCCAGCATTGTTTCGTGTGTCGGATTATGGATCATAGTTTCGTTTTCACTATTCCACCATTCTTTCGTTTCAATTTGCAGTTTACTACATAAATAACTCACAGAGCCACATTATAATTAACAACGATATCGAATCGGGACTGCAGCAGCCGCGATTGTATCATCTGGTTAAACCAATCATGCCTGATGACTATATGAACATGAAGAACTCATCGATTTCGGGAACACTGACTTCTCCGCATCCACAGGCGTCGCATTGCATTGGCATCAATGTGGGCGGAAATGGGGCCGAGCGGGTGAACAAGACGATTCCAGAAGTGTATCTAACTCGCCTGCTGGCCACTAAGGGCACCATACAGAAGTTCGTCGACGATTTTTTTGCCACGATCCTCACTGTCAACGAGGAGCTGCCGCCGGCTGTGAAGTGGCTTTTTGATCTGCTCGATGAGGCCGCGCGGCGGCATGATATCGCCGATACCGACATCCTCCATGCGTGGAAATCAAATAGCTTGCCACTCCGATTCTGGGTTAATTTCATAAAAAATCCCGACTTTATATTCGACGTGAATAAAACTTACTCGGTGGACTCCTGTTTGAGTGTGATTGCGCAAACCTTTATGGACGCCTGTTCCACAACGGAACATCGACTGGGCAAGGACTCGCCATCCAATAAGCTACTTTTCGCTAAGGTAAGCATAAGTTTTCATTTAATTCGGCCGAGTGGACGATACTTAGAGCCTCCCCTAAGTCTGTATGCAAATAACCTTACTATATCCGATACTAAGTATATCAGATCAATCGATCTATCTTTGCCTGGGAGTTACTCAAAACGATCTTCTTATTCACACTATTCCAGGACATACCAAATTATAGAACAATGGTGACGGAGTTTTATAGCGACGTGGCACGCCTGCCGCAAATAAGTGACCAGGAAATGAGCACCGCCATGCAACAGCTGTCCGTGCAACAAAACGACGAATTCGATACGATTTCAGCCTTAAAGGAACTGTACATTTACGTAACCAAGTACAGAGAACCGGTAAGGATATGGAATTTTTAAACTCGTACTCTAGTAGAGTAAACGAGTATATTGTATTCGCGCAAATGTATGTAACAGGCAAAAGGAAGCGTTTCCGACTCTATAAACTATATATATTCTTGATCAGGAGCAACAGCAGAGTCTATCTAGCCGTGTCCGTCTGTACGAACACCTGGATCTTGGAGACTATAAGAGCTAGAGTCACCAAATTTGGAGTGTAGACTCCCCTAGTTTGTCGTCAGATCAAGTTTGTTTTTAAATATTGTCCTTATAAACCCCACAATTTTTGACAGATTTAGTTAAAACTCGGTTTATATATGTATTAGCACATAATCTACCGATATGTCCAATTTCAAGATCGGATAATAATTGTAGACAATCATAAAAAAACATTGTGTATGAAAGCATGGGGTGCCCCACAAAAAAAGAAGTCAAAAAGTGTAGCAATTTTTTTGAGTGTCTCGAATATTAAATAAATACTGAGTACGAGTATCTTATGGTCGGAATATCGACTATAGCCTTTCTACTTGTTTAATTTCCAATGCATCTACACCTACATACCATGACATGAATGTTTTCTACTGCACAGATTATGGACGCACTGGAGGCGGATCTTAACTGTAGGAAAATGCATTTGGCCCGCAAACTGGAGAGCGTCGCCTGCACTCTTGATGGCGAAGATATTTCCAATTGCTGACATGAATGTATATTTCGATGTCGATGTTCGATTTGTGAAGCTGCTGTCTTTCGCTGGCCCCTAACATTGGTCGTCCATTGCGAAAGAACACTTTCCATTCAAAGTGGGACAAGGAATTGGAATTGCCGCCTACCGATTCTAACAACAAGATCCCCACTTTTTGTTGCAGATGTCAAGCCCACACTCAGTACTGTACCTAGACATACATTTGCCTTTGTTTAGAAACAGTTCGAACATCATCTTTTGGAAATCGAATCTGCTACGTTTATTAACCTTTCGGATATATATAGACAGATAGAAATACGTGCATAAAATGTAGGTGTAAACGCTTAAATGTATTTTCTCAATTACGAGTACGGACTCGCAATTGAAATATGAAACGAAACGAAATGTGGCATACTTTTATTTTTTCATATACCTAGATACAAAATATAGGACATCATACAACATTATTGTTCATCGTATGTACACAAATATATAGGTTCTACTTACTGATATGATAGTTCAAGCATAAGCATTTGCTTTGTATCGATGTGTTAATGACTGAATTCTACAAAAACAAAAACATAATGAACGTTGCAATTGGAAAGTCTGCCTGATATTGATATCGAACACTGATTTTGTGTCAATGTCAATTGCATTTATCTGGAGCGTATAAGTACACGCATTCATGGAATATACCTTAGAATTAAACTCACGAACAGCATACGCGCACACACACACATACCCATATAGAAACAAAGGCATGCACACTGTACAATGTACATATATGGATAGATGGGGATGTGCACGATAAGTACACAAGTTTTGCAATACATAACAGATATTTCGCATTTTTTTTTAATGATACATGCACACTTAGCTATATACATACATATATATTCCATATACACGCACACAGACAGCCGCAAGCTCGTCGATTGAGTATAAATAACAGCTCACAATTAACATAAATAATATATAGGTATAAGAGTATGTATGTATATCCCTGGTGGGTATACCTGAATTCATTAAGACGAAACAATGCTGCCGACTTTAACTTGCGCATTTTTGAGTCATGAACACGAACGCGAAAAACACGAAAGAACTGAAGCTCATGTCGTCTTCTCGTTCATCTGCTTGCCTATTCCTGCTTTCCCGTTCCACCTTTTTAACTCAACACTGAGCAAAGTATTTGAGAACATGTGATATATATTATATTGTAATAAGGCTTTTCCAACTTTTCAATTTTTTGTTTGTGCTTGCTTGTTTTAAAAACCATTCCCGTACATAAAGCATAGCAAAAGAAACCCTTTTTGAGGACACCATTCAACCATTAGGTAGGATGGCTTAAATCCTGTACTCGAAGCTGTGGCTAAAGTTCTGAGTACCGCATGACTCATACGACTCGAATAAGAATCACACTCGATTTCCTTCTTCCTGCCAAGCACCTAACCTACATACATACATACATACTCAGGCACATTCGCCTGTGTACATAATCGGATGCAGACCCAAACATGTCAGTACATGTCAGTACATCAACGCTCGAACACCCACACATAAATCCACACATATAAAGCAAAGCAGACATCTTAAGTTAAAAACTAGTGAATACGAACAGTTATGTACATAGACGAATAAGGCGCACTCAATGTAATTATATACCATGTATGTATTTTTAATAAACAAATAAATGAGTCCTTTAAAAGTGCTGCTCTTTTAATAACATGCATAGATGGAACTTCCGTTATTCTCTGTTATAGTTGTTTTAGTTACCCCTAAGGATAATTAATTACAATATAAGTTTAGATGCACTGCGGATTACGAGTATGACGTTTGGCGGCATTTCACATTTCAGTAGTTTCGAACACAGACATCGAGTAAGTTATCCAATGTGTCGTCGTTACGGCTGATCTCGGCACTATGGAGGTACTGAAAGGGCTCTTCCATGCCGTCCATAAATGACCGAAAGTTTGTGTAGTCGCAGTTAATGGTGAAACTACTTGGGAGCTCGGGGCTCGACACAGCAGACATAGTTGTTGCTGTGGATGTGATTAACGCCTCTTTGGGATTAATTGTGGTATCTTTGTTTACTTTTGGGTCGATATCTTCGTCGTCGGAAGTCGACATTGGAGTCGTTATGATAATATTTTCGCTGGGCGATGGTATCTCGTCCTCTGAATAAATCTGAAACGAGGACAAACACGAAATGGTTCTGGAAATTAATTAAGAAGAAAGCCAAGCGTTGTTCAAACCATGCTGGGACATCCAAGTTTGTCGGCGATGAGGCAATTTAGTCCGGTCCCGGTCGAATCTTCAATAATGCCCGTCGTGCTAATAATTATGGTGCCCAGCTCATATTGTTGCTGCAAGCGAACCCCTTCATCTACATTGGTCATCGCCGCTGACGCCGTGGCCATCGTTGTAGCTGCCGGAAATAAATCGGTGCACAAGAAAGTATTGCCGGCATCGTCCACTTGGGAACTCAGAACATTTGATAAAGATAATTCTAGGCCCAGTTCCATTTGCTTTAGCGTTAGCGACTCAGGATCTCCATCTGTTCTCTTACTGCTTGACTCAGACTCCCGCTGTGTTTCCGCTTCCAGCTGCAGCTGTGATTCCAGCGAATATCTTTTGTAGCATAGTTGAAGAGGTCCTTGATTGAGCTTTGATAGAGGCGATATTGCAGGTTGTGGCAGAGCAAAACCTTCAGATGGATCAGGATGTGGCCAATGCTGTGAGTGCTTAACATTTTGATGCGATTTTAAATTGGTCGAATGAGTTGAAGCCGATTTACGATTGCGTATGCGCTTCCTATCACATTTCTTTGGATCGACCCCCAACTCCCAATAGCCACCCTTGCCCTTCTCCTCCCGTTTTCGATTGCGAAAGCAATGATGCAGCGACAAATTATGCCTTATGGAGTTCTAGAATAATAATAAAAAAAGTTTTTATTTACACTTAATACTGCATCGACCTGAACCGATCTGAGCTGATGTGAGACATACATTCCACTTCTTTCGGACCCGGAAAAAGGCAAACTTCGATTCAATCCATGCACATATCTGCTGCAGTGTGACTCGTCCATTCTCTAACATTGCCATTCCAATAATGTGTGAGTAGTTAAATGGTGGTTTTTCTGTCACATCCGTCTCATATTTAGTTGCGAGCTTCTCATACTCGGCCAAGTCTCTGCAATTTATAGACCGAGAGAGCATGGATCTTAGAAGACTTTTAAATTCTTCCAAAGCAATAACCTTAAGCGAAAAAATAACAACATTAGGAATGAGAAATTCTAGCTTTTAGTCAATATATGGCTGGATGCATTTCGTCTACAA
Source organism: Hirtodrosophila duncani (assembly GCA_037043425.1). Lineage (NCBI taxonomy): Eukaryota > Metazoa > Arthropoda > Insecta > Diptera > Drosophilidae > Hirtodrosophila > Hirtodrosophila duncani. Next base: position 316,478 of record JBAMBM010000776.1, read on the forward strand.
AGATTTGTCTGAATAGAGAGGCCGGATCGACTCGGCTGTTGACGCTAATCAAAAACAATTACAGATAATTTATATGTGTCCGATACATATATCTACAGTGTCTGTAGATTCTAAAGCCTTACTATATAATCAACTTTTACTCATTCTGAATCAGATGATTCCATGATAGCTAAGATATAGTTGTTCGATCTGGATGTAATTCAAAATAACTAACCGAAGCTTACGTGCCCTTGCAGATTAGTACTATACCGTTGACGTACAATGCGCTACACGTTCAAGTGGGCCCTTGATACCAAGCCATGAGGCTTGTTACGCTCGAAGCCCAGGCTGGAAGCTCCCACCAAACCGGCCGAAGGGCGAAGCCACATAGCGACACGAATCGCGAAGACGGCAAAAAGCGCGGACTCGCTCGCTCACTTTCAACGAAATTAAAAAATAACAAACCATAAAAATTTACATTATCTACTAGCTAGATGCGTTAGTATAGATGTTTTGTTTAAGTTTAGGAAGTTATTATTAGAGATAAAGTTAAATAGATTATTTTTAGATACAACAAAGGACACGAAAAGGTTCATGCAGGTTTAAATTACAGTGCTGAAGATAGATAGGAACATAATTTCTAGTAGTTCTACGAGGAACACAAAAACTAATTTGGCTAATTAAAGACGGCGAGTGAATATCACCATCGATCAGCTTATGCATAAGGATAACATTAAGCATAATTCTACGATTTTCAAGAGGTGGAAGGTTTAGTAGCAGGAGCCTACTTGAATATGAAGGGAGGAGGTTATTGGGGTCCTAATTCAAATCACGGAGAGCAAAAAGTAAAAATTTCTTTTTAACAGACTCAATGCGGTCCTGGTGATTCCTGTATTGTCGATGCGTACTCTAAAATAGGTCGGACAAGATAAGTATACAGTAGTTTGGTTATAGAAGGATCATCAAATTCCTTCAACCATCGCTTGATAAAACCCAGAACACCTACAGCCTTATTGACGGTAATTGAAATGTGTAAGTCGAATTTTAATTTAGGGTCAAAAGGAACACCCAAGTCAACAACTGAGTCGATACAATCAAGGCATATCGTTGAAAAGGTACGATGCCTGAAGAGGTATGCTACGAATAAGGTTAGGTGGCTACCCTGCGGTAAAAAGAACTTTCTGAGTTCTGAGATTAAGGTAGTCGGAGATCCACTTAAGAAGATGGGAAACCAAGGAGATCTAACTTATGAATAAGCAAACAATGATTTACCGAGTCAAATGCTTTGCTGAAGTCAGTGTAAATGACGTCAGTTTGCATTTTATTCTTAAATCCTTGTATTACAAAAGACCTACGCTTCATAAACCAATGCTGAGCAGATGAAATTATAGAACCACAAGAGTGTTGTAACTGTGAAGTTAATATTTTTTCAAAAAGCTTAGGAATAGCAGACAGTTTTAATATATCTCTATAGTTTTGGACATCCGACTTATTTCCCCTTTATATGCAGAGGAATAATGAATGACTCCTTCCAGAGAGTAGGGAAAGACGAAGAATTTAAAGATAGATCAAAAAGCTTCAAAATCGGCTTACAAAGCGCATCAGCGCAGATTTGGTATTTTTTAAATTAGACAAGGAGCCAAGGAGGCTTATTAATCTTAACAGGACTACTGAACGGAATCAAATCCTTAAAAATGGAATAAAGAATTCTATAAGAAGTCAACCTTTCTAAATGAATATATTCTAGCTGACAAGTTGAATGATGCAGATACAGCAGGAATAGGAATATCCATAGTAACGTGTAATGATGGGTGAAACGATTCTTCAGGAAGCAAAAGCGGACTAACTCTAGAGACCATTGAAATTGAAGGATCAGAAGCAAATATATAATCAAGTTGGCGATTCAATGTTTATTACAAAATTAAATTGAGATAAGGACAATTCAACGAATCCGTGTTGCTTTGAAGGTATGAAACCGGCTGAGTCGATCACAGAAGACCACGTGACATCACAGATGTTGAGATCACCAAGAACTAACAATTGATCAGTATCTGAAACCATAGACGCGATAGATTGAATAGGAAGGAAGCAGAAATATCAGAACGTGGAGGAATGTAAGAGGCAGTAATAAAGACAGAAAAACATTTAAGAGACACTTTAGTAATAAGTTCAATTATGTTAGGAAAATTAAGCAGAATTGGTTCCGACAGAAGGCCGGAATCAACAGCAACCAATGCGCCAACACCCTGGCGGGAGCGATGATCAAATCCATATTCAGTATAATTATTAGGAAAGATGCAGAGTCTAAAATATCGGTCTTTAACCAAGTTTCTGTAAAAATTAAAATATGACAATCAAAAGATAGGCTAACAGTGTAAAGTTTAGATTGTTTAGGTTTAAGGCCTCTAGCATTTTGGTAGGCAAAAAAAAATGAAGTTCGTTTTTTGGAGCTATGTTAAAGGGACGGAGTCTACTCGGTATCCGATTTCTAGTTATACCTTTAAACCACGACCAGGTGCTCAGGCCAGAAACTTTTTTAGCAGATTCTGTCAAAACAGTCGTCCGGAACACCTATCTTGAAAGAAGCTATATTGCGCTGCCTTAATCTTCGAACTATGAAAATTAGTTTTGGTCTGTGCATAGGCGGAAACATCTTCTGATGTAGAATCTACGGCTAGTCTAGAAATAAAGACCATCTTCATCTTTGGAATACCGATGAGAGGTCTAGGCAGAGCCGCCACAGCAGTGGGAATGCTGCTGTCGGACGAAGTCAACGATACTGAGGGCACGACACTGGAAAGTCCGACAGGTTGCACATTTTCCAACATTAACGCAGACGAGGAACCTTCAATTTTCGTGTCATCCACCCTCTCCAGAATGGCCGGAATGCCCATCCCCATTAAAGCGTCCACATTAGGCAACCGTTGTACGGGCTGGGGACTGTAACTATCGAGCGGACTATGAGTACGAAAGATAGAATGTCTAGAAGTTGGCACAGGGGGTTTCGGCTCTATAACGACAGGGTCGATAGAGTCCTTATTCCGACCAGATCTACCCGGATAATTTACTGTCTTGCACTTAAGACACTCCATATTGAAAAATGTGAAATTTGATGCGAGTGTCGAGAATGATATATTTAATTGCTTAAAGCCAACGTGGAGAGCATTAAAGCCTTCCTTTGCGTTCCGTTCGAACGAACGCAACTCGGCTTCAGCAGGTCGACACAACTCGCATGTAAATTTCAAACCATGATTATTGGTAAAATATGTAATTTGTGTAGCAGTCACCCATTGGAATTGAGAGGACAATGGGAATGATAGAAATGAATTTCTCACTAAGTAGCTGGTAGCAGAAAAAGGACGACACAACAACAATGAAACGATAAAATCTCTCACTGGGTGGGCAGCTGGCAGCAATGTAACGGATTGCAAACGAACAACGCAAATGCAAAACAATAACAAAATATGACTAGCAAGACAGAGAGTCTAAAAATAGCAATAAGCTTTACAGGCTGAGCAGAAGCAAAAACAAAAACGCACAAAACAGAGCTCACTGGTTTGCTTAAGCTTATAGCTCAGTTTTTGGTTTAATTTGCACAATAATTAAATTAAATACAAAAATAAACAATTTAAGCAGGTTACGTTAAACGTTAAACAGAAACCGAAATTGTGCATAACAAAAGAATAAAAGAATACTTGAACACACCTTAAAATTTGATACCCGAACGCAAGAGAATTAGCACAATACGGGAGATTGAAAAACATCAACCGTCTTGAGCGAAAGTCAGAGAGCGAGTATGAAATTCGGTTGAAAGTCGGTCGGAGGCTTCTCAGACTGACACGTATTGGTTTAATTTGAATATAAATCAAATAACAACAAGTAAGAACGTCGATATTCCGAATACAAGATACTCGTACTCAGCATTTATTTAATATTCGACACACTCAAAAGTATGCAAAACCTCTTTGATTTTTTTGTGAGGGTGGGGTGCTCTCATACAAAAAATGTTTTTTTGTTACGATTTTGTCTGCAGTGTTTATCCTATCTTAATGAAATTGGGGAGATCGGAAGGGAATGTGCATAAGCATATGCATATGCATATGTATAAGCATAAGCATATGTATAAACATATATATACCGAAATTGAGCTAAATGTGTCAGGAGATATATGGTTTTTATCGATTTGCGGTGGCGGGATTGGGCGTGGTAAATTATAAACAAAATTTATCTAACTAAATACTAGGGGAGCCTACACACCAGATTAGGTGCCTCTAGCCCTTATAGTCTCCGAGTTCTATTTGTTCATACGGACGGACACGGCTAGACCAACTCGGTAGTTGATCTGATCGGAAAGTCTTCCCGTTGCACAATCAAAGTTCGAGCTATCGTGAGTCCGATCTGGTTCGACTTTAGTCAGCAGGCGTGATGTGCGCCCCCAGGAGGAAGTCCACGGCAAAAATTTCAACGCGGTAGCTTTAAAACTGAGATCAAGAATATACTTTTCCACAGCCTCCGAGACAGGCGGACGGGCGCACTGGCAGACGGACATGGCTAGATCGAGTCGGCTTCTCACGCTGATCAAGATTATATACACTTTATGGGTTCGGAAAAGCTTCGTTCTGCCTGTTACATACATTTGCACGAATACAATATACTCGGTTACGCTATAGAGTACGAGCATAAGAGAAAGGAACTGGTAAAAATGTCAGCCCTGCAGCTCTTAAGCCTTCTGATCTCGTTGTTGAGATCAAGAATATAATATACATGTACCCGTGTATTTACCGTTTTATCTTGTTGATAAAGATATCGTAACGCTCTGCTGGAGTTAGACGTTTTGCAGCCGAAGTGGTTGAAGGCTTCCTTGATTCCGTGCCCAGGCTCTTCACATTATCGCGACCACAGCTCAGTAGCCTTTGCTTCTGTTGGTGCTGTTGCCGATATTGCCGGTTAATAATGCCACTGGTAGTGACAGAGGCAGAGGCATCTCCCTCGTTAGCAGCGATATGTGAATTCAAACTAACATCGTCTTCAGCGTTTGGGTCAATTGTCTTTGGCCACGTCAAGTTTTGGTTGCGCAACAGCCAATTGAGATTGGTTAATTCACGTTCCTCGTCCGATTCGTCGCCCTCCAGATCACTGGTCTCCATTTCTGTTTCTCTACCTGTTGCCGTTCCGGGCTCAGAATTTTTCCATGGCTTCGAATGGGCAAAGCCATTGGGATCGTTGTCTCGAAATTGGAGTACATTTTGTGTACCTGGTTTTCCCGGCTTAATCATTATACAATCTGTTGAAATAAGAAGAAGAAATTCCATGTCAAAGATTTGCCGTTGCTTCAAAGTTAGTATCTCAGCTCACTGACTCAAACAAAACGCCCGCACGCTTCACTTCCTTTTTTTTATCGTGTTCTCATGCTTGTGCTCGTCCTCATCATTATTGGCTCTCTTTGCGCAGAGCTTTGGGGGAGGTCGGCAATGGCGTGATTGGCTGTGCCGCCTTAGACCGGGTGGTGAAATGGAGGTGAAGTTAAAGTATGCAGCGACGCCGCCATTTTGTCAAATGCATATAAAATACACTCGGAGAAAATACACTCAAGGATTTCGATTGATTCGAAAAAAACGCTCAAAATACAAGTCCGCGAATTTGTAATACAAAAGTATTTTTGAGCAAATTAAATAGTTTTCAAACTGGAATTAATACTGATTAATTCAGAAATAAAATAATTTGAATACTTAAAATAAGAACACATTTTAGATTATACAGTTATTCAACCAATTATTAACCAAAGTCAACGGCATTTATCATTTGGTGCATTTATATCGGACATTTGCTTCGAATGTAATCTGCGGCTATTAACGTAATAAAACAGAGAGGAATGCAAACTTCAAGTACCCTTTCAGAACTATAAAAACGAACTATAAAAACTAAACGTGTTTCCTTTAGCTGTAACAATAGGCAACGAAGCAATATCCTTTCTAATTTAATTCAAATATATTGGGCAAGCATTGTGATATACAAACACACAAATTTTCATATACATGAGGCAGACAGAGGGCTAGCACAAATAACGCTGCTTGGCTTGCATTGTATAAAATTTTCATTTATATGTCTTTATATGGGAGCTATATGTTACATTGGTCATATCTTAATGATTTTTGCATATGAGTAGCTTGTAAGCTGCTGTAGCAAAAAAAACTACGGTAAAAATATAGCTCGATAGCTTCAAAACTGAGAGAGTAGTTTGCATAGGAACAGATGGGCAGACAGACAGACAAACGGACACGGCTATATAGACTCGGCTTGTTATGCTGAACAACAATGTAGAAATATACTTCATGGGATCGGAGGTGCCTCCTCGATAAAGAATGTATATACCTTATATATACACATTGTTTTGTTAATGGTATAAATAATGATTTGTACTTTTATAAAGAATTTCAATTTTTTCAAATCAGTCAACTTTTATGAGTGTATATTTGTATATAAGTATAATATTCTTACATCCAGCAGTGAGTGCGTATAAAAGAGTGTACTTTGATACGTACGTAATATCGAAATTACATTTTGCAATTTACAAAATTCTGATTTTACTGCCAGGGTACTCACGGAATCACGGAAATATTATTTCCAAAACTCTATGTATGTAAAGCCTTCCTGGGTTCCTTTACCAACATATATGTATATGAATACACGTATATATGATGATGTTCGTATATACATAAGTATGTGTAATTGAACTGTACAAAATGAATCATAGTTAAATAATTTGGCATTTCATAGCGGCCTCTTCAAATCAAATATCTTCAAATTCTTCCTGGTCATAACGCTACCTTCATGGGCAGGGGTAGGGTCTGGTTAAAATTCTTGTTGACGTAATCCCCGGGAGCTTCAAGCAAGCGTTTTTTGCTTAAATGTTTTTATATATTTTATTCAATTAAATTTTCCTTTATATTGATATGATTTTTTGTATATTTTAGAAATTAGTCGTACCTCTATATATATGAAGCAGGTGTTAAGGCGTATGTAATCTCTTTTTATTATTCTTTGAATTTGACAAATATGTGAGTATAGTTCCAGCTAACCGTTTCAAGTGAACTGCTCGATATATACTGCAACCGGACTCGTAAGCTTACCTGCACTGGGTACTCGTGCACCTGTGCCTACACACTCTGGTCTTGACCAACGGGCCAGCACCAACACCAGCAGCAGCACCAACCCCTTTACGGTAACAGCTAGTTAAATGGGTAGGTGGTTGCACGGGCATTTGCCTAGCAGTATTGGTCAAACTCGTGTATGGCAAAAAGTGGAATGGGACGTATGGCGTGGAGTGGCCTGGCCAAACCAGGAAGGACACTCATGCAGAAAAGAGCACAGAGCCCTAGATGTATAAGGGGTTTTATGCTTTCTGTGGCCTTAACAGTATTTCCTCCTTGCCAAGGCTTGTCTAGAGGAGCCTGAATCTGTTACTTCGTAAAAACCATCATGTCCGTATAGCGATTTTCTTTGATTCCTGTAAAATCATTCACTTATAACAAACACGAAAATGGGAACAGAAGCCCAGCAGGAGCTTATTCTAGAAATTCAAAATAGTATGATTGAGTTCTACTTGGTTTGCACTAAAACTAGATACATATTCATAATATAAGTATGTTTAATTATCTTATACTGAAGGAGAATCGATTGACAAATTATTTCAACTGTCTCAGCCTCAACCCTGCTGAGTAGATCGCTTCTGGCAGACGGCTCTGTGCCATTTACTAATATGTACCCCTCACACATACTTACCAGTTAACCACCAAAGTCGGGGGAAAAAAACCCGAATAACCATCGACCACCATCCAAGTTCCATTCAGTGGCACGAACGCCGCTAAAAGTTGACACAACCTACCCTCGTTTTCAGCCTTTGGTTTTACAGGTTTCGGACTTGAACTCGGACTTGGACACTATTAGGTCCGGGCCCTCTACATATACCGTACCATTGTGCTCACCTCCTTCTCAAATCGACATCTGAAGAGACGCTTGTACGCGTTACTCCGTGTACAGTGTACCGTATACGGTGTACCTGTTCGGGTTCGAATGCTTTAGTGGACGGCCTAGAGCCGAGGGCGATGGCGAGGGCGATCGATTTATTAATGTGCCTCTGTGAGGGAAGTTATATGTGCAAAATAAAAGACTGTAGAAAACTTTGGCTTTTCACATTATATTTATGTCATCAATGTTACATATCTTACTTCCATATATTTATGTATGTATATAGTATATTTAAACATGTGTATACATTTTATGTACATGTTTATGTTTACGAACAATATTACTGGCACAGGAGTAATCATATTACAGAAATAAATGCAAGAACATACGGTTCCTAGGCTTTTCTTTAAGGACATCTGAAATTGTTTATGAAATACTAGTCGATTCTTATCATACGAATAACATAACTTTATAATAATTATAAGGATAATAATATAAATAATAACATGAAATAAATGCATTCAATAATTTCATTTGGCTGACTATGAAGTTCTCTTTATAAAAGTTCTCTGTATAATGAGTATGTATTTGGAACGACAAAACCTAATCGTAGATAAGTATACGCTCCTAAATGTATACGAGTATGCTGATCGGGAGACTGAGACGAATCGTCTTCGAATCGTCTACAATAAATACTTCAATCCAAACATCAGAATAGATCGCTTGCATTAGGATGAATCAAATCCGGATAAATCACTCTCCATCTGCATGATAATTAGAGAAATATTATAAAGCACATTTCAGTTTTCTCAATCTCAATCAATTTATTCAAGTACGCTAGTCAACCAACCCGATATAAAAAAAATAAAGTTACCTTTTCGGGCTTATAAAGATGCATGTGAGGCAACAGAAACGTTGAGCCCAGATCTCTTTCAGCCATCGTGTTTGCTTCCTGAGAACAGGGAAACAAGAATAAGTATGCACTATACGCACCTCAATTGTTAATTACACCGGCACCCGTCCCTTTAGGTCCGGAATGCACAAATGCTGATGCCTATTTACCTCTCTCGTGTTACTTTGGCTGTGCATATCCGTATCGAAGCTTAGCTGCATTGACTTGGTTACCGCCTGAACTGTTGTCTCGTCCACGGATCGTGCATCAGTCGATCTGGTGAAAAAATTTGTGTGTAATCATATCCATATATTTGAACAAAGAAACACAGCTTACATAGGATTCGCATGTACATTACTTTTCATCCATGATGACATTCTATAATTTACGCTGAAAATACAAATATTTTAAGTTAGAAGTGCTACGGGCGAAGTAGTGCTCTCACACCTAAACGCTTGCATGATTTATCTTTGACTTACTCGCCCGGTCCCGGTCCTGAGCTCGATTCGAAGTTTCTTCGTAATAGGTTGTTTTCCGGTAGAAGGCTTGTTTCGCTTTCAGTGGCCACAAGCTGTTCCAGATTCACTAGATTATTGCTGTTAGATTGAGAACGAGAGGCAACTGCCTGATCGCTTACGATGGCGGAAACTTCAAAACCAGCGGATACTAATGCACCAATTGGGGGCATAAGGACAAAATCCTTGGATGACAGTCCATGGTAGGCTCCCGCTCCGGCTTCGGCAGACATCTTTAACTGTTTCGTCTTGGAATTATCGGTAAACGTTGTAAAAACGGTGTGCCTTGGAAGTGACAGTTCAGTTGATGATTCCGTGCCCATATTCAGCTTATGCGGTATATTTCCTCCAGGCTTATCCATTTTCTCCATTGTAAGTTGGTGGTGCATCAACTTAGTGTGTTGCAAAATCGAAGGATGGTAATATTTTGCACGCGGTATCATCACCGTAAGAGATCTATCGTTCTGCTCAGAATCCGGACAAGCGGCATCCAACTGCTGCTGAATCTGCACCTGCATGTGTGCCTCTTTTTGTGTATGGCAAGGCTCTTCAACTAGTCTACCCATATCAAGATCATCGTACTTGTTCCGCAATGTCAATGACTTGGTCCTATATTTGTTAGGGGCAACAGTCTTGATGGCATCTCTCTTTAAGGTCACATCGATGGATTCCTAAAAAAGAAACAGTAAATAAGACAGTCATAAATACAAATGACATTAAACGATCTTTACATGGGATAAGTACCTTGCCTAAGTATGGTATAGAGCTGTGGCTAGATTCACTATTCGAGTCATTTAAAATTGCATCCTTATCGTTGCTAGACCTGCGGATTAGCGAGGTGCTTAGTCCCGACGTCGCCCCTCCACTGGACTTGTTGGTAGTAGACGTTGTCATGGTCAACATGCTCGGGTGGGGGCTGGACTGTGTAATGAATATGGGGGTCGTTGTTGGGTGGCCACCCTGATTCTTGCGTCTTATATACGTTAATAGTATGCAGAAGAGCAACAATATAAGCAAAACGGTTCCAAGGGCGATTAGGCAAATCAATAAAATTTTCAGATTTAGCTGGCAAGTGTCTCCTGCGTGCCAGGCAAAACATTTGCACACGGTTTTAGTAGCATTTAATGCCTCTCCGACTCCGACTCTGACCTCACTCGCACTCGGCTTTGTTAAACAGTTACCATGATAGTTGCACTTGTCGCAGCCAATAATGTGATTGGAGCATTGACGTCCCGGGTATATGGCGTTATCGGATATATCAGCATATCCGTCGCGGCAGCTGCACGTGTAGCTACCCACTAGGTTAAAGCAATACGCTTTCGATGAGCAATCATTAAAGTCTGCATGCTCACATTCATCAAAATCTGAATGATTAGGAAGAGCATGAGAAGCGACATGAGAGAAAAGTATTGTTATCATGATCTGTGAGCTGCTTACCTTTTATTGTCAAGGAATTGATGCCCTCCGTTGAGGTAAACAGCTCTGTCCCACCTATGCTAAAGTTGCTCTGTCGTAAATACTTTTTGAAAACGTTTCCCAAACGCTTTTCGTCGCTGTTTTCAGACAACTTTATTAAAAAACAAAAACAATAAGATATACAAAGATATTTTAAGTAGCGAGTGTGTGTGCCGGTAATGGTAAAACAGTTTCATACTTCAACTTGAACTAACCTGGAGAAGAAATTGACTTATGACAGCCACTCCATCACGATCGCTGCCAAAGCTCTTCAATTGAACGCCATGGTAAACGTCGCGGAAATCCGATTGCATTATCATACGATCAACGGCATCGATAATAATTGAGCTTAGATGCCGATATTCATCGGAAAAATTACTCTTAAGCGCATCATTGAATTTCAGCAAATAGTTCCCCACTCGGCTGGTATTGATGTGCATTTCATATGTGTAGGTAGCTGCAATTAATATACAAATATAAATAGAACTCACTCACCATCTATATTGAGAGCAGAGAGTCTTAGGGATCTTAAAATAAAAGCTTACGTTTGCAAGGACGATCCGGGAACATGCGTGCAAAGCCTGGTCGACAATCACAATGACTTCCAGATTCTTCCGATTCCATGCATATTTCATTTTTGGTTGCCTTACAAACCGGACTGCAAGCAGTTGTTAAGCTTGAAGTTAATACTTTGGATGTGCCAGCGGTTGAGGTTGGGTCCTTGATGTGAATAAGAGTTCGAGTGGGACTTCGCATACGAGCATTATAGTCTGCTTTTGGTGAAGTTGCTATTAGAACACCACCTAAAAGTACACTGTTCAAATCAATGTGATGCGAAATTTCTTCGTCTCGCGTGGGGCTCTCAAATGATATGCTTGAATCGAACTCCAGAGGGACTTCGAAGTCCAACAAAATGGCACTCTCACTCTTATTAATTTCATTCTGAGTATTTGGCTTGCTACTATTACCAGTTTGACCAGCATTTACCACTACAAGAAGACTTTCTGAGCCTGGGTTTGTTTTTGGATCTGTGACAGAGATAGCGGCGTTTGTGCTGGGCGTTGTTGTTTTAAGTGTTTCAAAATAATTCTGGTTCTTATGGTTGAGAGTCTGTGATGGTTTACTTAGATGATGACTTGGTTTTGACTTTTTTTCGACCTTTGGCTTAACTTTCCTAGTAGTAGAGTGAATGGTTGAGATATTCTTCCTCAAAGATAAAATTGGCATGGATGAGAGGAGCAGCCCTGCTGTTTGAGTTTGATTGGGAGCTCGGGCTGCTGTACTATTTCCTCTAATTTGCGTTGTCCTCAATCTTTGTGTCCCCGCAATAGAAATGTTAGTGGGTGTGGCTATTGAAGATACTGGAGAAGACGAAGAAAATGAGTCCGCTTTCATTCTGGTTGTGGAGGCATTCGCTGGCAGCAAATGTGGGTCGGGCTCAGTCGTTTCAAATGTCGACACTAGCGTAACACTGAGAAGATTTGAGTGATGTCGATTGTGCCAATTTGTTGTCATTGCAATAGTTCGATTCGCTTGTATTGGATAACTTGATGTTGTCATAACTAAAATGAATTCAGAAGATTCCAATGGACTAGGAACTACCTTTGGAACGAATGACTTGACGAAATTCTTGTAAATATTCGAACCTTGCGAAGGATCGTCTTGCTTGCTTGGTCTTGGTCTCAGGCTCAGGCGCGTAGCCAAATGCGAGTATTGCTGACCCGATGATGTTATATCTCGCAAAGAATCTGATCTTCCTTCTGTGAGAGTCAAATAAGACTCTAGGCTAACACTGGCTATTTCAGTTTGTGGATTATTGGCATTGGTCTCTTCCAATTCTTCGGAAGGATCGAGCTTCTGCAAAATCAGACTGGGCGTTGTCCCTCTGCTGCCGCTTTGACTACTTCGACTCGGGTTGGGGCTAGGGCTTGGTGTTGAGTGTGGTCCTCGTGATTGAAGTGCTTTTGAATGCCATAGTCCTAATTCTGATAGCGATGCATTTTTATTTAAATTCCATTCGGATTTTACACGCTGCTTGGGAACTATCGAGGATGCAACTAGTGACAAAGCAGGCATAAGATTAGTCGTTGGAGTGAAGGGAAGGCTAAGGTGCGCTGTTTTCGTCGGTAGCTGTGGTAATGGCGACGGCGGCGGCGGTGGTTGCAATCCAAAAACATCTGTTGCTTTGGAAATCGCTGAGTTTGTATTCTTGTTTGGTGACACTACTGAAGGAGGAGGAGGAGGCATTAATATAGATATAGTAGCCTCACTAGCACTATCACTGTCGTTGCCTATGGCGCTCTTCTCTATTGAGTTTGACTGGTTGCGATTTATTTTCGTGGTTAGTAAGGCTAGCCTTACCAGATCGGCTTTGATGTCGTTATCGGTGTCGGTATTATCATCATCGGTGTACGGCCGATAATTAAACCGCTCACCAGTTGCCACGTACAACTTTTTTGAAACACTACTGCCAGTACCATACAGTGATGGGTGATAAGAATGGGATTGCGTTTGATTGGTGGCTGTAAATGGACGTCCTGAATGCATTTGCATAAGGTTACTATATTCTTGTGCATTTTCCTGTTGATGTTGAACCAATGAGATCCACGGCTTCGATGTCACCAATTGAGAACTTCTCTCCGTTTGATATACGATTGGCCCCGTCTTGATATTCGCTGAAGATGCTTTGATCCTTCCATGCTGTTTTTGCGCTTTTGTTGAGTTTGAAATGTACAAGTTATGTGAGGCAAAATCACCTTTTTGATCCTGCTGCCCCGACACATCGTCATCGTAATTGGAATCTTCTCTTTCTGATTGATACTCCTCATGCCGGATGATCCCCATGTGTGGTTGCCATTTAAACACGGGCATTGGATTACGGTTTGAAATGTAATCTACCTCAACCGTTCTAATAACTGTGGTATTAGGGTTGGTTTTAATTTGACCTTGCGGGTTTGGAAAGGTGTTTTGAACGCTTTGCTTGAGTGGACGTACACTATTTTCAACTGCCATAAGGTTGAATCCCACAGCCACTGCATTGTTTTGGGGCGTCAATCGCACCTCAACATTTGCTTTGTTGGGTGATATTTTGATGTTTGGCATGTACACATGCTTCGGGTCAGGAGCTATTTGGCCCCTGATGGCTGCTGCAGCAGTGGGAAAGTTCTCAGTTTCCTTATTGAATGTCAACGGGGGGACGTGCATGTTAACCGTGTGACTGAAGACATCATTTTTTAAGTTTATATGATGGTGTACCGCATAGGTCGAGGCAGACGAAGACGACGACAATGAGGGGACTCCCGATGACGATGGGAATCTATTTGTTACAGTTGGCATCGGCATCGGCATCGACATCAGATTATAAGGTCCACTGAGATATGGTTTATTCTGAACAAATGCCGGAATATTGGTACTAAATATTTCGGGAATTCGCTTAATTTCCAATATTTCGTTGTTGTTCAATTCTGCATTCAGGTAGTTAATTTGCGACGATCCAAAAGTGTGAAGATGACCGTTATAGCCTCGCACATTGGGGTCGTGGTCAACGGGTAGCCTTAGGTGAGGCGCTGTTAATGGGTATGAGAGTGAGGATAAGGATGGAGTGGGAGAGCGGGTAATATGATTGGACGGGGCATTCGGAATCGCTTGAAGTTTTGGTATGTAGGTGTACGAGTATGTAGGCGGGGGTGGCCTCAGTAAGTTATCAATGCCATGAATGGGGACCGTTTCTGTTCCTTGGCTTTTGATCGTCTTAAACCGATCTCGATCATTGGCAAAGGAAGAAACAGAGCCTAGAGCCGGTGCAGAAATAGGCGGAGGAAATAGTACATCATGAAGCTTAGTTTTCTTTTTAAATGGTTGATTATAGTCATAGACATAACCACTTTCTTTCAAAACTTGTTCGTGTCTTATGGCAGCATGATTGAAAGTGGGATTTGAATGAGCCACTGGTGACATATGCACATCAATACCATGTGGTTTGCCGAAGATGACATCAGCAGCACTTGCAGTTATTACTTCACCCGGCCGGATGGCTATTCCATTGTTCAAATTCAGCATCGGTGGAGACGCTGACACTGTGGTTGAGAGGGGGGAACGCTGCTTCAATAACAAATTTTCGTCGTTGGACAACTTGAGCAGATCTAGTTCAGGTGGATATATGTGCAGACTATTCTTTGTCAGCTCCAGTCCATTGAGATTGCTTTGATCGTTCAGCCTGTATTGGTTAATTATGGGCATGTAACGATGCGGAGGAGGCTGTGATGGGCGATTTTCCATTTCTTCCCCATCGATTATTTGTAGAGGAATATAAACTTTTGAATTTTCGGTCGAAGATGATACTGGAGCGTTTGTGATATTCGATTCCCGTTCCGGGCTGACTTGGAATGTCGCCTCTATCGCAGCTGGAGTAGCGGGCCGTTCACTAGTAATGAGATTCTTCTGTAATATGTCTGCCATTACATTGAACATTGGTCGAAATCGTTGCAAATTAAGAGATCCAAAAAGTTGGCTCACTGATTGTGGCACCAGAATCCCACCGCCATCGTCTTCACTTCCATCAGCGTCAGCATTTTCATTTGCACTTCCACAGTCACTATCGGGTAATGGATCTACGGGCACATAAACATTTTTGTCTTGGGATTCTGCAACGCTTAAGTCAAGAGCATCTACTGTATGATGTTTGACTTGGGTGGGTTCGAATATTGTCTGCTTTGTGGTCGATGTGGGCCTGATATATTGCGATTTCAAATGCGACTCAAGCAGACTACCGACTATCCGACTATTCCCTACCGACTGAGTTGTCGACTTGGTGTTGAATTCCGAGTTCAGGTTTCCCTCACTTCCGTTTTCGATTTCTGTTATTTTTGTTAGTAGAGGTGCTGCTGCTGCCGATGGGGTTGCCGCAATGGACGGTACAATTTTCAAAATATTAACTGCAGTCACCTGAAGTGTTTGGCCGCCAAGCAATGTGGCCATTGTTACGATGCTCGACACCTTGCGATTATTCTTGCCCTTTTTCTGCATCAGCATCAATTCGGTCCGGAACTTGGTCACAAGTTCCGGCCCCAATAGCGAGCTGGGAACGGTATCAGTCACGACATTTTCTATAACGCGCGTGTGAAATGTGGCTACCTGTGGCACCAGATTATGCGCAGGCTGTCCAACTGTGACTGTGGCAGGGTCGGCACCATTATCATTGTCCATAGTGCTTGTAAAATATGTAAAAGTTGAACGAAAAGTTTTTGTCGCATAAATGTGAACATCATGCGTCGGTTCTTCAGATACTTCAGATGAGGATGTGCTGGCGATGATGTGTTCTGGTGCTGGTAATGATTCCGTAATTATCACTTGGGTTAGTCGATTCTCGCTAGTTACGATTATTGAAGACTCATGCGGTTGCTGAATAGTTCTAGTAAAGATCATTTGACTGTAATATGTGTTAGTGTCCTGTATTGGCGTTGCCTCCTCCGATGGCTGTAAAAATGATATGTAGTCCTCTGGCCCAGTAACAGTGTTTACAACAGTGTATCTGGACGTGATGACAAGTGGGACCGAAATCTTCTCATTGTTACTGGTATTGTTGTTGTTGGTAACCGTGTATGTGTAGTAGTAGTGGTATGTGGTTGGAAAAATGCCCACAACAAGCTCGGGAGTCTAAATGCGATTAAACAGTGAGATTATATGTAATGTATATACGTGTGTAGATATGTATGTCAATAAGTGGGAGGAGTATACTATCTGAGTTACTCGTAGATATGGCCACGGGATATTCATAGTATGTAATTGATAACGAAATTGAATTTGCAACGTTACAGTTAGCAAGAAGACCACATATTTCCAAATGTCTTTAAACCCAACTGAAAATGAAAGTTTGGTTAAGGTACAGATGTAGGGGCAGCTACATCTGATTTAGGGGTATGGCTTAGTTCACAGCAAAAAAAGTCGGATATACGGGATAGACCTGGTTTGCAGCATAAATAAAAGATTCCCAAAATCAATGGACAGCCATTAGCACTTGAATAAGATCATCGGTTGATGGCTCATTCAACGCCTTTGTGACATCTGTCTGATATCCAGATAGAATACAAATAACAACATTATATATTATCAGAGAACTGTAACTTGTGATTGCAACCACGAAAATATATCCCTGAATAAATTATGTCACTTCAACGAAGCTTAGCTTCGTTATTCTTGCCGTTAGTGCACAAAAAAATTGAGAGCGACACAGCGAACGAAAAGCACTTTGGCATTGCGTTTGAATGAAATAGAATGAGAAAGGATCATTCTCTCTGAAATTAATTGCTGGCAAAGTACGAAAAGCAAATTAAATGGTGATTTTTCAGTTCGCTGATATTTTATTTATTTATTTGAAAGTTTTGGATCGCAATTGCAAATTGAGACCAACATTGAAGCCATAGTGCTAGGGGCGAAGGAAGTTGGGAAGTTCTTTGATATATATATACTCACTCTGGAAAGGGTCAAGCCCATTGCCAATGGTGCCGTGCTAGCTCGTAAATAACCCCGCTCCTCGGTATAGCGATTCGAGACAACTTTTTCGCGACTTTCTACTGTCGTGCTTCCGCTTCCATAGTCGAGGTACGTGGTGCGATATGTGTAGGTGGTGAGACACGTTTTCGTTATGAACTGATTGTCGTTAATGGGCATAGTTAAGTTTTCCTATTTTTAAATATAAGGCAAAGGCCGTAAAGGTAAATCGTGTATTCATTTCAATGTCTACATCTGTAGATATCTGTACGTTTGTATAGGAGTATTCTTTCAGTGTATGTAGTTACCTGTTTAGCGAATGGCAGAGCTAAAATCATGTGGTTCCTTAAAGTGCTTGGAGCCAGGGTCACGGGCTTGTGTTCACTGTGACTGTGTTGTGTTAGCGTTGCGAATATAGAATTGGGCTGAGAATTTATAGTCCTAGAGTTAGCCAAAGGACTTTGCTTTACTTTGTCACTTGCAATTATCAATTCGACGCCATTAGACATGACGTGTGTTGCCAAATTATATCTGGCCTCGGCTTCAGCTTCGGTCGCTGCTTCGTCGAAATCCAAGCCTTTGTCAGCGGCGGAAGGATCATTCGACTCGAAATCGAAGTCGAATTGATTATGGTTGTGACTATGCTTACGATATCGACTTTGATTATCAAGTTCGGATGGTGGGCTTGACTTAGGTGTCGAGCTATGTTTAATAAATCGCTCATTATAATGATTGAGGCCTGAACCTGTCCCTGCATCAATTTAAAATTTTACAATCATTATAATTAGGTCTTAGGTAGACCCGTTCAAGCAGCAGTTACAGGTACTTGATGGTTATTATTTACATAAAGGGAACGGAAAGAGAATTGGAAAAGTCCTACTCTACTAGAAATTCTTTACAATGCATAGCAGACCAAGGACACAGCATTTAGATTGTAGAAGACATGAACAATTGCAAATGGTCTAGTTATCTGAACAGGAGTATGCTGTCATGCGGTTATCGTCGAGTGCGAGTGGTATTAGTAGTTTAGCTTTTATATACATATCTTACCAGATCTTACCATATCACAGTCTATGTACAGACAGAAGAAAAATAAGCATGCGTATACTTCATTCGTTTCATTTCATTTAAATCAATTTTTATTAACACAAATAATTTTATTTTATTTGGGTACTCATAAGTATTAGTACAAATTCATATATCCACTATATATTACAATGTACACATATACATACATACATGCCCTTAGAGAGGGGATAAGTTTAGATTACATTTAAATTAGCAACACTTCCGGATGCAGATGCTGTTGAAGTTTGCATTGCCACAAACATGGATATGTCAGAGCTTCCAGAACGGAACTCGAATCCCAGTGAGAGTGAATGCGTGTAGTTCTAGTACCAGTACCACGCCACACGTGGATCGCTGAGCAGCCTGTGCATCTATATTTTCTCTGGGACGAGCACATATGTGTACATATACAGTGTACATATATAGGTATGTTTACACATTCACTTGTACATACATGTGCGAATGCATGAATGTATGTAGGTAGTTAAATGTATATTACATATATTTATTGTTGCTTAAAAAGTACATAGCTTAACTATATCGGAAACATAATCATAATTGTGTGTTCAGATTGTGCATGAGTTGTGTAGATGGATGCATATATGTGCACAATGCGTTCTGCATATGTGTGTGAGCTTGCATTCTCTAATCAAACTTCAAACTTAATTCCTTGAATTTGCGTACACTTTACTTGATCGGCTTGGCTGGAGCTGGTGCTATAAGTGTGTCCTGTAATAGTCAAGACGTAATGCACTGTTCGTGTATTGATCTTAGTAAATGATGAAACGGATTGGATTTCATGCCGATTACCGTGCACGCGATCAACAATATATGAATAGGTGCGCGTGGAGAGTTTGATGCTGCTCGTCGCTATCTCGTTTATAATCGGAGTAGAAGTCGGGGTCCAACATGATTCTGAATATGTTAATGACGATGGATATGGAGACGAGGATGGATCGGACATGGATAACAATGTGCTCCTACTCGAATTGGTTACGATTTGCACTTTCTTTTGTTTACGATTCCTAGATAACTTTCGACGTCGATTCTTGCGATATCGAATATTTTTTGCTGTTGATGCTTTAGCTGGTGTTGGTGGAGTTGGTTTTGGAGTTGGCGTTGGCGTTGGCGTTGTTGATGGTGATGGCGTTGGACTTGATTTGGTTGTTTCGTCTTCTATTTCGACAAGTGATATTGATTGAATTGGTAACGATAACGTAAAATTGCCACTGGATTGATTGGCGTTACCAGATAATGATATACTCGTCGTAGTTAAGTTAACGTTGGTTTGGTTTGGTCTATTTGAAATTCGATGTTTGAATATTACAAGACGTTGCTTCTTTGGCTGCAGCGGCTGCGACTGTGAAGGTGGAAAACTGCCGTTGTCCATTTTGTAATTGATATTGACTAGTGATGCTGATGCTGAATGCGAAGGCGATGGCAAGGGGAAAAGTAAGGGCTTGCGCAGTACAATCACCTTGCTCACATTTGGCAGGCGGCGCATATGAAAAGGCTTTCGTATTCCTGTGGTCATTTTCAATCCCATTCCCATTGCCAATCCCATGTCCGTATCAGAATTGGTTTCACGCTTTACTCTTAAGTTCGTTATGCTTAGTTTACTATTACTTTTACTCTTACTAGTTTCTAAGGAAGTGGAGCTGAATCTCTGTACTTGATGCTGGCAGAGTTGAATCGAACAGACGACATTGGCGACCTTCATCTGCAGTGGGATCAACTCAGTGAGGTCATCTAGACTAAAAAATGTAACGTACTTTTGCTATCGACAAGCCCATTTGGATCAACTGAGGATACTGGTACCGTTTGTGGCTGCGACTTCTGGCTGGTTCTGACTGTGATGCTTTGTTTCGCATACCACAGTCCTACATCGCCAACAATGCTCTCTAACGAAGCTGTTTCGGCTTTACTCCTATTCCTGTCCCGGTCCGAGAGCAAACCACCCTCCTCGCCGGAGTCTGTCGCAAGTGAGTTCACCTCTAGCTCAATTGGTAAATATATTGGCATTAATTCGCTACCCTCTGACTCGTATTGATCTTCCCGGCCATCAATGAAGGTAGATGTCTGTGTCTGTTGTATATGAGAGCCCGCGACCGAGAAGGCTTGTCGCTTTTGCAAGGAGGCCGAGTGATCGTAGCCAGTATTTTGCACAGTCGACAATATGGTACTAAATTCACCTGGCCGTCTTCCCGATACATACAACGTAATGACACTGTTCTCTTCCTGTGGCTGCTGTCGGTTCCTGTGCTGCTTGTGGCTTTTGCTTGACTTACGTGACTTTTTGCGACCACTTTTGGTTGTTTGTATCTCATCTTCTGATGGTACCACAATTATATCATCGATATTATTGTGTGCATCCGGATCGCCTCCGACTCGTGAAGAATCATCGAGATCTTGAAGGTTCTCGCTCAATAATATTTGTGGTATTGCTGTGGGAGAAATGGCTTGCTGCTGCTGCTGAAGGATCAGCTGTTGCAGCAACAGACTATTCACCTGAGCCACCTGAGCCGCCGACTGAGCCTGTTGCGGTGGCTGGCTTATAGTGGGCGTATTTACAATCGTGTCGACGCTATATTCTGTTGCTGTTATTGTTTGGGCAGTTGTATCATAGACTGTTGTTAAGATCTTCTTGCCCAAAAATGTGACTGGCACAATTGTCGACTTGCCGTCAAATATTGTGGTTACGTAGGTGGATGTGTGAGTTCGGTACTCAGTGATTGGAACTGGAGCCGGCAGGGAGGTGGCTACCACATCTGGTAATGTACCTTGCACCTGGCCCAGTTGCGGTCCCAACTGGGGCCCCAGCCCTGCAAGTGGATTGCCCGGCAAATTAATGTTGCCCAGTAGCAATTGTGACAGCAAGATGTTGGCGAGCGGCGCATTCGCGGATATCTGCGGTTGCACGGTAGACACAACATTCTCCACCGAATACACTGTGGATGGCAAGACATGAGAGAACGAAGTCTTGCGGCCTCGAATGGTGGTAGGTGTAAAGGTAACCGTCGTTGTCAACGAATCGTGCAGTAGATAGCGTGTCAACTCTGTGGCGCCCGCAATATTTAAACTAGAATCCTCGCGAGTGAGGAACAGTGACGACTGACCATTTGCACCCACAATCTGTGTGTACTGATGAGGCTCCAGCACTTCAATGCTTGTCTTGGCAGTCACTATATTTCTGTATTCGGTCAAATGGCCATTAACCACAGGAATTGTCACCTCAGCGGGCACTACATGGGTTACTGTTATGGTATGGCTGATCAAATCTGCGGAGAATACATCTGAGTTGTAATCGTTTCGTATTCGTCCACGCACAGATCCAGAACCTCGGCCTCTACCCCGACTTGACCCACTTCCACTTCCGTTGCTATTCCGTGAACGTGCAGTGCTGGAAGCTCGTAAGTTGGGACTGTCGACATTGTTATTATTATTATTGTTATAAGCTCCATAGCTCTTCAGACGACGGCTAGCAGCCGACCCAGTTGTAGACGGTCGTTTGATTGTGCTGGATTGACCTGCCGACTGCTGGCGTCGAAAGTTCGACGGTCGTGTGATTCCCTTCACTGTGGTGGTGTCTTTATCTCTAAGTGTGAACTGAGTACGCCCTGAGGTGGGCCTTGTTGGTCTTATCGATCGATGATTGGTTATTGGTGCGGCTGTGGGAGAGGTAGTTGGACTTGTAGTTGAGCCAGACCCGTACTGGTGGTGTTGTGACTGATACCTGGAGCCGAATCGAGAGTGTGGATTGCTCTTCAAGCGTGGACTAACTGTGGTTTCACTTGTGTCATCTTTATTTGGGTTCTTCGACTCCTCTAATGAAGATGTTGAGGCGGTTGCCGTTTTTGGGCGACGGAATCGGAAACGACTTCTGTTTAGGGTGTCCGCTTGGCGACGTACACGCACTTTTACGACTTTGGATTTGAAAGTAGACTTAGATTTGTTATTCGAACGCCTGCGACGTTGATTGGCTTCTTCACTTTCGCCATCGTCGCCAGCTTCTGCATCATCGTCGTCCTCGTATTCGGAATCATTTTCAGGTTCATTTTCGCTGTCATTTTGGCCTTGACTTATCTCGGCATTATCCTTTTTTTGTGGGTTCTTCAGCAACCTACGTGGAGGAAAGAGGTTACTTTGTGGCCTCGCTCTTGCTTGGATACTGGATATAGTTGGCCGTTGAAAACTGCGTGGTTTTGGTCTTGCTGTAGTTGTGGTCGTTGTTGTAGTGGTGGATGATGTCTTAGACCTGGCGGATAATGGGTTCCGCCTGGGCGAAATGGTAACCGAGCTGGTGTTGCCCGCATTTGGCCGTGGAATGGGTGTAAATCCGCTAGGCCGGTTAAGCAGAGGCCGACGGAAACGCAATAGGGGATTCTGATTACGTCTCAAATTTTCCAAAGTGATTTCCGTTTCCTCGTCTTCGTTTGTCTGCATTTGATCATCAGTGGCGCTTTCGCTGTCTTCTTCGGCACTGCTCTCCCTTCCGGTAGCCGCAGCCGATGGTACAACGCGACTCGATGATGGCAATGCCAGAGAAGGCTTGATGCGTGCCCTAGAGCTAACCAGATTTAGATTTAGTCCAGAAGGACGCAAATTGGGACCTCCGTTAGATGGGCGGTATGAAGCATTTATACTTAGCCGTCTTGAGCTCGATATAGGGGTGCGAGAGGAAGAGGCGAATCGGTTTCTAGATGGAGCGAATGCAGCAGAGCTCGCTTGATTTTGATTAACCTCCGACCCGCTCAACGATGCTCTAATTCCGGGCCGTCCAAATGTACGCCGGGTCGAAGAAGTGAATCCCGATGATGATCTTGATTCACTAGGATTTACTGGTGCATTCGCTCTTCGTGATGAGCTGTATCTACTTCCCAATGTTTTGAGTGCCGGAGTTGCGGTTATAGTAGGAGTTATGTCAGACCTTGTAATAATTGTTGCACTGCTCGCACTTAATGTTTTCTGTTTTGGCGCAAACGTGGGCCTATTGCGAGACGCAAATGGCCTAATCACCGGCGCAAAGGTCCGTTTCTTTGTTTGGTATAGTTGCTGGCCTCCATCAGAAGCACCATCATTGTCATTGCCCTCATTTTCATGATCTTCATCGGTATGGACATCGCCGTCTAAGCCAGCGCTATCGTTAATGCTGCTCTCGACAAAAGAAGCTGGGCTCTGACCTTTACCAGTAACAGCGTCTGCTTCTTGGGCTTCTGAGGGAGTAATTGAGTTAAAGGTTGTGGTGACTGTTGGCAAAATCATTACCGTTGCTGAATCAATTGTCTTCTCAAAGAGGAAACTGGAAGTACTCTCGATTATCTGCGCGTATCGACTCTCTATGACAGTTCCAATAACTTTCGACTGGTAAAGAGTTGTCGTACTATTTCCAATTCTTGTCCCCTCAATGAGTCGAACTAAACCAGTTTTGTATTGCCGGGACATTGATGCGTTTTCATCAATATCGGTCGGCGCAGCGGATGCCAAACTTGATTTCTTCTCTTCATCAATGTGCAAACTGGAGGTGCTGCTAGTGCTCTCTATGCCAAGACCATCATTATTAAGCGTTGACACAATCTCTGTTGTGAAGTATAAAGTGCTTACTCCATCTGCATCAATAATTTGCTTATAATCATAATACAGTACACCAGGCTTTGCTGTACGTGTACGGGCCACGGTCTGTTCTGTATCTTCAGCCTGATTGGATGCTGGCACCTCTGATTCTAATGCTAGCGTATTAAGGAGGCTCATGCTTCTGCTACTGCTTGAAGTGATCACATTTGTAACTGTCTCTAAGCGTGAATCTGTAATTGTCTTATTGGCATCGTATGATGTTGTGTAATAAGTGTATGTAGTATAATAAGTGGTAAGATCCGGCACAGGCATGGCTAGTGGCACCTCAGTGGAATCTAAGTCAGCCGGCATAGTATCCTCGTTTGTACTTGTACTTGCGGTCTCACTGAAATTTAGATTCGGTGCGATGGATGATGTTGATAACCGGTCGGATTCGGTAGGAATCCCTTCGGTATCGACGTTTTTTGTCGGCTCAATCACATTTGATATGGTTTCCTCTCGACTTAAAGTGGTAATCTCGCCATCCTTTGCCAATTTGGTCCAATATGTAAATGTAGTAAAGTAAGTTATGGGCAGTGTGGCCTCCTCGGCTAGTGTTCTTGTGTTTGTCGGCTGCAGTGTCTCTGTAACCACATTTGTGACTGTTTCCAGACGACTGATTACATTGGTGTCGTTGCCCGTATACATGGTCGTATAAAAAGTGAACGTTGTGAAACTAGTTTGGAGTAGTAGAGTAGCAGATGGTATAATCTCATCGGTATTGCTCTCGGAACTCTCTTGATCATCAATAGTTGTGGCGTCCTTTTGTTTTCCAATAACCTGCTGCTGATCTCCATTCGAGCTACTCGATCGTACGTCTGTCGTCACCAAAGTAACACGTTCACCTTCATATTTCTGTTCATTGTCTCTATAAACTTTATCAATATGATCAGCGTTCGAAATAGAAGGAGAAGGTACAGATGTAGGTGAGGTCATTGAAATGGATGTCTCCGTGGTTTCTTTGATGGAGCTTGCATTTGTTGAATGTGTTTTTTGCTCAGTTATATAATTTGTGACAACTTCAGTGCGTGACATTATTTCTGTTTCGCTCTCAGCGAATATGGTTGTGTAATAAGTGTATGTTGTATAAAAGGTCTTCGTATATTTCGAGTCATCAATATACTCGGTTTTATCTCTCATCCCGAGTCCATAGCCATCTTCAATCTGTTTTCCATCCTTAATGTCATCTGAATCGGCACCATGTAGCAGACTTTCCAATTCCTGTGGAATCATATATTTTGAAGATTTCGAACTAACGTTCGGATGTTCTGTTTGAGTCACAGCTATTTTCGACAGACTATTCACATTGGCTTCGGATATTCTCGACTGTTTACCCAGTTCCTGCTCACTTTCAACTGTCGACGTGATGACATTAGTGACAATCTCAGAATGGCTAGAGACAGTAGTCGAGTCGCCTTGAAAGAAGGTTGTCAAGTATGTATATGTCGTGTACAAGGTTTTATAGATTAGATCAATTTCTGAGGAGCCCCCATCTAATTCGTAATCTTCATTATCGTTATCATCGCTATCCATGTTACTCTCAGCGTCAACATCAGCCTCAGTTATAGTATCATAATCATCTTGATCTGTGGAAGAATCCTCTCCTTTGATTGGTAATGCTGTGAGAACCTCTATGGGCGTGTCTGTAACTGTAGCCTCAGTTGGATTTGCAGCTGGTGCCGCTGCCATTGTCGATGTATCCTCTGTACTGATTGTTGTATGACTAATGGGCTTCTCCAACTGCACGGGGTCCAGCTCAGCAATCTGCGTAGTCTGAATGCAATAGTACTTTGTTGTTTCCACAATATCAAAGGCGTCTGCAATGTCAATGAAAGTATTATCCTGTTCGACCTGCGTGTTCAAGACCGCACTTAACTTGGACTTTGGCAATTGAGTGAGAAATACTTGAGACGTTGTGTGATTGCACCTCTCAATGACAGGTTTTGATTCTGATAACACGGACAATGGTTCGGTGACCGCCTTGTAAGAAACGTCTTCTTTTGTATCTTCATTATCATCATTATCTTGTGCACTCGAAGTCGCACTATCATAGCCATCGACTTCCACTTCTACGTTTTGTGAGGTTGTTTCATTAACGTCTTCAATGAAATTTGTTGTTGTATCCTCAGTAGTTGTGACAATCGATATGGTTACAGATTCGGATACCGATATCGATGCCAATGGTGAAGATGGAGTCGCTGCTGAACTCACTGAGTCTACGAAATTTGCAAAAGGATCATCGTCAATAAATATTGTAGTAGCACCTCCGTGTATCTGTGCCTTTGTTTGGGTTTTCTCAGCTGTTATTTTGGTAGTTTCGGTTTTACTGGCGGTAACGGAAGCCTGGGCTTGTACCCTCGATATCGATGCATAAATTTCAAGAATTTCTTGACCAGTTGGCAGAGATAACATCGGCTTTTCTTTTAATCTCGCCATCAGTTCACTTGCCTCGTCACTATGCTTTATTTTCATTGCCGCGGGATGAGTTGAAGACATTCCAATTGTCAAAATATCTAAATCTGGGCTTGCAAAGGAGGCCGATGGGCTAATTGTAGTAAAAGCTTCATTGTCGACTGCAGTTTTGGACGATATCGTTGTTTCTATGCCAATACTAACTGGCCATGGAGATGAAGTAATAACTTGAGCTTGCTCTGTCTTTATTCTTGTTGCCTCAATTGAAGCCTTCGACATATAATTGTCATCTACAAGGGGAATATTGCTGATGCTGAGTGTTGCCTTGCCCTTTATGGAAGTCACGTGTCCAAAGTTAGCATTTGGCTTGCTCAGAATGCTACTTGGTGAAAAGACAATTACGCTGTCGCCGACCAGTGTTGTGAAGTCGGCGAAGCCGTAGTAAGTAACCGTCGATAGCACTCTTTTTGGGACCAACTGAGGGGGTTGTGATGGGGATGGAGATTGGGATTGAGATTCCTGTTGCGATGCTATGCGTTTTTGCATAAGCTGTTGATAGTAAAGTTTTGGCGAGCGTACCTCATCATCGTTAGCATCGACATCACTGTGAACTTCTTCGCTTTCTTCGTATTGATATCCACTGGGTTCAAAATGGTTCTTGATCGTATATGTTGGTAAATCTCCAATGGGCAAAACCTTTTGGGCAGCCAATTTGCGAGTATTCTCCTGAATTTGGCCAGATCGTCCTACAATCTTAACCACTGGTGGCTGGTTAGAAGAAGCGGAAGTCGCAATGGATGTGAAGGTGGTTGCAGCTGCACCTCTAGAGCCCAATCTTACAGACCGAATACCTACAAAGTCGGTGTTGCCAACGAACTCATCTGGAGAAGCACCTAGACTCAGCCCTAGGCTGTCATCAATGTCCTGCCAGTCAGGAGCATCCGCATTTAGCAAATCGTTATGACTCTGCAGCACCGACCGGGTGTTAAGCTGAGCGTCATTATCGCCAACCCAACTAGTAACTACAGATGGCACCACGTTTCCGTTTTCGAAGAGCACCCGTGAGCTCTTCTTTAAATACTGAGCATACAGGCGGCCATTGTCCAAGGTAGTCCCCAACACCTGTGTGGCATATTCGGTAGTGATGCCCTTCTGTATGAAAGTGCGGGCTGTTGAGGTGAGAAGACCGACTTCTGGGCGGACTGACAGCAGGCGTCCATGGCTGTAACTGTCACCCACGCCCACGCGTCCTCCAGCCCCAGCTCCATTATTCACTAATAGGACAGTGGTTAAATCTGCCCGTGTACATAGACATGCACCCATACATACACACATATGTATACACGGGGATAAGTTATGAATTAACGAGAATAGGTATATAGAGGTACATACAAATAGATGGGAAAAAGTTGTACGTTTCATATAGGCATTGGGAAGAATAAGATAATGTAAGAGTAGGTGTAGGCGTGGAAAAAGGAACCAGCCAATATTTAACACACACAAATATATACACATATATGCATGTATGGTACAATAAGAATCGTGTGGATAAAGGTGTTCAGTAGATAAAGTTTAAAGGTTAAACAATATTTCCAGAATGTACAGCAGAGAAAGATCATTTACATAAAAAGAGAAATAAAAAAATAGAAAGAATAAGAAATGACGTATTTCCTATAGAATAGTTGTCATCACTTTATACATAAACAAAATACATAAACATCCATTGTTTTATTTACATTTACATTTACTAAACTTATATGTACGTAATGTGTATAAATGCATATATATGCCGTAGTCAGACAATTTAGAACGGTTGGCGAGCGCAAATTAATGGCTGAAGGCTAACCAAATAAGCCCATGCCTATGGTTTTGTTATAGTGTTTTATGTTTGTGTGCTTATGCTTGCGGAGACCCCGATAATATGGGATAATTAATAAGAGATCAATTTTAAATTGCCCTAAATAATTATAAAAAACATAAAACATCGAAGAATTTCGCGAGAATACATATTTTATTTATTCCTATGCTGGTCTCACAAAAAAGAAGCAACTCCGAGCCGCCCAGCTTCATACCTAAGAGTTGTCTGAGATGAATATCGATAAGATGTAAGTTGTCTTTGTCGGGGGAAGCGACAACTGTATCCTCCTTCGGCTTAAGGCCGGATAGGAACATAAGAAAGCTAGTGACGGTCGACCCCTTCGTATTAAAAATTGTTCAGAAATTATTTTAGGCTTAGTTATATTAACCCTTTATAAAAGCCTTCTAGTTATGTTCTAGTTCTACACGATGTGAGGTTGAATACATTCTCCTACGAAAGCTATAAAGTGAGTAGTACTCATTTTACGGGTATAAACAAAGTTAGTTTATATCCATATCCGTTTTCAATGATCCCGTGGTCTAAATGCACCACCGATGCCTTGATATGGCAACATTCTGAAATTGTCTGACAACGGCAAGTAAAACCCAACACATAATAATACATATCCGTATACATATTTAAATACTAAAGTTATCATACATATTCATTGTGGAGGCGAATAATTCTTAAGTGATATTGTATATATACGTAAAATGATGTAAGCTTACCATCGGCACCTGCCGGACGCAGAGCTGGCGTTGGCTTCACTATATACGGCTCTTCAGGATCTGAAAGTGCAGAAGAAAGCAATTGCATTATTAAATAACAAGTAATGTGCTGCAGTCGAGATTTAAGTAGTCTCTGCCTTCAAAATTGAGAGAGATATACACTGTTATCGATAACAGGGGATACAATGAGCATAATAAAATTTTTAAAAACTAACTTGACTAACAGGCAGACAGGGCTAGATCGATTCAGCTGTGTATGCTGACTAAAAATATGTATACTTTATATCTATAGGGTCCGAAACGTTGGTTTTTTACGTGTTACATACATTTGCACGAATACAATACTCTCGTTTATATAGTACTATATAAACCTGCAACTTTTGAAAGTGTGAAATGAAATGTATGGTGAGTACGAGTATTTTATAGTCAGAATTTCGACTATTACATGCTTACTCGTTACAATTACAAGCGTGGCAGCTTTTAGTAGTATTCGAAGGGCAACCTTCCTTTTACATGTATTCTTGCATACTTAGCAATACTGCCAATAAATTTGACAATGAGTCAAACATTAGAAAACAAAAGTGGCGCGCAAACATAAATCTATATTCCCCTGTATACTATGTATGTATGAGCGTACATATGGATATATAGGGCTTACTGCAGTAGTCATCCGAAGTACTTTAATTTCAAAGCACCTACATTTGTCTAGTCACTGGTTAAACCGAATACAAGAGCCAGTGCCACCTTAAGCTCCAGGTATGTGTGTCTTGCTATTTAACACTAACACACTCATGTGTGCTTATGAGTAAAATGTACTTGAACTTAGGAAGAAACGCATAGGCAAATTCAACTTCAACTCCAACGCCCTTTACCATTCATGCATCATCGACATGTTGGTAATTTCACACATACAAACATTTCACTGAATATATGTATGTACGTATACATATTTAGGGGCATATAAATACTACATACAAACATTTTGACAGAGGAGAAAGCGGATTGACTAGCGATTGGCCATCCCATCTTCATTATTATCATCGTCAGCGTTGCGGTTTCTGCAGACACAACATTGGCAAATTCGTATGCGCCTATGTGTGATGTACATATACGTAGGAAGTTCCCAATGGGAACATACTGTATGCTTATTAGGCACTCCATGCATACCAATGTCCGTTTGTAAAATATAGTGCATCTCAGTCAGTTACCGTCAATTGATAATGGGATAGATCTCATCGATTTAATCGGAATTGATTGTGACTCTACGACTACAGAAACTTTTAATACTCATACTCAGTAAAGTAAACGAATACTTTGTATTCGTGCAAATGTATGTAACATATATATACTTGATCAGCGGATCAGCATCAACAGCCGAGTTAATGTAGCCATGTCCGTCTCGGAGACTATAAGAGCTAGAGTCACCAAATTTGGAACGAAGACTCCACTCGTAGAGCGTCAGAACAAGTTTGTTTAAAAATTTTGTCCCAATAATTGTAGACAAAAACGTAAAAAAGAAAGGCCCCCACCAAAAAAAAAAATCAAAAAGTGTTGCATACTTCGAGTGTATCGAATATTAAATAAATGCTGAGTACGAGTATCTTATAGTCGGAATATCGACTATAGCGTTCTTGTTTTTTTTTTTTTTATTCGCAATTTATGTTGTAATAGTCAAAATATCCTTTCAATAAAATTTAATACATGACAGGATTGGTATACTTATCGCCTAGCAATCAATTATTTTTACATTCATGAAAACCTTTGTGGCAGCGCCAAAGTGTGAAATATTTTCAGACGTCTAAGTTTCATACTAATAGTGAGTTTTTTATTAAGTTCTTCCGTAACATATGGCACATTGAAGTCTTTGTGAATTTCGAGTTACATACACACTTGCAGTGCGTCTTAGAGTCACAGATTGACATCTTTGAAAGATTTCAATGTTGGAATTACTCGCTGTTCCCCACAACTGCATAACATACGTCCACACTGTTTTAAAAACTGCCTTTTACCAAAAACTATTAGGTGACTTGGACTACGATGGAATAGGCTATATATAAAACACATATAGCTAAGTATAAGTGCAACACAATTATGAACGCTATAGTATATGAGATGCTCGTACTCGGCTTTATATATACATATACTTTTTTGAGAAGGGAGAATTCATGCAAAATTTTCTTCGTTATTTTGACTACAATTATTATCCGATCTTTTAGCAGATGTGTAGATGATGCGCCTTCACATGTACAAACATACATTTAAATGATTACAATAAATATATCTTCGCGTACCCGAAGCTTACATACTTTGGCAGAAATGAGTATATAAGCAAGGAATGATCCTAATCAGATTTGTTCAATGGATGTGGACTTTTAAGCCACATGCATACCAAATATTGTTCAGTTTCAATAACCAAAAAAGTTGTTCAAAGCAAATATTAATTCTGAAAGGATCGGTTATTGTCAGCTATATGATACGTTATTCAATGCGAATTAAACTTGGAGTTCGTATAGAGTTCAAACTACTGTTAAAGACCGGTTGCTGTTACTGTTATGCCATTCATGAAACTTGCAAGTTTCAACTCAGACAAAGAATCGTCTCAGACTTTTTGATGTCCATACATATACGACATGCCGACATTGTCTGTCTATGCAAACCTCAAGATTTTGATCTAACAAATATTAAAAAGGAACAAGATGAACGATGTTTGTATATTTGGATTGGATAGCTATATCATAGTATAGCCGAGTTAGGCCGTTTTCAAATTGCAATCTTCATATTAAAAATGGTATAGTATATGTATACGCTTATACATAGCTATTCTTTGGCGTTTTTTTCTGTTGCTGCTGTTGATCTTGTTATTGTCTACTTTTATAGAGTCGGCAATACCAGAATTGAACTAAAAAAGACTAAAACCGCTTTCACAATGCAGAGCCAAGAAAAATCCACAGCTTCATCAACAAAGCGTCGCCGCCGTCCGTCTTCATCGCCATTAATAGCAACTCGGCTTCATTATCGCCAACTCCGACACCGACACCAAGCTCCAACTGCAGCTCCAGCACCGACGACAACGAATCACCAACAGGTACATGCATAAATTAGGTCATTGGGTGAAGATAAATATGCTGCTGATACATAGAAATACATATAAACAAGTTCTTTTATTCTTCCCATTATCATCTATTATTTGGGCTACGTCTTAGTTAGGCATGCTTATTAGGCACCCCATTCCTCAATTCCACATTCCATTTCCACATCGCCAATCGAATATGTCTCAAGTTGGAACTTCCGCGTGCGCGTAGTCGCTTGGTTGTAGTCGAGGTCCGGGTCGCCTAAGCACTTTCCCCTATTCGGTAAAGGCAAGGTAAATGAGCCAAACAAATAACCAGATTTTGTCCGCTAAACTATTGGCTATGACTACTTGCCCAAAGTCATTCCAGATTCAAGAAAAAACGAAACACACAAACAGCATCTCATCGAAACTTCCTACAATGGGCTAACACATACATATACACACTCGTAGCTGTAGCAAACGGCTATGGCGGCCTCGGCCAGTTTGGCTAAAAGGTTAGCATGGGCATGGGTATGTTTTTTTGGTCAGCCGCCGGCGCATAAGCATAAGTGAAACGGCTATGCGAAACATACAACGCCGCAACTCAAAATCGTCCACGCCAAAAACCATGTTATTCTTATCTTCGGACCCAGACCCAGCACCACCTGATGCTGCTTTTATTGTTAAACGAAAAGAAAGTAGAAATCGAAGCCAATCTTCCACTTGCCACAGACGCAAAAGTATGTATTAGATTGACTGTCTCTTTGGAACTTCTCCTGATACGCTCAAGTAAGAAGTAATATTTTCCGCGATTTCAATTATAATACTTCAATTATAAGAGAATAATAATTATTATCCGATCGTTATGAAATTTGGAGAGGCGAGTGGACATTTTTTTACCAAACTTAATCTGACGTCGTTTAAGGTATTAGGACTCCCCTAGTATAAAAGCAGATCCATTTTCTTAGAAGTAAAGATTTTTATTTCGACTAGAACGTTCTTATTCGTTATGCCATTCAATCAATGGTCAATTAATTTTGTCAGCAAGTTCGGAACGCATTTAAGGAAGGGTTTTCGACTGTATCAAGTATGAAATTTCAGACCAGTAGCTTTTAAAGTTTCTGCGACCTGGAGGTTGAAGCGGGCACACAGACAAGATATTTTATGGGGTCGGAAACGTCTCCATTTACATGTTACACAGACATCTAAATGAATATAGTACCCTCTATTGCAGATATACGTATTATATAATAAAGTACTTCGATGTGGAAAAGTTTAATACATGATTCTCCTTAGCCATTAATAACTTGTGAACAGGGCAAATATTTATGGTTAGACTCTCACTTGAAAATTATAATAGTATGTACCATCTGGCAGGTATATTGACAGTGCAGTGAGTTTAAAAAATCTGTGACTAAATTTCGATCCATGACATTTGACAACTATTTAACATCTGCTCCCTCTCACTCTCTCTCTCTCTCTCTCTCTCTCTCTCCCTCCCTCTCTCTCTCTCTCTCTCTCTTTGTCACTGTACGTACTTTGATAGAGAGAGCGAGGGGATTTTGAATAGTAGTCAAATGTTTTTTTTTTAAACTTTCTTACCTAGAGTTTGAGTAGCTCCCAATGACGGCAAGCTGATCAGGATACCGATAAACAGAGTTAGGCTTAAGTTCAAGTGAAGCTGGAGCTGGTACATCCGCTTGCGTATATAATTCTTGTGTGACCTGTTGAATTCCGACACAGAGTTATCCATTTCGGGTTTTATGCGCGGTTCTAGCATGTTTGGCTCCTTTAATTATACATTTTTGTATTATATAATATGTATCTTATGAATGCAACATAAATTATTAAATTAAAACTATAAAATACTCAGTTTTTATTCAATATTCGATAAAATGGTCTTTGACCAAATATTTTTTTACGATTTTGTCTACAACAATTTTAATGAAATTAATTAATATATCTATAAATACATTAAAATTTGTGGGAGACATAAAGTTTTTTTTTTTTATCGATTTTATCGATGTGTGGGGCCGGAGCAAAATGTTAAAATTAACTTGATATGACGCCCCACAAGGTGACTCTGCATACCAAATTTGTTTACTGAATAGTCTTTGAGATCTAGGTGTTCATACGGACGAACGGACGGACAGCCGGACATGGCTAGATCGACTCGGCGGTTGATGCTGATCGAAGGCGCTCCCTTTTGCCTGTTACATTCATTTGCCCGAATACAATATACTTGTTTACGAGTATAATATATATAATCAAATTGATTCACTTATTACTATATATACTAACTATATATAATATAAAATAATTACTATATAATATGATATAACAAACAATTGTATGTTTAAACATTAAAATGTTAAAATCTCGAAAATTAATATAAACAATTAATTCACATTTATATGTGTATTATATTATATGTATTATATGACACCTGCTAATCGTCAACGAACTCAAATTGTGTTAAACTTCGCTTGTTTTAAATATACATAATTCCTGGGTTTCTTTTCTTTTGTTTGATCAGACTGGTTCGGGTTCGCACATAGACACAGGCACACACCACTTCACAATCGCTAAATTTACATACGGTGGATGGGTGTTGGACTTATAGATGAATGTAAGCTACATGCGTATGTATATTTACTCCCTTGTCTACATTTTAGAGCATACATCGCTGTGTGCATATATATTTCTTTTCTGGTTTAGTTTTATTAAACTCGCATGCGCATATGTACTCTTGGCATTCACAAAAACAGCAACACATACACACACATAGACCCAGTCTCCGTCTATGTGAAATGAAACGGTTTATTGGTACACCATGACTATAATACGAACGGCGAACA
This sequence comes from Hirtodrosophila duncani, assembly GCA_037043425.1. Lineage (NCBI taxonomy): Eukaryota > Metazoa > Arthropoda > Insecta > Diptera > Drosophilidae > Hirtodrosophila > Hirtodrosophila duncani. Next base: position 351,362 of record JBAMBM010000776.1, read on the forward strand.
AGAGGTAGCCTGAGCGGAGGCTTTCTACATACATTCGCCTTACTTGTTTTGAGTAGCGCGCGGTTCGACCATTCCATGCAAACGAAAGCCAAAGAACTGAAACTGACTTCGTCTGCGTCTGCGCAACGGCGAACAACGGCAACGGCAACGGCAACAGCTGGTTTGGCTGGTTCAGGTGGGCTGGGAGAGCAAGAGTTTAGCTGCTGTAGCTTGCGATCTGCAAATGCCACCAAAAAGCCAACCTTATTTACTCATGACGATTGCGAGTCCGACTTTAAGTCAAGCAATGTGAAGAAAACATCAATGTGCTTAAGTATATACATAGCAACACATAAATGGACATCGTACATCGCATATACGAGTGCAAACAGACTTGTGAATACAAAGATTGAGATGGTAGGTTGACCAGCAAGCGTTATGCAAGTAGATATGTATCCACACAGTTGAGCTTTGCTCCTGTTTTCAACTGGAAGATTGCTCATCAGATTTGAAAAGAGCGGGTGCACAATGGTGATAGAAACAGGTGAAAGTAGCTACGTCACACCCCCAGCTGAGGATCTCAATATTCCGGTTACTTGTTTTTTAACCATTCACATTCATTGTGAACCGGTCTTAACTCCTCACCAGACTACGAGTATATAGTAATTTACTAGGTTAATCACGATATCTTTGCACCAAAATTACCAGATTATATACGAGGGCTAGTGCTGCCTTTTATATTATGTTTCAAATCCGAGCTTAGTGTCGTCAGGGGCATTACTGCAGTTTGAGATTATCAGTGGTATTATTGAATTGAATTTTATCTCTTCCAAAAAAAAAAATAAAATGCGCTACTGAACATTTTCTGTGACAATTTTTAATAATTTGGATTATCAACATTCTATCCTCTACCGCTGTGAAACGGTGGCATGTATTATTAGTTCAATAACGTTGTTGTGCCAGAATTGATTTGATATTGAATGGCCTCCAGTGCACATTCGATAATACATAAAGAATTGAGAATCAAATAGATTTGATCCGCTTTGAATTCCGCGACCTGACAAGAAAAAGTAAATTCTCTTACACTATTTACGGGATCTTGTTCAAAAACCAGCTTAGAAGAATACATGTGCTTCAACATGAGACCCTCTCTCAAATATGCGATGCAACAGCACTTTTCATAAGGACCTGGACAAGTAGTATATGAACTAAACTCATCAGCTACGAAACATTTTGCCAGGCTTGGGTTCTTCTCTACCCCTTGAAGCGAAGGGGCAACATTGATGTCAAATTTAATTGACCCCATCAATCTATTTTTGTGAATAATGTTGTAAATGATAAAAAAAAAAAAACTAGTCAGAACACTATAGTCGAAATTTTGCTATAAGATACTCACACTCACAATTTATTTAATATCACACTCCCAAAAGTATACAATGCCTTTTGACGTTTTTTTTTCAAAATGCGTTTTTGCATTTTTTTAGCCACAAATATTATCCGATCGTTATAAAATTCGGCTGATCCATGGATAATAGGCTCATACTTTTACAACACGAGTTTCGACTTAATGTGTATAAAATTGTGAGAGTTATAAGTTTATTTCGATTTACGCGATCAGAAGGGGTCGTGGAAAAAAGTAAAAAGGCGAGTATAAAAAATTTAAATAACCTTTTCAATTAGTTTGCCATTAAAAATATAGTAACTTGACTCGTGCGGATGCTCTTAAGAACGTGTGAAAGTCCTTTATATGACAGTTATATAATTTAGCAGATCGATATGAATAAATTCGGTCAAATGATTATCTAGATTGCAGGCTTCTTCTCATAAGCATATAAGCCGGATATGCTTCAATTTCGATAAAAGAAAAAAAAACTCAAACTCCGCGACAATTAATTCCCTGATGACGAACTCCGAAGGAGATCGAAATATATTGGGACACAAAAACATTTGTTTTATTTGACCTTGAGCCGGCTAACTACATCCGTTGAAAATAGAGGTAGCCAACACAACAATATTGAAAAACAGTCGAGCTTGCTCTGTAACTAGTAAACTGCTATACCATATAGCAGACCGATCCTGATCAAATTTGGTCAACAGTTGGGAACGCCTCAAATGGATAAAAACCGAGTTTGGATTGATTCCAGTGAAAAGTAAAGTAGTAGGAACTAAATATTCATTCTCAGTGAAGTAAAATGGATACAAACAAAGTTTGTCTCGATTTGGATAATATTTTGTGTTCTTTCCGTAAAAGTCGGTTCTGTGGAGGCTATATGATATAGATCTGAATAAAATTCCGCCTTTGAATGTGGGACCTCCGAAAATGCATATCAATCAAATTTGGTTCCATATGAATGAAAAACAAAGTAATAACGCTATAGTCGATATTCTGACTATAAGATACTCGTGTTCAGAATATATTCAATATTCGACACACTCAAAAGCATGAAAAAACATTTTTTTTAGTGGTTGGGTGGGGTGTCTTCATACAAAACGTTTTCTTACAATTTCGTCTACAATTATTATCCGATCTTAACAAGACTAGGCAAACCGGTAGATTATGTGCTTACACACTGCCCGACAACCGATTAGAACACCCTCTAACCTACCTGTTTAAAAGCACATAACTGTAATCTTAGAATATTTTTTCTTCATCATTTTTATCATCATTTTCATCATTTTTACTCATTCTGAGAGTAACTTTGAGTTTTGAAAGTGCACCGTTATTTTGTATTGCTATTTTCTTGGAAGTGCGAATAAAATAAAACTATTATTTATTGTGATCAATTATCAATAAAATAAAAAAGTAATGGGAAAAGCAAAACCGTTGAATGAGTCTGAGAGGCAAAATAAATACTTCAAATATCAAAAAATATTAAACGCAGCCGAAAAGTTATTACCGCATACTTAAACAATGAGGAAACCTATGAAACCTAAAAACATGAAAGGTCGGCCCTCATCAGTAATAACACCAACCGCCACGCGAATTATATAGAGGCACGCATCTAATTCTCACGACTCAGCCGCTAAAATAAAAGAAAAAAGTGGTGTTAAAGTATGCGTTCGGACTGTACAAGGAGTTATTTAGAATGCTGAACATATGAAGCGTCTAAAATTAAAAAAAAAAAAACCTCCTCTAAACCAACTTCGAAAGATGCAATGGCTCGATTTTTGTTGATCAAATATGACCAAGGAATGGGAGCGTGTAGTCTTTTCGGATGAGAAAAAGTTCAATTTGGAGGGTCCTGATGGCTATGCTTACTACTTTCATGATCTCAGAAAGGAAGAGCATACTCTTGATCGATTGCACATCCGTGCCGGCGGTGTCATGGTGTGGGGAGCTATTTCTTACTTTGGCACCATAGAACTGCAATTTCTAACCAGCCGTATGAATGCCATTGCTTACAAAGAAGTACTGAAAACCCTGGAACCTTGGAATGGAAGTACCAGCAGGATAACGCACCAATTCACACAGCCAGGATCGTAAAGTCCTGGATTGAGGGTCAGAACGTTGAATTGCTGACTTGGCCGCCTTACTCACCCGACCTGAACATTATAGAAAATGATTGGGGATGATTAGCACGCAAAGTGTACGAGTCCGGCAGACAATATTCAACTGAAGCTCAACTCATTGAAGGAATAAAGAGGTCTAGGAGGCTATTTCACTCAATTACATTAAAAAATTATGACTCCTTACCCAAGCGGATGTACGAAGTCATACTTAACAGTGAAGGCTCAACACATTATTAAATTTTGTTAAAAAAAAACGAAAATATTGAAATTAATGTTAAAGAATAACTTGAATAAAATTTGAATACATTTCTTTTGTTATTTAAAGATTTCAAGTGACTGTGCTAATCAAATGTCGCAAAAATTAAAGTTAATTTTTTATGTTAAGTTCGTTTAAATTCATTTAAAATGTTATTAATAAAGTTAATATCTTATCTATTATTAAATCTCGTGTAGAATTTAATATTTTTTAAATGACAAAAAAATGCATCTCAAAAGCTTTATTCGTTTTCCTGATATTAAGCTCCTAAGACGCGGAGCATAGGGTGTGCTAATCGGTTGTCGGGCAGTGTACATATGCAAACCGAGATTCAACTATATGCGATAAAATTTGTGGAAGATGTAAGGTTTGCGTGGCGGTTTTACACTCTCCGATATCTAGGTGTTCATACGGATGGACAGACGGGCATGGCTAGATCGACTCGGCTGTTGATGCCTGTTACATACATTTGCACGAATACAATACATAGTCGTTTACTTTAGAGAACGAATATAAAAAAACATTTTTTTTTCTGGAGGTAGGGTGCTCTCATGCAAAATGTTTTTATGTCTAAAAATTTTAAAACAAACTTGACGCCCCACGATAGGAGTCTACGTACAAAATTTGGTAACTCTAGCTTTCATAGTCTCCGAGATCTAGGTTTTTATAGGGACGGGCAGACGAACATGGCTAGATGGACTTGGAGTCGATTTCTTCTGCCTGTTGCATACATTTGCACTAATACAATACAATATTTACTCTACTTGAGTACGAGTATAATAAAAATGTTGTGTTCGTTCGTGCGGTGCTATATGATATAGTTGATCAGTTTACATAGATGCCTCTAAGATACATATATCCCAATTATTGTTCAGTTCCAATGCAAAAGAAGAAAGGTATGAAATAAAAACACAAAAGTGGGCGTTGTGTTTGTATGGGGGCCACTCTAAAAAGTGCAGAGTGAAATTCGTAACGTCTTTATTTTCTGTAATTCAAAACATTGGTGTATGCAATACTCTTATTATGAAATAATAACGCTTTTAGCTTAATTATTCGTACTAAGGGACCATGCTGATAGCTGATGTAGTCTGATGAATACAAATAATACCGGTACCGGTTCATCATATACTTTTTCATTTACATAGTTCATAGTCTGTTGTGCGTCGGATGTCTGTGTGTGTGGCCGATATTGGAGGTAGTCATCGTTACATATTCATATTCAACTCATTCACATAAACATATTATGGTCCGCACACTCATGCAGCCGACGCACACTTATTAAGGGGAAAACTGTATATCCTATGGGGGCCTAAGACTTAAGTAAAATAGTAAGTACAAATGTGACTGCATCTATCTGATATATGTATGTATAACGTTTCTGTGTGTGTGTGACACTAATTACATACCTAGCTAACGGTTAAGAAGCTAATTAATTAAATTATTAATTCTAAATTAGAAATTAAGAATCAATGCATCGCGACGGCGACGCTACACTGCCAGCTGCAGTATCGGCATAAGCTTCTGCTGACGCCGGCACTGGCAGCTCAAAAAATCCAGGAAAAGTCTTGCGCTGTCCAGATGCATCCATATTTTGCTCGGCGCCCAAGTTGAAATAGGTTGGTTGAGCTTTCTCCATGTCGGCTGGATCGTGCGGCTCGTAGACTTCTGTTATGGGTGGCCAGTTATCAAATGACTTGATGGTGTACTCCACTCGCATGTATTTACGCTTGGATGTGCTCTGGTTTTGTTCGCGACGCACCTGAAACCTCTTAAAAACCAAATTCTCAACCACAAAGGATTCAACAAAGATATGGCTTAGAAAGGCAGCAGCCCCATAGGCGAGCATTATGTAGCGGAAACCCATTTCCGGCGGTGTTATTAGCTGGAAGAAGTTTGCTACCCAGTCACTGGGATTAAGAACCAGATAAACTATGGCGCAAGTGTTTACCACCAGCGTCAAACAGAGGGGCCAATTGGACCAGATAGGCTTGCGGTAGGGTGCGCCTTTCGAAAATATAAATGCTAGGATGATATACTGGAAGCTCGATATGGCGAACATCGTGTAGTTTTCGTGACAGCCCAGGTGATTCTCATTGGACTGCTGGAAAGGCACAAACCATGGCTGTTGGTGGAGCTGAAGCCAACCTGCAGGAGGGACTTGGATTAAATCACAAACGATATTTGAACGCTTTTTGTATTTTGCAGCGTTCTCAATAGCCTAATGGCAGTGCTTGCACTGCAGAGATTTCGATGCTACTTACCAGCCACTTGAAAGATAATGACGACGGCAAGATGCAGGAGGAGTGAGGCCAGCGGTGTTGGCGAAATTAATGAGCTGAGCGGTACCTGCTTAACTAACTGTCCGCCGTATGCTTCGGTTTTCCCAGAGAAGAAGGCAAATATCGATATTAGGCCCAGGTCAATGTAAAGATATTGTTTGTCGGTCAGATTGGAGTTAATCGAGTACAGGATCATCACGGATATAAACTGGACGAGTGAATAGGCAGCCATGTACTTAAATATACCGAAAGATGTGACCAGGGCAGCTCTACCTTCCTTGATGACGTTGGGCACAGCCGCAATGGTCGGCTTGCGTGACGTAAACGGTGATGCTATCGAGGACTCCGTTTCGCTCAGCGAAATGCCCGTATGGGCCACTTTCAGAGCTCCACAATCATTTGCGCCGTCACCGCACATGGCCACGGAATAATCCAGATTCTGCAGCTCCATAACCAGGGACTGCTTTTGCTCCGGTGACATTCGCGCATAAATGGCGCCGCGGGTCAAAATTATTTCCAACTGTTTGGGAAATTCATCTCGTACAATTTGCCATGTTTTTCCATCCATGGCGAATACGTAATGGCGGCGCCAGTTATCGATACACGGGGGAAAGTTAGCACCGAGCTCTACATCCTCCACGTCCACATTCACATCGTTGTTTGTCCATGTGTCCAGTGTCTTTACGCTGGTCAAGCTATCACTGTTGGGTAGCATAGTAGAGGTCGACCCATTCACCAGAGAATTGGTCGACTTGGAGCGGTCCAAATCTAAGCCGCACTGCTCCCTATAATGGCGCCCTATGGTTCCATTACCCTGGCTAGCGTTAGCGCCATTTCCATTACTATTTTGGGTGCACGACATACTGCTGCCCAACTCTAGTGTATACTGAAGCTCATATTGGCAGTGTTCGGTTTTGTCGTGTTCATGGATGTGGGCATGACTATGGTGGCCATCAAGCACCAGCGAGGGTGTCGCATGCACTGTTATCACAGCCTGAGATGGAGTAACAATGCCACAATCGCGAGCCACACTCATGGCAGTCAGTATGTTATCACCAGTGACCATGACCGTGCGTATATTAGCAGCATTAAGCGAATTGATAACCTCTGTTGTGTCCGGCTTGAGGCGATTCTCGAGTATGACAAAGCCAAGGAACTCCAGATCGCGTTCGACCTCCTCGCGGGAAAGCCTCTGCACCTTGGTGTAATTGATTTTCGAGGCGAGGCTTTTGAAGGCCACGGCAATGATGCGATATCCCTTCTTGGCAAAAGCCGACAACTGCTGCGAGTAGTTATCGGGTATGCTCTGGGGTTGGCAGAGTTGCTGCAGCATCTCCGGCGAGCCCTTGCAGTAGACATTAAATCTTTGGGCGTTTAGGCAGCGCGTTATGACAGCCATACGCTGTAGACTTGATGTGAATGGGAACTCGCGCACAATCCCATGATCGAAGTTCCTCTCTAACTGGGTCAAGCCGACATTTGCCAGCAGGTCATCCACTGATGACTGTCGATATACTGAAGCCGCTCCGCCACAGGGATCCAAATCTTGATCTGAATTTAAGTTCAGTTGCCTCGGGCTAGCACTGCCCTTGTCTTTGGGTTGGCGTAAGATTGTGGGATAAATTAAGCCGTATTTTTCATTTTCAGGTATGTCCTTGGAGTCCTCCAGAATCCAGCCGGTCGACTCAAACATTTTAAGGTCCAACGGATCGCCCATCATAATACCATTCATGACAGTGATCGAATGGCACGTGACCATGCCAAATAAAAAGTGATCATATGGAAGTCGTTGTACATCTTTCATTGGTATTTGAAACTGATTCGTCGACGATTTGGGCACAACGCCCCACATATCCAGGCCATCCTCGGTGAGGGTGCCAGTCTAAAATTGTACAGATTAGCAGTAAACAACACAAAACCTCTCTTATCCCTTCTCATTTCTTTCACCACGAATTCCCTCTAACGAGTGTGTTATACTAACCTTATCGAAACAACAGCAATCAATGCTGCCTGCAACATTGATGGATCGCGGCGAAATGCAAAATATATCGTTGACTTTTAATCGCTTTTGAGCGTAAAAGCGACCCACTGTCATGGCCGCTGGCAAAGCTGGTGGCACTACAATCGTGATCAGATCCAAAGATTCCACAACTATTTTGACGGGATCAGTGCCACGCAATATCTAATGGAATGGAAAATGTTTATAAAAGCACTAGCGGCGGCCAGGGTTAGTTGGCGCGACCAGCTCTAACCCTACTTTCGTTTCTGCTGTCCCATTGCTAAGCGGATGCAGATGGTCACCCTGTATTGGCGGATTGGAACTCCGTCATGTTCAACGAACAAAAGTCTATCAATCAATGGGCAAGGCGAGAGTCGAGTCGAGGGGACCACTTACCTTTGTAACTAGTGTATAAATGAATCCAATACACGCTATCACGGCCAGGCATTGAATGAACTTGTACGAATCCTGTTCAAACTTGTAGTCGACAGGCGGCGGATAGAGAATGGATCGTATGAGACCGCCCTTAGCTGTTACGTTGCCGGTGTTGATGACAAACGCAAGCACCTTTTTGGATCCAATGTAGCGCGTCTGAATGACTTTTGTGCCACAAAACAATGTGTGTCTGGCGTGCTCCTTTTTGTCAAAGATAAAATCGCCATCTCTCTTTAGCGGCAGCGGCGTTTTCGTTATAGGCACACTTTCCCCTGTTAACATGGACTCATCGATAATGCAATTGCCCGATAGAAGGACTGCGTCGCACTGCATTGTGCATCCCGATGAAGGGATTTCAATTATATCGCCAGGCACAAGAGTGCGCGTAGGAAACTCTTTGGATACACCTTTGGCATCAACCACCAAGGCATTTCCTGTGTTCAGAACGGTTTTATGGAGCACGTCTTGGTTCTGAAATCGATAATGTAAGAGTATCGTAACGTGGCCCTGGGTGGAAGTGCGTAAACATAAAGACAAGAACATGACGCTTGCAATGTATAAGACCGTAGGAGTTATGAATCAAATGTGTATGTATGGTTTATCTTCATTAGATTGTCTATAAAAGTGCTTTGAATTGCGTCATCCCCATGGCTTCAGAATCAAGCAATGCTCACCTTTTTCGTCTGCAGAATAGACATCGTAATGCCAAAAATGGACATCAGCATAATGACACACGCGTAGTAGTAATAGTCGTATGTAAACCACAGAACCACTGAGAATATTTGGAACACATAAAATGGGTTGAGCACTTCTAGGAAAAGCAGCGTCTTCACGTCGCGCAACGGGACGCTGATCTCGTTGTCGCCAAAGACGATTCGACGCGACAGTCTCTCCTGGGCGCTGAGTCCACGTTGCTGTTGATGGAAATATGCGCACGGCACATTCAAATCCAATCCATTGATTTTGTTAAAGCCATTGATGCTATTGTCCCACGCATACATCAGTTGCTTGCAGCGAAATATCTTTAAGGTTTGGTGGCCTACAAACAAACAGTAAATTAGCTAGCGATATACAGTCATGTGAGGCGGGAATCACGTTCAGCATTCAACCTACTTTTGAAATGGGCCGATGAAAAATGGACTGACAAATGCAATTTATTTTCATCTATTTTTTCCGGAGATGAAATAGTTCCGCTTACCAGCAGTTCCTTTTGCAATAAATCTCTAAGGAAAAAAATGTGTAAATAATGTAGTCTAATGAAGTGTTAATAATGTTATATGGCAGTCCGCATTACTAACCTTAATTGATCAGCACTGAGCAGGCGGACCGTCTTAACATGATAGAGCTTGTGCTTGCCCTGATAGTCCTCCTCAATTAGTACCTGATCGGCTTCTTGCAGAGGGCATGGCTGGCAGGTTCCAATCAGGTACCAGTGTCGCCACCAGTGCAGCACCAGCCGCAGCAGTCCTCCAGTGAGGCAAATACACACCCAGCACAGAGCGGTGCGCAAGCGAGACCGCCGATAACCGCATATCTTCATTTGATCCTCCTCGTCTTTGTTCAATAGACCAACACATGGCTGCGGATCTGAAAATAAAAGCTTCAACATCTCGGCTCGCAATTTCAGTTAACCTGACTCCAGCTTTCCATTATTTAAGCATTTGTTCGGAGAACTTTGTTTGGACACTCCACCACATAACTATATACTTCTGAGAGTCTAACCCACCATTTCCATCTTATAAACCTATAAGTTGCCTCTAGCATTCTCAAAAGCCCCTGACTGCATATCCTTACTCAATGAAAACAATATAACATCGACTCTGCAAACTCGAAACAAATTGGGTTTCTTCTGCCCTTTGACCTTCGTTTCATACCTGGCAACATGTTCTGGCTCAACATCAGAATCAGATTCTGATCTGATTAACATTTGTATTAATATAGGCTCAAATGTCCGACTGTATGGCAACGCGAAAGGCATACAACACACTCACATCACATCGATACGCAATTTTGACACGCTTTAATTTCAGTTGCAGGCGCACTCACTTTGGGTACCCTACCTCTACTGACGGTCGCCATCCGACTTGAGGTTTCGCCAGAACGAAATATTAATTGACGTCTTTGGCCTCGCTAGGAAAAAATGTTAAATTCTTGTATATATAACATCCATACTTCCTACACATGCTCGTGTCCAGAGCCTAATCAGATGTAAAAACAAGAAAGGAAGGCTTGCCGAAGCTTATATACTATTCACATACGAGTATACCCGATATAATTCAAATTTGGTCAGTGGAGCCTCCTCAAATGGATACAAAAAAGTGATGCTGCTAAGTGTTCATTCTGGAACAAACGGTTATATTGGAGCTATATGATATAGTTGTCCGATCCGGATAAATCTTGAACTTAACCAGCGTGCAGATGAATGAAACAACTAGTAAACATTTTAGCTCCCTTGCTTTTAAGACTTCTAAGATCTTGGGGTTGAAACATGTGGACGGAAGAACACGGTTATATCGATTCCCTTTGTTGTGCGTTGCAAACTCCCTGACAAAATTAATATACCATCACAATTTTTTGTGAATGGTATAATGAAGACCGAACACATGGACATATGTATGGGGATAGATAAAAACGAATTGATAAGAATCAACCGAGAGAGAGAGAGAGAGAGAGAAAGAGAGAAAGAAAGTGAGCTTTGGTTTCTTCCAAGTGCCATGCGTTTCGACTTGTTGCTAATTTCATTTATTTTATTATTATGTTTGTGTATGTGTCGGTAGGTTTTCTGGCTTTCAATTGCATGCAGCTGACGTCGGCCACAACACAACAAATCGTAGCGCAGTCCAGCAAAACATCACACTTGCACAGCTGATGATGACTTAATGACTATTAAGAACATTTGTAAATTATCCGAAACTAAAAGAATTGCCACCATTAAACTACAATAGACTGGAGTAGGAGGGGCGAAAGTGAACGAGAATGCCAGTTGGCAATAACAAGTGTTTTCTCGAGCTGCTTTGACAGCCTTATCTTATACTTGTACTCGTTAAAGACAAAATCATTCCTTCCCCTTCCATACACTTTCCTACCAAGCACGCGTCATCAAATCTTATGCACAACAATTACTGCCAATAAACAAGTAAGAACGCTATAGTGGGCTCCAATGTACAGTTAAATACCCTGTATCCTGACTCACGGGCACCACTCCAAAGACGCGTGGCATTTTGAATGTAGTCTGAGTAGCCAAGATCCGAGCTGTAGCTTTAGCACCTCTCAAATAAGCAGTACCGCCATGCCTATTTCCACTGGGTATGAAGTACTCCTTCACTAGCTCACATCCCATACATACTCAACCAGACCGCAGGCCAATTAATCAACAATATTTGTCAATAAACAATAAACTGTCTGTCATATAAATCTAAGTACATATTTACACACATGCAGATGTATATATACATTTATTGGGATGTATTTTAAACGTCGCATATATATCTGGCAGTGATACGAGTTTTTGAATTAAATTTTTAACGATTTGCAAATAATAACTAACAAAGCCACACGCACACACACACTCAACTAAGAACTACGTTTTTGTTTTTGTAGTTCTCAGCAATACACCGAAACCGCACACCTGCATAGCCGAATCTTGAACTAATTACAATCACACCGACACCTACACCAAAGCTAATTCGTGTGCTAAAAGAGTTGAAATTGTGTTGCTGGCGACTTCGTCAGAGCGATGATGACCTCGTGCCAGTTTGACCTAGTGCTGGGGCTGAGACGACGACACTTGTTGCTTGTCAGATGATAATGATAGTACGATTGAATAAAATGCCATAATTACTCATTGCTCCGCTGGGCTGGTTATTGACTAATGAGACACTCATAAAGTCGGATTAACAGAAGCAGGCGGCTGCAGCAGTCAGGACGGTGGCGGTCGATCCGAGAGATATCACCAATTTGAACGATAACATTCAATGGGCATGCTTGCGAGTACAAATGCACATACTCGTACTCGTGTTTGCGCACAGACGTATGCGTAAGTTTGTTACAACTAGGGCTAGGCTTTGCTCTTATGCACACGTAATCGTAAATCGTAATGTGGCTAAATCTCAATCGGGCCTTGCAGCAATCGATAGCGAACTCGAATGCTCCGCTAAGAGTTTATAACTGAAATGAAAAATTAACTAAACTGAACCTGAATTTAACAACAGCCGCCTCAGTCGGTCGAGTGGCAATTCGCTTGACTTGATAGCACGTACATACTCGTATATAAATATACATATATATACACATACATACATTTGTATGCTTGTGTTTGTATATTTGAGAGTATATATGGGTAAATGTATCGAAAATAAAAAGCTTCTGATTGAATTAAAAATCCAATGATGACACTGAGTGCGAACAGAAACAGCATGAACATGAACACCAACGACAACAATAAGGAGAATATCCTGACCCGAGAGCATGTCAGCTATGTAATGGGGTAACCCGAGAGTCTAATTTTGTCATATGATTGTGGATAAAAGAGGCGAGAATCTAGCTTTGGTATGCCGAAGTTTATATGATATACTCGCACATAGTAAACCGATCCGGTCAAACGTCGGAGGCTTCTAAAACGCAAGGGTGTACAAGCATACGAAAAGGTTTCATCGCAAAAGCATTGATATTTGATAAATGTATATACATAATTGCGTAGCCGTATTACCTACGTACTTAAATAGAAAACAATGAATACGGAGTAAAGCACGCTATTGGATTTTGTGTAGCAAGGACTTTACTTGCTCTACGGGCAACAGCAACAGTTATTTAAAAGCATGTATTTTTATTACATACACAAAAAAGTACATTAGTTTCCAACGTAAAGAAGGACACGTTTCTGACAATATAAATATAAAGTATATGAAGATGCTTCTCTGTTGTTTGTATGTTTATAACCGATTTGCAATGACTTAGTCTTCCGCTGGCCAAATTTTAACTTTATCGGGCTACATAATATAGCTTCCCCAGAAGAGGGTGTATAAATATAATATGAATGGAATGTAAGCTTCGACATGCCGAAGCTACCTTTTCAGGTTTAGTGATGAATTCGTACACAACGATTAGGCCGATTGCAGTGTGAATGTGATTTCTAACTGAAAAGAAGATTAAGAGCGATTCTTATGCGACTCTTTCCGAAATGCAAACAATTAATAGCATATGCACCAGCCGTGCAGTTTAATTTAATAAACTTTCATTCCTTATGTGCATTCTATATATACAGATCTACAAAGTACAAGATCGTATACATAGAGATATATATAGGGGGGAGTACATACATTCATACATACCATCGACAAGTAGTTGAGAGTCTTGTAGATCAAAGTCGGCAGCTTCGTCGTCGAATTCCAGAACATTGTTGGCCACAGGAACAGCTGTTGCAGCAGTCATTAGCTTTAAGTTGCCTTCCTCTAGTCCGTACTGAAGTGATTTCGTGGATGCGTTGACGCTGCCCTGGCTAGCTGTATTGTTGTTGTCCATTTGCACTTCTCTGTGTCGCTCTACTTCCATTGCCAACGGTCCATTTTGGGCCTGCTGCTTACTAGGATCAGCTCCACTTTGCTCGAGCTCCGAGGACGTGGCTGCTGCAGCCTCAACATCTATGCCTATGCCTGGCTCTGGCTGTGTTGGAGAATGCCACCAGTTAAGTTTTAAAAGATTGTTCTTCGTGGCCATGGCCATGCGGGGCAAGTTCAGAATCCGCTCGGCCTGCACCTCCTCGCACAGGGTGTTTAGGGGCAGCAGCTCGCGCCGCATGGCAGCGTGATCAACAGTGACCGACATATTCGAATCAGCTCAGCTGCCGATATAAACTATTCGTATTATGTTATTATGGGCGGTTCCAATATATCGACTAATCCAACTTGGATTGGATTTCAGTTTGAGTTTGTATTTGACTTTCAATTTAATTTTTTTGTAATCGTAATTGTTATTATTGATTTATTGTCTGAACAGCACCCGCAAATATGTCAGCTGTACAGCTCCTGGTCCAGGGCTCCAAGAGTTACAGAGATACACTGCAGGTATTGAGCCAAATGGCCACACATGCGTATTGCCAACAGTATGGGCGGTAGCATCTTTGTCTTAAACGACTCACATGAACATGAATTTAGGTCGGCAACAACAAAATCAACAACTTTGAGCCTGAGCAGTTTCTGGGATTTCAAAGCCTTCTTTTGAAGCGCTTTCTTTTACGCTGACGGAGAAGAAGTGCGAAACAGTGTTCGCTCTGGTTTTTGGTAATCCGATAAGCCGGACTCCGCCGACGTAGCGGTTGCAGCTCAAATAGCGTGGGCGCTAGGCTAATATGACTACCACTGTTGCCCCTGGCCCAAATTGTTTTCAATCATCCAAAATTTGCGGGCCCCTTGATGACAAAGCACGACCCGGGTAGCCGTAGTTGGAGTGCTTGCCCTCCGCTGCCCACGCGTTTCTCAAAGTAGAATTGTTTTGGAAACTTCTTTTGCAGTAAACACAAATCCAACTGAGCTTCACCAAATCCAGATGCTTTTGCTACTGCTGTTGCTGCTGAACTGAAACAAGCGCTCCGCCGCTTGCGCAACCTCCTCTTGAATAGCCCGATTTGCTCCTGGTGATGCTCTGTGGCACTTTGAACTGAATTCATTACGATAATAAGATCCCTCGGAGAAGTAATTTGTTTGTCGGCTGCTATTGCTGCCAAGCCTCAACCAAGCTCAAGCGAGTCCGCTAAATGATTCCTGGAGACGGATATAATGCAAGTCTTAGAATGTCGTTGAATGAATGCCCCGCACTTGAATGCGGCGTCGCTTTGTCTTCGGCTATAATTCAGATTTCGCACACCCCAGCGAATCTGCTTGTTTTTTCTTATATATTTATACCGGTATTGATTGATCTATGATTTCTTCTATATAGACCTCGATCTATGTTTGATTGGTATTAACATTTACCTTTTTTTTGCCAAACAGCGAACCGTAATTGGGGGCAACTTTGTGTTGATCACTAGGGACTGGAACTTCAACTAAAGCTAAACTGTTCAAACGCACACAACAATTTTTAAATATATCAATCATTCCTTGTCGAAGTACGTTCAATGGTATATTCATCGCGGCGACAATGCATAGGATTGTGATTGCTCCAAGCAAACGGGGAAACGATGACGATGTATGTATGTGTATGAGTACTGAAACGGAAGTATTGAATATTATTTGTACGTATAATTTCTCAGATTTAGACTGACACTGTGAATTTGCATCTTACTGAATTTCGTTGTTATTTCTCTATATGTTATTTATTTACGTGTGCGCATAACGAGTACGAGCTTTGCAATAACTTCCTGCCGTGGGATTCAAATTCATAAATATGTACCTATTTATATAAATGTGGACATACAAACACATGTATGTAGGACCAAGTACAACTGTTAGCGCTTGCGCCCTGCACCTGAATATTAGTGCGACTCTGTAAGGAAAATCGTTCTATTGACCATTACCATTAAATTCCTTCACAGCTCCAAATACCACCCTTCCAACCCACAAATATACAAAAACAATTAACAGCTGTGCCGATAATGGACTGGAGATCATAGTCATCCCTTTGGGGCGGACAACGACAACTTTGTCAACCACAATGGTGACATAACTAATTCCTAGAAACTCAAAATATGTACGTACTTATATATTCATACATATATACACGGCGGCATCTCATCCCATGACTCATGGACATTTAGGTACATACACATGCCGCTGTATATTGCGATGTCGATGTATACATATGAAGAATTGCTTGCGCCCCCATATTGTTCATAACTATACTCACATGAGATCTTACAAACTTTTAATTCATGTATATTTAAATGTTCTTGTTCATTGATTCTGTTTCTGTTAGCTAAATAACACTGAATAATGATACCTATTAATGTTGGAGAAAACATCGATATTATATCGATACATCGATGTCGCTCAAATTTTTGCAAACATCGATTTTGTCCGATGTTTTGAAAATATAAATGAGTGAAATGGACATCGATAGCTAAAAGAAAAACTTTTGTTGAGTGGACAAAGTATGGAAATTTATGTCTGTACATTTTTTGAAAAAGTGTAATGATGACAAACCGCAAAATGCTATACACATTTTTAGAAATGCTTACCAAACTCAACACAAACACTGCAATAACACCAATTTGTCGGGTCATCTAAAGCGGATGTATCCCAGTTTTTCAGTAAGTGATCTAGAAAAGGTCTCAGGCATCGTCCAGTAAGAAAATAAGTATTGACAAGGCACTGGCTTATTATATCAGGTGATATGGCAAATCTATTCTACGATATGAGGACAAAACTGATCGGCATTCTGGAAGCTGTTAAGTATTGCGCTGTGACAACAGATTGCTGGGCGTCAAGAGACATTAGATTACTGGAAGCTAACATTTTACATAACTTTGATGAGATATTGATAAAACATTTTACATCTTTACAGATCTCCAATGATGAAATTTGCAAAAATGTGCACAAAATATCTATGTGTTCCTGCAACAGCCACCGAAGGCTAGCGGCTGTTAAGGAAAGCTAGAGTAATAGTCAGCGAAAAGAGAAGCTCGCTTAATTTTTGCTAATTTTTGTGAATAACAAGAACAGAAGGCTAAATTCGGGTAACCAAAGTGTACATACCCTTGCAGATTCGGTGAAAATTCGATCAGCATAGACTTCTGAGACTGACTGACGTTCCAAAATAATCCGGTGTACTAAGAGTTCATTCCGAATCGGTCGGTTATATGGGAGCTATATAAAATAGTGATCCGATCCTGATTAACTGTGGTCAGCAGCAGACGTAGAGGCTTCCAAAACTGACACCAAATTTGGTTGAATTTGGATAAAAAACAAAATCAGTGGTGTATATAAGAGTTCATGCCAAATGGGTCGGTTATATGGGGGCTATGTGAAATAGTCGTCCGATATTGACGATTTTTACATATGAGCAGCTTACAACAGAAAGAAGCCTCAAGTCGATATATACTTGGGGACAAAGATGCTTCCTCCTATGCGCTACAAATATCGACAATAATATAATACCCTCTGCAGTGGTATATATACTTGTACTCGGTACATAAAAATTTAAAAAATATGTCACTGCTGTTATCGAGACGAATGTTAAGTTACCGATAGAACGATAAAGCCGCATTGACCAATACATACACACATACATTTATTTATTTTAAACGAGAAATACCTCATGGATCCTGAGTAGACTTTGTTTGAGAATTGCATTATAAATTGAAATGAATTCGCATCTTTTCACCATGAAATTCGCGCATTCTCGTACACGTATATATCGACATCAGATCCATGAGGTGTATATTCATACTACATAATGCCAGAAATTAGGTTTATTTAATAGACATACGAGTACATATATAACACACACGTACACATAAATAGTTACACTAGTCCCCATAGGTATCCACATGTATTTTATTTACTTTGACTATGTATTTTATATATAGAATATTGGAGGTTTAGATTTGCAACGTTATTTAAAAATTTGATTTGACTGTGACTAATCCCCTCTTAACCCCACTTCTGAAATAGGCCCATGCGCTGGCAGCGACAATTGCTCCCCCATAGATTGCATCTGCAGGAGCTATTGAAGCAGCAATTATTTGGATGATTATCACATGCTCCGTTACGATAAATGCAACCCCGTCTGTACATATAAATGCGAGAGGATAACGATGTCGGGGTAGGAAAACGTCTGAAATTGATACCGTTAAAACCCATTAATGTTTAATTAACTTATACACTTACTTGACGGTGATCGCGTGGCTTACTGCGTTTCCATTTATACGAAACTCAACAGAATCCAGGTGTCTGTAGATTTCTAGACAACGTAAAATAATATACGATTAATTAAATTTTTTATTATTGATATAAATCAAGCTTTGCCCCGGAGAGATTGGCCAAAAATTGTCAGTATTCAAAGAAAATATTGCTCAAAAAGTACTGGTTTCGTTACAAAATCAATATTTGTTCTCGATTTCATCGTTATAAAAAAGGAACGTTTGTTCTCATTTTACGAAACGTTGGGTCACATTGCGAGAACATTTGGTCTCAGCAACAATTTAATAACACTTACATTGCATATTTGGTTTTGGAAAGTCGCATTTTCTTAGAGTATTCGTGCACATGCACGTACCAATCCAAAGACAGCTTTTCTGAGTACACACATTCTCGATCAGCATCAATCGATTTAGCCATGTTCATGCTCGTTACTCCGTCCGTATAAGCTCTAATTAAAAACTGGAAAGGAAGGCTAGCTTCGGCTTGCCGAAGTTTATATACCATTCACATTGTAAATATATAGCCAATCGAAATCAAATCTGGTCGGCGGGCGAGAAGCTACACTGGAAGCATCTCCTAAATTTCAGTTTTGAGATCTCTGGGACAATCGTGAACTATCGAAGAATAAGAATAATTGATGCTATATTATTGCATTAAACATCAATATCAAGTAAATCATAAAGTAAAATGAAACGCTTGCCCATCACATCACACACACAAACCCCGCCACCTACAAAACCCATGTGTGTAAGGGTAATACTTACAACTAAACTAAATTTTCTTGCACGTTTATACATTTACATAACATATTTCATTAGGAATATACAACATATGGTCATAATGCACCTTACCTTTGATGGCACTGACACTGACGAGTTCACGTTCAGCCTTTGCTTGCAACAAGGCAAGAAAGATGACGCTCAGAATCGCAGGATTAACCATAGCCGGCATTCTCAAGCTAATTGCCATTGGCAAGTAATTTATCTGAAGGAGAAGGACTATGTATCTACATGCATAACTTGTATAACTTAAATTTGTTGCTGCTACCACTCGAATCCAAATGCCAACTGCTTGTTGCTTAATACTGATGCTAGCTTTTATTAGTTCGTATCCACCCGAATCCGATTACGAGTAACTAGAAAGCTGAGCTTTTTCCTGATGCTTTCCACAGCCACACCCTGCCTGTGGTACATTATTACTCGTATTTAATATTCGTGTCACATCCTTGTTTTTGTTACGAATTTATGTAAGATTAAGAACACAAGCAAAACCTTGAAAACATCCATTGTGTGTTGGCTTGTCTTGGCTCATTTCAAAAATAAGAAAAATATCGCTTGCACACTTCTTACATATTGAAACAATAATATGAAATATTTTTTTTAATTGTAAAAAGTAACAAGTATAGTCGATACTCCGACTGTACGCATACTAATTTTTTTTTTTGTTATTTAAGAAGTGTTTAATCTGTACATTGCATAAATAGCACCTTAACAACACAAATATATATATATATATATATATATATATATATATATATATATATGTATGTATGTATGTATATATGTATATAAAGAGAGCCAAACCTCATGCAATTCGCACAAGGACTTATGAGTGAGGAGACCTCACGGTTGGCCAATTGTCTTGGCAAGCCCCAATCTTTTTAGCCGCCTTAAAGGCCTGGCGGAGAGTAGTCCTCTTGCGAGCATACTGCGGTGACTCAACAGTCTGTCACTGTATCTGCTGGTGTGCCGTGCAATCTGCTCTTCCACGGTATGCAGATTGAGATCACGATGAAGCGTGGAGCCGCGCACGTACCATGGGCAGTTGGTTACCTGCCGTAAGGCTAGGTTCTGCAATACCTGGATGCGTTTGTAGCTGGATTTTGTGGCGATCCCCCAAATCTGTACCCCGTAAAGCCAGATCGGGGCTACACAATGTACACAGACTGCTCTTTTAGCTCTAAGTGACATAGTGCTTTTTCTATTTATCAGCCACCTTATTTGTTGCATCCTTCGCCCACACTTTTTGGCCGCAGATTTCAGGCGTGGCCCAAAAGTGAGCCGTTTGTCCAATGTGATTCCGAGATATTTCGCTTGCAATGGCTGTTCCAGTGTAAGTCCCTCCAGCTGAATAGGTGAAGTGCCCGATATTACCTTTTTTAGAGTGAAGCAAGGGTTAGTCGTTTTCATGGGGTTGATCTTCCGATTCCACCTCCTGCACCAAGCTGCCAGAATATCTAGATAGCACTGGAGTCCAGCTGCTGCTTCGAAGTGGCATTTAGAGTTTTAAAGGACAGCAATATCATCCGCATAGGTTCGAATAAGAGTCTTCGAGGGTGCCTCCATGTAATCATCGTCAGGGCTAGGTAGGTCAGCAGTATATATTGAGTAAAGCATCGGGCCAAGAATGCTGCCCTTTGGAACTCCAGCTCTCATTTGGCAAGGTCTCGAGTAGGTGTCCCTGACCCTGACCTTGAATTTACGTCCTTCCAGATATGACCGAAGGAGACCATAGTAGGGCGCTGGTAGGAGCGCTTTTATTTTGCATAATAGTCCATCATGCCAGACCCTATCAAAAGCTTGCTGCATGTCAATAAAGACGGCATTGCAGTACTCGAGGTCATTAAAAGCCTGTAAGATGTGCCTCGTCAATCTATGGACCTGTTCCACGGTGCCATGTCCCTCCCGAAATCCAAACTGGTGAGCAGATAATATCTTTGACTTATAATTTTACAAAGTCGATTGGCAACAAGCCTCTCCCATACCTTTGATATTGTAGGCAGAAGACTTATTGGACGATACGACTCAGGATCGACTTCCAGTTTGCCTGGCTTATGGATCATGAGGATCGCTGCCATATTCTGTTTTGGGAAAAATTGTAATCTCAGTATAGCGTTAAAAATGAGTGCTATGTACACTATCGCCCGAGTTGGCAGGGCCTTCAGTATGGCATGACAGACTCTATCGATGCCTGGGGACTTGTGTGAAGGTAAAGACTTGATTACCTCTGCTATCTCCTCAACCTTGATTAGCCTAATGGGTAGTGACATCTGTAACGGTGTCTGTAGATGATCTTGTGTCTCCCTGATCTGCTCCAACGTAGCAAATTCGTGAGGTGTGAATCGAGCTTCCAAATGGTGTGCAAAACGCATTGGCTTGTTCCTCCTCATTCCTGGCAAGGTTACCGCTAGGGCACCGAACAGGAACCTGCCTAAAGGGTTGCCTTTAAAGTGCTTTAGTGCATTTCCACAGCGAGTAGTTGGCGTCAACAGTGTAATCCCCATGGAAGCCTTTTGCTCAAAGCAGTCGCTTCTAAGTTCCTTTAAAAGATTACGTAGCTGTTTTGCCGTCCGGTTCCACAGAATTCGGTCCCAGGGGTCTTCTCGTCTTCGAAGTCGCCTTTTTGTTGCAAGTAGCTCTGTGGCCTCTCTTGTGCGAACGATTCCATATCTGATGGGGCCTGGCGGGGGATCAGGAGGCGTTGAGGCTGCAGCAGCCCTGTATATATTCGTAGTCAATGTTTCTATTGTCATCTCTATATCTTCCCCAGAGTTCAGTGCCGTGTTCAATTCAAATGAGCTCTCCAGATGCTACTTAAAGGCTGATATGTCAGTGCGCCTGGGTACTCGTTCTCAGTATTTATTTAATATTCGATACACTCGAAAGTATGCAACACGTTTTTTCCTATTTGAATGTGGGATGCTCTTATACGTTTTTGTGTACAATATTATCCGATCTTAACGAAATTCGGCAAATTGGTAGATTATGTGCTAATACGTATACAAACCGAGTTTCAACTAAATGCGTTAAAATTAGTGGGAGATACATATTTTTATCGATTTGCGGGGACGCCCCCCGCAAAATTAAAAAAAAAATACATTCTGACGCTCCACAAGTCTACATACCAAATTTGGTCTCCGAGATTAGGTGTGCATACGGACGGACATGGCTAGATCGAATCGGCTTTTGAGGCTGATCAAGAAAATATATGTATGTCATTTTAAAACTGGAACCCAACGTGATTTCTAATTGTGAACAGACTGAAAATGCGATTGCCGGCATAAGACTGTTTGGTTTCTGTATCTTTGTGCTTTCATCTGCGTTGGTGATTAATTGTCTTAATAATTGCATACTTTTAGGATGTTGTATTTGACAAATATTTGGCTGGCCCATATCATGCAAATTTGAAATTTAGTCTCGCTATATCTTTCGGAAGAAACGCATGCAAGTGAAGCTTTAACAAGCAAAAAAAAAAACATTTTATATAAAATTATCAAAGACAATCCCATAATGGTGGCAAAATATCAAATTGGAGTACTCTTCGAGACTTCTGAAAGTGAATAAAGTGTGTTATTTGGTTTATACAGCACACAAAGTGATACAAAGCATAAGAAAATGTAGTGAAAATTATTAAACGGTGGCAAAATATTAATTTGGAGATCTAAGAGATTTCTGAAAGTAAACAAAAAACTGTGTTGTTTACTTAACAACAAAGTAATTCAATTAATTTCGCAAACTGGGCATCCACTGTCTCTCGGCGTTTGCTGGCAAACAAGTGCTCAATCAGCTGTTCTGGGAAGAAACGGTTTGACTCCACAGCTTGTAATGCACTCCAGAGCTTGCACTCCACAATAAAAATTTTCTGCAGCATACTTTTCTGTGCTGTGAGATATTTTCTTTGCGGTATACTTTGGACGTCGTAAAACTCGATGCCGATATCACCGTCTAAAAGAAATGCTATGGCCTTCAGAAACATCAGTTCTGATGACGCACTACGGGATGCAGTTAACCAGCCATCCATTAAAGACTGGTCAGCCGAAAGTCCAGCATTTAATACCACGAGCAACAACTTCAACTGGGCACCCACCACTTGCAGTACAACCTCTACGTTGACCTCCACAAACTCAACGATCTTGTCCCCGTACAACTTTACTTCCACTCTAAGTGGCAGTGTATGTACCACCACCATCAGCGCGAACCAAAGCAATCCACTTGATAGTGCTAGAACACACCCCCAAACTTCTTCAGTGTGGCAGAAAATCTCCAACAAAAAAGGAGCGATCAAGAAGAGAACAGGAGCAGTCCTTTCTTCTAAAGTTAGCACCGCAAACCGCTTCCAAGCCCTTAGCGATAAGATATATATGGAAACGTAAGCCGTGCATACCACGAAAAAAAGCGAATCTAAAAAAGCCTCGCAAGCAATCTGAGCCTACACAATGCCATAGGTGCCAGGAGCTTGGCCATACCAAGGCATACTGCAGACTACTTTATATATGCAGGCAGTGTGGTGATAACCATCCGACTCGGGAGTGCAAGCTCGGAAAGGATGACGCGAGGTGCTGCTATCACTGCGGCAACCTCCACGCGGCCAATTTCAAAGGCTGTGAAAAGTACCTTATGGTTACTTTCAACCAGAGGCCTAAGGCTACTGATCCTCTTGCTTCTCCGAGGTCTTTGAGTGCATTCTGCTAACTCGACTGATGGAACTGACACAGATACTAGGTCACATACCACAACACCAATTTGGCTTCAGGAAATCCCATCATTGCCGTGAACAAGTGCATCGCCTGGTCAACCAGGTCACATACGGTTTCGAGCATAAGCAGTACCCTGTCGGCGTCTTCCTTGACGTAAAACAAGCTTTCGACAAGGTGTGGTATGAGGGTCTGCTGTACAAAATGAAAGATCTACTCCCTGCACCCCACTATGCCATCCTGAGATCTTTTATTACTGATCGAACCAAGGTGTGGCATGAGGGTCTGCTCTACAAAATGAAAGACCTACTCCCTGCACCTCACTATGCCATCCTGAGATGTACAAAATGTACAAAATTAAAGATCTACTCCCTGCTTGGACCCTTCTTGTACACTCTGTACACTGCTGACATGCCAGCCCTGATCAACAACACGGAAGTTTCTGCCGCTGCCAAGCTGCTGCTGGCCACTTACGCGGACGAAGCTGCCATGCTCGCGTCCCACTCGTCGTTACAAAGCGCAGGAAAGGCTGCATGAAATAGAGCGATGGTCTGCCAGATGGAACATTGCCATCAATAGAGCGAAATCAGCCTGTGTGGCCTTCTCTCTTCGGCGAGGCGGAACCCTACCTGGTCTCACGTTTGATGGTGGTACCATCTACACCGTCAGCTCTCACTGCTACTTGGGTGTCTATCTGGACAGCAAACTAATATAATGAGCCCATATTTCGGCAGTCAAGGCCAAGTGCCTACAGAAACTCCAAAAGCTTGACTGGCTCCTGCACGCTTCAGTTGTCAACCAAGACAATGTTAATTGAAGCCATTATTACGCCTACCTGGACTTATGCCACACAGGTATGGGGCACTGCCTATAGAAGCCAGCTTGACTAAGGGTCGTAAAAAACGCTTCCCTGGCACGTAACCAATAGTGCCATCCAAAGCGACCTGAGACTTGTACTGGTCGGGGACCAGATTAACCGTCACAGCAGCCTATACGCCGACAAGCTCGCGATGCACCCAAACTCGTTGGCGTACAATCTTGCCGACCCTATACCTCACCGACGTGAGAAGAGAATACATCCTACTGATCTCCTTACTCGTAGGATTACTTATCGGGACGTTGACGTACAATGCGCTGCACGTTCAAGTGAACCCACCGGGCTTGTTACGCCCGAAGCCCAGGCTAGAAGCTACCACCTCCCACTCAACCGGCCGAGGGGCGCAGCCGCATAACGAGCGACACGAATCGCAAGACGGAAAAATAAAACGCGGACTCGCTCGCTCCCTTTTAATGAAAATAAAAAACAAGAAACCATAAACAATTTACATTATCTACTAGCTAGATGCGTTAGTATAGATGTTTTGTTTGAGTTTAGAGAGGTATATAAAAGATAAAGTTAAATAGATTATTATACTTACAACAAAGGACACGAAAAGGTTCATGCAGGAGACAGTTTAAATTACAGTGCTGAAGATAGATAGGAACATAATTTCTAGTAGTTCTACGAGGAACACAAAAACTAATTTGGCTAATTAAAGACGGCGAGTCAATATCACCAGTAATCAGCTTCTGTATAAAGACAACATTAAGCATAATTCTGCGATTTTCAAGAGATGGAAGGTTTATTAGCAGGATTGGTGTCCCAATTCAGCCCACTGAGAGCAAAAAGTAAAAATTTCTTTTGAACAGACTCCTGGTGATTCCTGTATTGTGGACACCAGACACACGATGCGTACTCTAAATAGGTCGGACAAGGGACATACTCAGTAGTTTGGTGATATAAGGATCATCAAATTCCTTCGACCATCGCTTGATAAAACCCAGAACACCCACAGCCTTATTGATGGTAATTGAAATGTGTAAGTCGAATTAATTCAGGGCCTAAAAGATCACCCAAGTCAACAACTGAGTCGATACAATCAAGGGGCATATCGTTGAAAAGGCACGATGCCTGAAGCGGTATGCTACGACAAAACAACATAGCTTTGCATTTAGGACAGTTGAGATTTAATAAGTTGACCTGACACCACAATTGGAAAGAATCAAGGTCATCTTGCAACCTGAAGTGGGAAGAAGAGTCGTTGAAGAACAAGCAAAGGTTAACGTCGTCGACGAACATAAGTAAACTAGAGTGGGATAGAACCTGAGGCAAATCGTTGACAAATAGGGTGAGGTGGCTACCCTGCGGTAAAAAGAACTTTCTGAGTTCTGAGATTAAGGTAGTCGGAGATCCACTTAAGAAGATGAGATGGGAAACCAAGGAGATCTAACTTATGAATAAGCAAACAATGATTTACCGAGTCAAATGCTTTGCTGAAGTCAGTGTAAATGACGTCAGTTTGCATTTTATTCTTTAATCCTTGTATTACAAAAGAAGAAAATTCTAGTTAATTAGTGGTGGTAGACCTACGATTCAGAAACCCATGCTGAGTAGATGAAATTATAGAACCACAAGAGTGTTGTAACTGTGAAGTTAATATTTTTTCAAAAAGCTTAGGAATAGCAGACAGTTTTAATATATCTCTGTAGTTTTGGGCATCTGACTTATTACCCCTTTATATGCAGAGGAATAATGAACGACTTCTTCCAGAGAGAAGGGAAAGACGAAGAATTTAAAGATAGATCAAAAAGCTTCAGCGCAACAGCGCAGAACACCGGAACACCATCAGGACCAGAAAAAAGTTAGGCTTTATAGACTTAAAGACCTTAAGCAATAAGCTTTTAGTGACTACGGGAAGTGGGATGTTATTAGACCTGTGTAAGCTATATCAAAGCAGATCGATACTTAAGAGAGGAATAAGTTGTTTGAACGAACTCTGCATACAAGTTGACAATGCCTTGACCTGTATTTGCTTTAGTATTTATATAAAACAATGAAGAAGGTAGGACAGATGTTTTACGTTTTGAATTAACAAAGTTATAAAATTGTTTTGGGTCCTGAGCAAATTGAACCCTACAGCGATGCAAATATGCTTTATAGCACTCGGAATTAATGGCATTGAACCTTGAACGAGCATCAATATAGCGCGAATAGTCAGAGGACCTTCCCAAGACTGTGAACTTCTTAAAGAGTCTAGACTTGATATTTTTTAGATTAGACAGCTGTGGAATAAACCAAGGAGGCTTATTAAGCCTAACAGGACTACTGAACGGAACCAAATCCTTAAAAATGTAATAAAGAATTTTGTAAGAGAAGTCAACTGCACTGTCCATATCTGTACAATTGTACAAGTATGAGCAGTCTGATCTCATTGTTAAGACTAGCGAAATCAGCCTTTCTAAACGAATATGTTCTAGCTGACAAGTTGAATGATGCAGATACAGCAGGAATAGAAATATCCATAATAACGTGTAATGATGGGTCTTCAGGAAGCAAAAGCGGACTAACTCTAGAGACCATTGAAATGGAAGGATCAGAAGCAAATATCAAACCAAGTTGGTGATTCAATGAGTTTGTTACAAAATTAACTTGAGATAAGGACAATTCAAGTAGGCCTTCAACAAATTCGTGTTGCTTTGAAAGTATCAAGCCGGCTGAGTCGATCACTGAGGACCACGTGACATCACAGATGTTGAAATCAGCAAAAACCCACAAGTGATCGGCATCAGAAAGCATTGACGTGATCGGTTGAATAGCATTAAGATGATCCAAGTATTCAGAAATATCTTAACGTGGAGAAATCTAAGAGGCAGTGATAAAGACAGAAAAACATTTAAGAGACACTTTAGTAATAAGTTCAATTACGTTAGGAAAATTAAGCAGAATTGGTTCCGACAGAAGGCCGGAATCAACAGCAATCAATACGCCACCACCCTGGCGGGAGGGATCATCAAATCTATAGGCAGTATAATTATTAGGAAAGATTGCAGAGTCTAAGATATCGGGCTTTAATTAAGTTTTCCTAAAAATTCAAATATGAAAAGCAAAAGATAGGCTATCAGTGTAAAGTTTAGCGAGTTTAGACTTAAGCCCTCTAACATTTTGGTAGGCAAGAACGGATTGTGCGGCAGCAGGGAGTCTAATCGGTATCCGATTTCTAGCACTAGCTTTAAACTCCTTCACGACCAGGTGCTCAGGCCAGAAACTTTTTTGACTGATTGTGTCAAAACAGTCGTCCGAAACACCTACTTAGAAAAAAGCTGTAACATTAAACCTAAACTTTTCTACCTTAATCCTATGTATGTAAGCTATGTATGTACTATGTAAACTAGTTTTGGCCTGTACATATGCGGAAACATATTCTGATGTAGAATCTACAGCTAGTCCAGAAATAAGGACCGTCGTCGTTTTTAATGTCGATAAGGGGTCTAGGCCGAGCAGCCACTGTAATGGGAACCTTCAATTTTTGTGCTATCTTTCGTCTCCAGATTGGCCGGAGGGCTCATCCTCATTAAAGAATCCGAATAAAGCAATTTTAACGCATTTAGTTGAAAATCGGCTTGTATATGTATAATAATAATCTACCGATTTGCCGAGTTTTGTTAAGATCGAATAATAATTGTGGACAAAATCTTTAAAAAAAAGCATTTTGTATGAGAACACCCCAAAAAAAAAAGTTTTTTTTATACTTTTGAGTGATTTTTTTTATACTTTCGAATAATGAATAAATGCTTAGTACGAGTATCTTATAGTCGGAATATCGGCTATAGCTTTCTTACTTGTTAACTATTATACTTGTGTTGTTATGATACTGTTTTTGCATTGTACGGATGCAACGCTTAATTAAATAAAAAAATACTACGTGTATTATTTGTCTTCATAGTTGTCGATATTCCAGTAAACGAGTATATTAGATTCGTGCAAATGTTTGTAACAGGTAAAAGGAAGCGTCTGCGACCCCGATCTAACCATGTCCGTCTGTCCGTCCGTATGAACATAGGTGTTCTAGGGATCTCGGGATCTCGGTAACATAAGAGCTGGAATCACCATTTGTGGGGCTTCTGCTCAAGTTGTTTTAAAATTCTTCCCGGCCCCCTCCCACCACCACAAAACGATAAAAATGTTATATCTCCCACAAATTTAGTTGCAGCTCGGTTTGTATATGTATCAGCACATAATCCAACGATTTGCTAAGTTTTATTACGATCGTATAATAATTGTAGACAAAATCGTAAAAAAAAAAACAAAAAACAGAAAGTGTTGTATACATTTGAGTGTGTCGAATATTAAATATATGCTGAGTGCGAATATCTTATAGTCGGAATATCGACTATAGCGTTCTTACTTGTATTTGTTTTTTTTTTGTGGTTTTTTTCACTTTCTTGTCTTCAATTATTATCCGATCTTAATACAATTTGGCAAAACGGTAAATTATGTGCTTATACATATGTATATAAACCGAGTTTCAACTAAAAGCGGTATAATTTATGAGAGATATAGGGTTTTTATCGATTAACTGTCTTCGAGATCTAGGTTTTCATACGGACAGACGGACATAGCTCGATCGACTCGGCTGTTGATGCTGATCAAGAATATATATACCTTATGGGGTCGGAGACGCTTCCTTCTGCCTGTTACATGCATTTGCACGAATACTATAGACTCGTTTACTTTACTAGATTACGAGTATAAAAATCCTAAAGTGTTGTATACTTTTGAGTTGCTCGAGTATTAAATAAACGCTGTGGTATAGTCGGAATTTCGACTCTTAAGCTATATAATTTTGAATTAAGATATTTATGTATGTTATTAATTATCGATCGATAAATTATTAATATTGATGAAGAGACGGCAAAACTATAGAAGAATGTTCTGTTTTTTCTCATGTGTTCCGTCCAGAGGTTGGTAACATATACAAAAAATATTTTGTTTCGTTACATAGTGTTAAGGGTATCGGTAAATAAGATACCATCGCCATCGCCGATATATTTTTATGTGTCACTATCGATAAGTAGTCAGAGTATCTCTCACCACCTAACATAACAATAACAAGGAAAAATTATTAAAAAAAAGGTAACTTAAAAAAAGAAATGAGAACTGTGCAAGGACGTAAATAATTTAAATCAAAATTTCATGGATTGTCTATTTTTGACAAGCACCGGCATCTCTGACATTTTGCAAGTGTTTGAATCTTTGAAAAACTGAATTACTTCGCTGCGCATTAAATGGAAACTTAATTTGATATTGCAATGGCTGCTGTGTGTACAATGTGTGTTATCAAATTATTTTTTCAAAGAAATATTGTTATGTTGTCATCTCACATACGATATCAATAGTGCCAATATATTTATTCACGCAGTAGAAGTTTAAATTTGTTTTTAAACATTTCTATCTAGGCAAGGCGAGAAAGGACAAAGTATGGGTAATTGTCTGAAATTGAACGGTTCTGATGACATTTCACTTTTGCGAGGCAATGAAACTATTAATGGCCAAGACGATGCACCAACGCCTGTATATCAGGTATAAATGCAAATACATTCGGAATTATATGTCTCGCACATATATACTTATATAAAAATCTCTTATTCTTCATATCAGCAGGAGCCGTTGGAACAAGTGTTCCACCCCACGGCATCTGTGAGTCATCAATCATCCATTCCCAACCACCGCCGTCATATGTCGGATGAAGATCAGGTTAAGATAGCAAAACGTATCGGGCTAATGCATCACTTGCCTATTGGAGCGTTTGATGGTAATTCCAAGAGGACGCGTGAATGCGTAATTTGTATGGTCGAATTTTGTGTTGATGAAGCGATTCGATATTTACCATGCTTGCACATTTACCATGTACATTGTATTGACGATTGGCTGATGCGTAGTCTTACCTGTCCCAGTTGTTTGGAGCCTGTGGACGCAGCGTTGTTGACAAGCTATGAAACCACATAGCGTTTAAATTCATCCAGAGGTCCTATTAAATCGCTGAACGCAGCTTTCTTTTAGTCATTGGCAACTCTGGCAGTTTTTACTCAACATTAATACGACGCCTTATAAAAATAAACGTAAAAAGGCGCTGGGATTGAAAAAAATCGATAAAGTATTATCATGGGAAAAATGCTGTAAAACTCTGGCCACCGTCACCGAATCGAATTTGGTTGTTTCTTAGCCTTTATATTGTATTATCTGTTATTTCATATACAGCTTAAAAACTCAACGGCAACAAAAACCATAAATAAATTACAATATGATATACAAAATTGGTGTATATAGCTATATATATAAAAGTGAACCTTTTACCCAATATTTAGATTCTAAGTTTAGATGTAAAATATCATGTATAATTAGTGTAAGCGTATTCATACCCAATGTACATTGTACAATATCTAAATTAAAATACACAATCACTACAAAATAATTCTATAAGCGTATTCAGAAAACAATTTTTCACAGCCAAAATCATAAAAATATACAGTTCATAGCCTAACTTCTGAGCTATAATATTCCTGCATTAACAATTCGTAGTATTTTATGGCAAAAGTACTTGTTCATACTGGACCTCAATCTAACATTTTCATTTATATGGCAGGTCGATGACACAATTTTTCGATTTTACCAGCTCCGCTACTTACTAGGTTGTTACGCTTGTATTCGTAGAGAGACAAAAGACAGCTTTCCGACCCCGTCTGTCCGCCTGTCTGAATGAACTTGGAAACTCTTAAGAGCTAGAGGCACCAAATTCTGTATCAAGACCTCCCCTGGTGCGACGTCATACATATTATAAAACAAGAACGCTATAGTTTAAAATTTCGACTATAAGATACTCGTACTCACGATTTATTTCATATTTGCCATACTCTCAAAGTATGCAACTCTTCATTTCTTTATGGTTGGGTTTTTTATTTGCGATTTTTAAGTTTTTATGTTTTGACTAGCCATCCCGGTGTGCATCGCTACACCTTTTTTTGTTTATTGAAGAGCTTTCCAACCCGAGAGCAAGCCTGGAAATTTCTAGGTGGGCAGCTGGGTGGGCTTTATTTATTTACCAGAAAATATGTAATGTTTCACTTTTGCTAAGCATACTATTTTATTGCATACTATTTAATTAAATATTCAGATCTTGTACATAATAGAACGTTGACGTGCAATACATATTACGTTCAAGTGGCCCCGCAACGACCCGAAGCCTCTAGGCTTGTTACGTGCAAAACGCTGGCTGAATCCATAGTGAGATGGCTGTTTGGATCCCAGTTTAAGCCACGGAGAGCAAACAGCAATAGACACAGAACGCGTACTCCAAAATTGGTCGGACCAGTAATTTAGTTGTATAAGGGTCATCAAACTCTCCAACCATCGCTTAATAAAAGCTAGAAAATCTTCAGCTTTATTGACGGTAATCGAAATGTGTAAATAAAATTTATATTTAGGGCCTAAAAAAACACCCAAGTCATCTACAGTATGGATCCGATTAAGGGGCCTATCGTTAAGAATGTACGATGTCTAAATCTTTTAAAGGTCATTTTTTATTTTGAAGTGAACAGACAACCAAACTTGAGCCGCTTCCCACTATGCAACAGCAATCCACAAGTAACATCATTAATCAGACGTTAGGCTTTTGGGCTAAACTCAACTCCCTTTTTGCGTATCCGCAGTTAAATAGAGGTTATTTAGTTGCAGCTATCAGTTCTCATATACGAACAGTTGTGAATATGTGCTTTAGCACATAAGGTTACTGATTAGGGGAATTGGCTTTGGCGCTCTATCCAAGCATCTGAAGGAAGTCTTTCCGAACCCATATTCTTGATTGTTCAGTATGACAAGCCGAATGTAAAAGTATGTATGAAAATCTAGATCTTGGAAATTTCAAATTCTTCAAATTTCGCCCACTTTTTGGGTGGCCATACAAACTCACCGCCCACTTTAGTGTTTTTATGTCATAGCTTTTTTGTTTTTCATTGGCATTGAACCAAATTTGGGGTTTATGACTTTACCCATTTAGGGCAACTATATCTCTCATAGAAGACATTTCTTTTTAACAAAGAAATTATTTGTGTTTTTGCATACAAATCGAACCAAATTTCTGTTGTATTCATTTTAATCCTCACTTTCACTGACATTTTATTCCAATCGAACCACTATATCACGTAATTCTCATAAAACCAATTTTTTCTGAATGAACACTTAGTAGGAAAAATTCTTTGCTTTTCATTGACATCATCAATTCAAACTCGGTTTGTATCCATTTTGGGCGCTCCCAAGTTCATTGATCAAATTTGATCTGCTATATTATGTAGTACTTTATTAGGTACATGATATTTAACTGTCGAGCATGCTCGCCTGTAGTGTTATTGTTGATTTATATAAGCTTAATGAATCTGCAAGATATAAATTCGTATGTCGATTTCGAGCTGGCTTTTTAATTAAAAACTTACCAACGTCCACAAACTTAGTTGAAAAATTAAACAACAATATCGTTATTGACTCATTTATTCGATATATGTAATAATAATATTAATGGATTGAAATCGCGACTTGACATTAACACATGTCGTTTTAAGAGTGCGCATTTGCATTTTATATGCGTGTGTATATGTATGGAGGAAGAATTCTCTAATTGTGTATGAACGTATATAAATTGTTTAAACAACTTTCAGTATCTTTAGGCCACTCGAATTTTAGTTTGTTTTGTTTACATTTTGCTAATATTATATGTAATACGAAATGAAATTCATTAAGTGTGCATCAGTATATGCATGTATAGAGAAAGAATCCGAATCCGATATTTGGCTTGGCGGTCGTGCTATGATCGTGCTGTACTAATTTCGATGCACGATCAAATCAGTATATTATATATTAGGACGTTGATACATTCATTCATACATGCATTCATCACTCTCACAGTCCCTGTCGTTGTTGTTTACCGTTATCCTCATCAGCAGCCCTTGACCTTGACCGTGGATTGCAGTGATGTTCGTACTAGTATGGTCTTCAGGTAGTTTACAACATCTATCACTCTCATTGCATTAAAACGATAAGCATATTACATACCAATATTAATACCACTATGATGGGTATGTATAATACGTATGTATGTATAGGTAGATCGGAGACTTCGCTCAATTCTGATTCGAGTTGCTTTCCTTATCAATACTATTTCTATTAATATTTGTAATGTGGATGTGGGGTGGAGTTGGGGTATGACTTTGTTGCATCAATGCTGAGGATGAGTGTGGTTGGGTTGGTGGTTTTGACTTTAGACAGCAGTTTCGGTGTGACTGTGGGATGATAACCGCTCAACATCGATTTCAGGTATAGTCAGCTCATCAGGTATATTATCGGCATACTCAATGGAAGATGTCTCCGAAAGGCGCTTGCTCAGTGAAGTCTGCTTCCGCAAAACCTCGGCCAGCGAAGTGTTTGTGTGCTCACCATAACGGGCGTCGAGACCTTGACGGAAGGCGTTCACCACGCGAATCTAGCGACAGTGAAATAAAAATAAAGAAAAGAACAACACCGAGAACAGTGACAAGAAAGACAGAACAATAGCTTAAGAAAAAGAATGCATGTACAAATGTACTATGTAGTAGTAATAGTAGTACTTCAGTACAGGTACAGTATAGTGTTACGAGTTACTGTTGGGTATCATTTAGGATTAGGGCAAATTAAAATCAAATCAATATACGAACACTGATGTACATGTGTATTGTCCATAACATAAGAATCACACAAAACGAAACATACAAAATGCAAATGCGATTAAATAGCAAAAGCGTTAAGCGATGTCAGAGTTACGCTAAAGTTTGCTCGTCTACATATACACATAACATACCAACATGTAACCAGCATACATCATACATATGTATATATACGTACATACATGCAAGCGCAAACGGAAACTTATTTTGGAGTATTAACTAGAAAAAGAAACTTCTTTGGCCAGCCAAAGCCTAATTCATTCCCCTCCGGATACGATACAATGTGTACTTTGACGTATGTGTACATCATATGCATGTATGATGGGTTAGTTTTGCATCTACATTATCGATTTGGTCGATATTAATCTGATCTAGAACATTTTTATCTATTTGTGATCCGATCTGAAATATGCCTAGCTTAAGAATAAAACACTCCAATCGAGGGGTAAGCGCATTTTCACAAAAGGGACATGGTCGACGTACATAGTTATTATATACTATATATTCCTACAATAGAGTATCCCAATTTTGATCAGAACTGACCAGAAAATAAATAAAGAGCACATAAATAATTGCTTATTAAATATAGGTTATATATGTAGATTATGACATTAAATGAATAACTTACAAAGACAAACATAGATGCGATACATTAAAAAAGAAAAGAAAATTTGTTTGTATGCTAAAATTGTATAGTGTTATTATTTGCAACGTATAGAAGACAGCTCTCAGTTTTACTGTAGCTGCAAGCTTAGCTAAATGAAATAGGCCATTATTAAACGATCGTTGTAAAACATGGCGGATCGGTGGATAATATGCAACATAATTTTGAAACTAACATGACGGAATCGACTGTCGGTGCTGTTAATATATCATTTTGTGAATGACATAAGAAGAGGGTTTCAGAAAGTTTGACTAAGGTTAGTTAACATGGCAGGTGCCTTTCGCTCTCTGCAACTTGAACTGGTCAATTTTAATATAAATATACGATTAAATTAACAGTAATGTAAGTTCTAGGCAGCACGCTGGAGCCAAGAAACAGACGGACGCTTTGGAATCGAACTTAAAATGTTTATGATTTCCTTTTCGTTACAAATATGGTGACAAAATTATAATACCCTTTGCACCGTATTTCCTTTCCTATTATTGAATGATTAACAACAAGGACAGGCCTGTTTTTCACACTCTACTATATAAGAACGTACAACAATTATGTGGGAGTATATTAATGCAGCCAGTACTATATGCAGAGTGTTGTAGTCATGCTAATTTATACAGATAGTAAAACACAATTAATATTATGCATTCGATTATGTGATACCGCTCTTAAAGTAATATATTTATATTTAAGATTCTATCATTTGAGGTTGGTTAGTATAGTATGCTATTTATATGATGCCTACATTTAACAAGAACGATTGGTAGTATATATGTAAGTATAATATACTATAGGAGGTATTGGTAGTAAGTAGCTATTGGTATGGGCAACCTAAAGGGTTCAAGGTAACAGTGAGGGAGACTCGCATTGGAGTTCAGTGAGGTGGTCTTGCATTAGGTAGTAACCGTTACATTCTACAGTGCCGCACATCAGTTATTCAGTTTGTTATAATGTCAACCATGCAATATGAAATAAGGAGGCAATGCAGCCACACCACTACTCGTAAAATCGGTTGTTTTTTAAGTTAATTAAGCTAATTATTAAAAGCAAAAGGTGAAACGCATACGCATAGAAAGAAATACTCAAATACTATGTAGATAAGTACATATTTAATTTATATTCGTTCGGTATGCCGAAGAGCTTCGTTCTTTTCACATTCGTATTCGTAATAAGTGAACGACAACAAATTGAAATGTACGAGTTTTTATACAGATACCTATGCCTGAATATAAAACTGGCTTTTAAATATCACTAGTAATGTGTGTGTGTGGTTACACTGAATGAGGGCTTAACATAGGCAAACGGACAAAGAGACAGACAGACGTTTAACTCTTAATTCATACACAATTCGTATAATGTGATGTGACTGCCTATTAACGAGTGAATGAAGTTCTCAACTCATACTAGTAGCATATTATATTAGTATCAGATTGAGTCCAATCTCAATGTCAATATAGGATTAATCGATTTTTTTTTTTTGAATTTTGTATACGTGTACATACGAGTAAATTAAAGTAAATAATGAAGAAAGGGCTTACAGCTTGATCAGTGTTGCTCTTGCTATATGGAACCGGAATTAAGCGTTCTTGTAATTCGCCGCCTATTACCTTTAAAAGTGGAAAAAGAAAGAAGGTAAAATAGAAACCAATAAGTGGGAAGAGAAATATAGATACAGGATGAATTCAGTACAGTGATTGTGGGTTGGCTGCGATAAAGTCGCTACATAGACATGTATGTGTTCAAATCGATTATAAAGGACATACATGGAGATAAATTACAACAGAATATAATAGGATAGCGCAATTATTATTACTTGAGGTGATACATAAACAAAATTAACATGTATGTACATAAGTAGATGTATATGTATGTTTGTGTATGTAGGTATTAGGGCAGGGCATCAGACGGTGTCGAAGGATACAACCGAATATTATCCAATACGAAATGACTGGGTGTTTATCCGAATGCTGTGTGCCAAAAAGCCATAAAATGCAAATCCAGATTTTACTTCAACAAACACCCGAACTGAGTATCCCGACTATTGAAGGTGGTATCAGAAGTGTTTATTTATTAAAGTAAGCAACACACGGAATTGAAAAAGTACATATGTATATGTATTTCAAGAACATGTGTGTGTGGATTCTTTTTGTATCATATAATGAGGGGCAGATGATTTATCTTGTACTTTGAAATTGTTGCTCTTTATCTTGCAGTTTATCTTGCAATACTACTGGTGGTTAGTTTGATGAGGTGGTTTTTGGTTGGTTGATGGTCACACACACACATACACACACACACAGGTATACATATTTGTATTTACAATGAAAAGTCAAATTCATACATTAAATCAACATACTACATGTGTATAAAATGTATACGTGATGTATAAGCTTTGTGGCTTTAATAATAAGAGTAGATTTTACATCACAAAAATGCAATACAAATCATAAATATGGTTGCCGCAGAACTACTAGACTGAAGTCGGCGTTGGCATTTTACCACTGAGCATTTTGTACCCGTTGTTGTAGAATAGTAGATACTATGTACATGTATGCATAGCATACATATGTATTATGTAAGTCTGCAGTTTTACATACGGATATGATGCACATCTCATCTACATGTAGCGGTGGGTGTGAGGGTGTTCGGCGTGTCTAAGCCTAAGCATATACGACTGTACCATACACGAAATTATGTAAAGAGAATCGGGTCATCATCTCGCTTAAAATGTATTGTTTTAGAAGTGTAAATGACAAGTTTAACCTTTACCAAAGGACGACAGACAACCCAAAGCTATTGCTGAGCCTGAGCTGAATGGTGAATGATGGTAAGTAATAATTATTTCCATTAGTTATAATTTTTATTTTATGCTTACATATCAAGAAATGTATACGTCCATTTGCATCTCCTGATAATTAGTCAGTACTTACTTATATTTTGTGACTATGTATATACATACGTAAGTGTACATTGTACTTATGATGTATTAATACACTGCTTTGTCAGTTTGATCCTCGGCACAATATGGCACAAACAATATTAAAAGCAATGCCTGCCCAGCAGAGGAAACCAATAAGTATACAGGTGGTCGCGGACAGTGTCGCTGTATATGGAGCAGTCGCAGTCTTTGTGAAACAAATTTCATAATCAAACCAACCATTGCACTTGCATTCGTAAGTGTATGTGTGCACACCTATGATAATTACATAGATACTAAGAAGTAGTCGATGTTCAAATAAGAGAGAGCTTCCTGTTGCCACCTTTCTTCCTTGGGCACCTTTCGTTTTTACATGTATTAGTGCTTGTGCATGTATTTTTATTAAGAACTATGTAATCGCTTTCGTATCCAAAATATGTACACTCCCATTTCCTCCCCAAATGCTTTTCAGCGCCTTCTGTACGCAACAGTAGGATTGGGGTTTGCTCCATAATTGGCTTGATCCCTCTATTCGCTGCATTCATTCGGCTAACCCTCTCCTGGCAAAGGCAACGGCAACGGTACGAGCAAATGGAAGCGCAAAGGAAAATAACGATGCAACATTTTCGTACAGTTAGTAATACGGGTACATATATATATATATATATATATATATATATATTTATACATAACTAAAAAGTTAAAGGTAAAAAATCATGCGATTAAATAACATTTTTGCTAAGCGGTAAATATAATATTATTACAGTACATAATTATCGGGACACGGCAGACGCGCGAGAATCTCTGCTTCTATATAAGGGTGAAGCTAGCGTTTTACTTTGTTGCCTGCTTGCGTGGTGAAAGGTAATGGAATGGGAGTAGACATGAGAGTACTGGTATATGTGACAGTTAAAAGTTGAAGTCGAATTAGCTTGGCTGTAGTGGTCTGAACGAACACAAAAAACATACCACGAGCAGTACGTTGTTATTATGCGTTTATAATATGATAATAAGTCGATCTAACATACACATACATATAATACGATACAAATTAACACAGCATCGGATAAACTACGATATGTGTATTGTATTGATAGATAATTGATCGCGAGTAACGAACTATATGAAGGCAATTTCAATTAGTAGTGTAGGTATTTCCATTCTTTATACGAGTATGAGTATAAACTATCGACTATTGCAATTCTTAGTACCGTACTTTGGTTCGGCCCTCGACCAAATAAATTACCAATATTTTCTTCTTTTTTTTTAGATGAGAAGCGATCAATTTAAAATGTACACGATACTATGTTTAATATGAGTAAGCTTCATCGTTCATATACGCACTATGCAGTGAATAAAATATGTACTATTTCAAAATACCGCGAATGTCGGTGTCAATAGACTGTGCGCAGGTTGGATTCCAACCGTCTTAAATTCGTGTTTCGTTCTGTCCGTTCTTGTGCTGGTGTTCGTTGTGACTGCGAATCTGCTGTTGAATGTTGTGCGCGATGTCGGAAAAGCCTGCATATTGTACGGACGATAGAGAAGGGTTGGCGGCCGCTTTAGAGGATGAGGATGGATTAGTGTCAGATTGGGAAGTGTGTCCGTTGTGCAAAGTGCGCTGTTGCTGCGGATCTTCGTCAATGTACGATATGTCCGCCGGCAGCGTGGCACTGAATGCATTATTCTGCTGTTGCTGCGTCGAATGCTGGTGGTAGTGCTGCTGCTGCTGTTGCTGCTGCTTGCTGCTATAATTGGGGCTCAGAAGATGAAGATTGAAATTGTACAGCGGGTGGCCGGTCGGCATGCCTGTCCGAGGACTGCGTAAGCTATGTAAACTGTGCATCGAGCGCCGTTCGTTAAGGTCTTCCAGTGTCGAGCGGAATGCACGAATCACGCGCAACTGAAACAAACGAAATTAGACAACAAACGAACGGAAACAGAAACATAAACAAAAAATAATAAACAATAAGCGTAAGCATAACATGTAGCGGCAACATTAAATACACAGCGTATACACACATACATACAATTGTATGCAACTAACTGTATGTGTGTTCATAGATATATGTACATGCATATGCATAACAAGCCTGCACAAAGGATTAGTACCATGTACATCAAAACACACGCCCCTTGTCACTTGGATGGGAGACAGTATGAAACTCACGCTTAAGGGAAGTTAAGGTGATAAAAACACTGCTTAAGAACTCACCTTTAATCAGTTGTATCTATCATTATTTTGTTTGAATTAACGTCAAAAAACAAGTAAAAACGCTATAGACGCTATATTATGACTATAAAATACTCGTACTCATAATTTATTTAAAATTCGACACACTGAAAAGCATGCAACACTTTTGGATTTTTATACTCTTACTCTAGTAAAGTAAACGAGTATATTGTATTCATGCAAATATATATAACGGGCAAAAGAAAGCGTTTCGGACCCCATAAAGTATATATATTCTTGATCAAGAGCAACCGTCGAGTTGATCTAGCCGTGTCCGTCTGTCCCTGAATGAACACTGTAGCTCTTAGACAGTCACCAAATTTTTATGCAGAGTGCCCTAATGTTTCGTCAGATCAAGTTTCAAATTTTCCACGCCCACTCCCGCCCACGCAAATCGATAAAAACCTTATATCTTCTACAATTTTTGACTCATTTAGTTGAAGCTGGGTTTATTTATGTATAATAATTATAATCATTTATTTATGTGTAATAAAGTTTTGCAGTTTTGAGTCTGTCGTATATTATATAGATGCTGAGTACGAGTATCTTGTAGTCGGAATATCGACTATAGCGTTATTTATTATCCGATATTAATCAAATATGGAAAATCGGTAGATTATGAGCTTATGCATACATAAACTGATATTCAATTAAATGTGTCAAAAATTGTGGGAGATTTAATGTTTTCATAGATTTGCGGGGGCGGGAGGTGGCGTGGACAAATTTGAATAGAAACTTGATTTGACGAAACATTAGGGGAGACTACATTCCAAATTTGGTAACTCTATCTCTTATAGTCTCCGAGATCTAGGTGTTCATATAAACGGATAGGCACGGCTACATCGACTCGGCTGTTGATGCTGATCAAAAATATATATACTGTATGGGGTAGGAAATGATTTCTTTTGCCTGAATTTGCACGAAATATACGCTTTTACTCTACTAGAGTTCGAGTATAACAAGCAAGTTCAGTTCGCCCATTCAAACAGCAGCAGCAAGCACATGTGTTAGCGGGAGCGAGACAGAATTGAAATTATGTAAGAGGAGTCAACATACAGACGGGCATTGCTAGATGCACTTGGCTGTTGATGCTGATCAAGAATATTTATCCTTTATGGGGTCGAAAACGCTTCCTTTTATCTGTTACATACATTTGCACGAATACAATATACTCGCTTACTCAACTAGAGTACGAATATTACAAATAATGTTATCATTTTTGTTCGATCAAATTCAAGGTTTCGAACCTTAATGGTAGGTAAATAATATTAAACCTATTCTTTTCATAATGGCGTGCAAATTTGGTGACTCTAGTCGTTATAGTCTCCGGGATCTAGGTGTTCATGCGGACATGGACTAGGCATGGCCTGATTACAATATAGGGTATATTACTCTAATATTAACATGCATATATAGGCATAACCTCGTGTTCAGCTGCAGTTCGGCCATTGCCTTCGCGCCGCGACGTCACTAACACTACGGATATAGAAATATAGCATAAATATTGCAAGACAGTAGTTGGAGCTTAGCTTTCTGTGCTCACTAGCTCAAAAGTTGATATGATCGGCTTAAATGCAAATTTTCCGTTTAAATGTCTTCGTTTAAATGACGAGGCGGCGGCCAGCGATAATAAATACATACTGAAATATTTCTTACATACTTATACTTTGGCATTTTAGCTATCAACAATGTTAATTTCATAAAAATGCGAAAGTACATATGTCATTTCGAATAACTGACATTGCTAAGCGAGACGCAGGCGCTCAGCAGCAATGCAATCATATTTTGCGCACAAAGCTAAGTGCTGCAAATCAAATTTGATTTTTTTGTAGCCTCAAAAAACTTAAAACAAAACTTACTCCTTCTTTATTTTATATTCGACACACTCGAAAGTATGCAACACTTTTTGATTTGATTTTTAAATTCGTACTCTAGTGGAGTAAACCAGTATATGTAACAGGTAAAATTAAGCGTTTCCGACCCCATAAAGTATAAATATTCTTGAGCAGCATCAACAGCCGAGTTGACCTAGCCCTGTCCGTCCGAATGAACACATAGACCCCATAAAGTATAAATAATTTTGATCAGCATCAACAGCCGAGTTGATCTAGCCCTGTCCGTCCGAATGAGCACCTAGATCTCCGATACTATAAAGCCTAGAAAGACCAAATTTGGTATGTAGACTCTTCTTGTGGTGCGTCAGATGAAGTTCACAGCTATTGCCTCGTGTAGGCAGTGCTTAAGTCATTGTAATGTTGTATAATTGTTAATGTATGTATAGGTTATTAAGGTCTGAGATATACTCGATAGTATGTATACATGTATGTATGTATGTATGTACATTATTTTCCTCACATTTATTATTTTTCGTATGTAAGAAAAATTAGATTAAATGAATTTAAATAAAAAACATTCAGGTTCAATAAAGCAATAAAACAACAATCGAGTTAATTAACTAACACGCATAACGCATACTCAACTAAAATTACAAGTTAAATTAAAATTCAATATCGTGAATATTCTTAGTTACTTGGCCTTAGAGGGCGGGGGCCGGCCCTTATCTCTGCTCACTACATTACCATTCACTGACCTGACCAATGCTTGCTATATATAACTTTAAACTAGCATAAAAATAA
The DNA here is from genome assembly GCA_037043425.1 of Hirtodrosophila duncani. Lineage (NCBI taxonomy): Eukaryota > Metazoa > Arthropoda > Insecta > Diptera > Drosophilidae > Hirtodrosophila > Hirtodrosophila duncani. The sequence goes on from JBAMBM010000776.1 coordinate 394,160, forward strand.
CGTATTTGTAAGCCTAATGAAATGTAAGCAATGTTCAATGTTGCGTTAAAAAGAAATCCTTTAAATACCATTTGGATTTTTGGAAATTTAAGCAGTAAGATGTTTTACGAATCTCATACGATTGAAGGGAGCACGCATTTACTACATACATATGTACCCCATTCACAAAATCATAAGGTGCGTAAGGGTATGACACCCTAATGTCAGTCCATATTCTCATAACACTTCCCTATCAATTAGCAGAATAATGTCACTGGCACTAGTAACTACCCGGCCAGCGTGATTTGATTACAATGTTCAATGGTGTGAAAGGAAGGAACAATAACAAAAATGGAAATCTGTTAACGAATTGCTTGTGCTTCAAAATATGGTATGAATATGTACGTCAAACAAATATTGCGTTTGTATCTTATATTGTAATAATATGCATTCAAATGTACATTCACATTCATACAATTTACATTAAATGGTTGCCACGATATTAAGTTAATCTGTTGGAGATTTTGGTTGGACTTCTTATTGCAGTCGTAGGGGCAAATTGCTTAGCCCTTTTAACTAGGTGGGGGTGTGCGTTAAAAAAACTTGAGGATGCAAGCGGCATACCCACTGGGAATTCCAGATCATTAACAAAGTAAATAGAATTACATTTAAGTGTGTGCAACTTCAAGAGAGGTTTGAGAGTTACATGAAAAAACACGGCAGTCAACTGATAATAAGTACATATGTTAAAATCGGACCACAATAATCATAAAGCTATCACTTGAACCATCGGGTCAAAGAAAGGATTTTAATATAGAATAGGGCCTCAAACCAAATGTATACTACATTCTGGGCCTGGGCCTGGAATGGTGCAATAATGCTGACACTCAATGTTGTTAGAGTCGAATGTTGCTACGCTTTGTTGTGGACGCGGATCTTCACTGCTTATATACAGATATGTGCCGCCAGCCCTTAATTTAAAATGAAGTTCGTATGTCTTGAGGATCGCTTGAGTCAAACGAAATTTTGCTATAATGAGAGAGTGTATTTATGTACATGTGTGAGTGCAGAAAAACCTCTTCAAAAAATATTTAATATTCTCAAATGTGAAATTCTCAATTTTTTTTTTAATTTTTTTTTAATATTTGACTACAGAAACGAAAATTGTTTTCAGTTGTAGTCGGATATGTAAAGAGCGATGTGTCCAAGCAATTCTATATAAATGAAATTAAAAAGCGACCAAACAATTAGTTTCGAAAGACTTTAAGCAACTTAAAAGATCTTAAGTGCTCATATAAAAGTTTTGTTTCAAAATTGGATTTGCATTGTCGATGTGTTTTAAAATGTATTCAAAATACGAGCATTCAATACTGATAAGGCAAACCATAAAACCATACATTAAATTGAATTACATACATATACTTATGTGTATGTAAATGCCAGGCAATAACATATAATACATATGCATATACATGCGAGTATATTGGCAAGGGATTTTGAATGTTAATGCGCCCGCCCATATTTAAATATATCCATAAATATGTGTATGCAGATACATACTCTTATAACTTACATTATTTAATTATTTTATTATTTAACTTTTTTATTTATTTAACTGTCAATCATAAATCAGAACCATTGTACATAACGGACTGTACATATAAAAGTATATACACTATGCATTATGATTAAGACCTGTACCTATGGTACAAGGGTATATTTAGTTTGTTTTGCAATGTAAGTAACAAGTACAAGGAAACGCTTCCGAACCCCATAAATCATGATCAGCATTACAAGCCGAGTCAATCTAGCCATGTCCGTTTTGGAAACTATAAGAGATAGCTATTTGTTTTTCATTTTGATTCAAATTTGGGGTTTATGTGTATACGTCAACTGACTAAATTTGATGCGCATCGGGCAACAATATTTTGGAAACGTTTTTTTGGGAATGAACACAACATTTTTGTTTTTCATCCGAATCGAGCCAGATTTGGTTTGTACGTTTACTGATTATTCAAATCGGGCCATTATATTATATAGCTCTCATACAACCGATTTTTCCAGAATGAAAACTTGTTTGATTTTCATTAAAATCCAATCGAAACTCAGTTTATATCCATTTTGGGCGTTCCCAACTCCATTCACCGAATTTGATCAGGATCGGTCTGCTACATAATATTAGCAGTTTATTAGGTACAGGGTATTTTACTGTCGAACAAGCTCAACTGCAGCGCTCTTAATGGTTTTATTTTTATAATATGTATACATATATTATGATAAGCTTCTTCCAATTGACTTTCAACGGAATTCCAGTGTTATCTTAAGAGATTTTGGTACTCTTTGGGGGCTATCGCGGAAAAATTCTGTAAGAACAATTAAGAACGCTGTAGTCACCATTCCGTGATTTTGTTCCGCTCGTCGACGACCAGCCAACCCCGTGTCTGTGAAAAAAACATATGTTTTGACTAACTCCGGTATACCGATTGTCGCCCCGCCAGGCCGTGCGCGTTTATTCAAAAGTGGCTCAGAAGAGTTATCTATTACTATCGAGTTTTCCCGGTGTTGCCAGCGGTCCTCACTACTTCTTTTGCTTGCAGCTCGTGTATGTGTGTGTGCACAGAAATGTGTTGCGGCTGCTGTTGCTTGTTGGCTATGTGCATACGAAGCTTTCCTCGATTTTCACCCACTTGTAGTTGGAATTTGGTAAAGGTAAAAACGCATCCTTAGTCTGCGCCTATACCATAAACTGTAACTTGTGTGAAAATTTCAGCCGTCTGACTTGTACGTGGTTCGCCAGTCAGTTGGACAAAGATAATATCATGCACGAAATAAAGCTGTCTGTGTGTCGGGGAGTGAATGTATAGATATATTAATGCCCGGGTAGTTATCATATCAATTACAAATGCTAAGTACAAGTACTAGAGACTTGTTCGTTTGGCCTCATCTAAAACGCCCGAAAAATTAGCCACAAACTTTTGAGTCCTCATAAAATTCCTTCCCATTAGTATCGAGTATAACGAAAAAGATAAGGATAGGCAATGAAAGGTAATGAGCTTAAATTCTAATTTGTATGAACTTGTATTAATTTGTACAACACACATACATATGTACTTAGGTAAGAGGTTTCTATAGCTGTGCGTAACAAAACAGAGCGTGAGCGAGGAGAATGAACAGGGACGTGATTCTGAGTTGGATCATAGTGGTTGTTCTGGGAGTACAGAGAGTACTCGAAAAGTATGTTAGAACAAAGTTAGAATATAATCTACCGATAGTAAACTGTTTTTTATTTTTTAGCGTTTCATTTTATTTTCACGTGCTTTGATTTTATACCCTTGCAGATATTAAATGTTTTAACAAATGCAACATAGAAAATTTGTAACTTTGATGTTTTCCTTTCACAAGTTGAAGATGTGATCCGTTATCAATGTTGATTTAATATCGATGAAAAATAAAAAAGTTTCTAAACTAAGTATTCATTTTGAAACAATCAGTTCTATGGTAGCAATATGACATAATATTCGGGATTAAATATGGTCAGAAAGAGAGACGGACGGATGGGCATAGCAATATCAACTCCCGTCGTCATGCTTAACATGAATATATATGGATATTAAAAACGAATCAGTTCCATATAAAATGTATGTTATTTATTCCCATATGCTGTTGTTTAGTGAATTTTCCAAATAATTGTTTATATTGAAGGTCTAAGCGCAAGCATCCGAAGCAGTCGATGTTTGACTCTAAGTCAAATCAGATTGCTCTAATTACTCAAACGCTGAACACTTGGAAATTATCCAAAAACTTGTTATAAAAAGAGTATACTTACACACAACTTACTTAGATCTGCAAGGGCATATTAAGATTCGGCGAGCCGAACGTCTTCTGGTTTTTCTTTCATTTATTTTGTACTATAAAATGAAATCAAAAAAATTTAGTTTACGTACGTTTCAATGCTCGTTATAAGTTAGCTGAGCTAGTTGCTTTGTATTTGCAGATACGAGTATGAGAAGTAGTAGTAATAGTAGAAGATAGTAGTACAGGAGAAGTAGCAGTACAGTAGTAGATAAGTAGTAGGTACATAAAATACGAGTACAGAATATGGACAGTGGCAGAAGACCTTCATGTACTTGTTGTTTTTTGTTGTTTTCTTGTTGAATTGTTTTGATTGTTGTTGTTTACACTTGTTGTTGTTTTTTGTTGTTGTCGTAGATGCTCTTGATGATGTTATTTTGCCGATGTGGTTTGAGAAGATCGGTTAAGATAAAATTGTAGAACTTGCGTTATACAATACATACAACATATATGTATAAATGTATGAGTGTGTGTCTTAATGTGTGACTCTTCTGGTTACCTCTTCTTGATAATAGGATCAAAAATATTATATATATATATATATATATATATATATATATATATATATATATATATATATATAAATATCTATATAAAGCTGTCTCAAGATACTTGCTATGGTTGCCCCTGATTCGGATGTGTATATATGTGTGTGTGTGTGTGTAAGTATATACATCCTGTTTCCATATTCCTATTTCAATATCGAAATATTGACGAAACCTACAAACTATGTAACAACATTATCATTATTATTTTGTAATTATTTCTAATACGATTTATGGTTTATGCATGCTTTTTGCAGGTAAATATTGCCAATTGCATTGCTTAAATAGTACGTACTCGAAAAAAGCTAGCAATAGGTGAACAGTTACGAGATTCCGAACGGGGCAATGTGTAGCTATACGAGTACAATATCTCTGGTATCTAGGAATTGATGGACAATCAGGTCTGTTCGCGTTTCGCGATTCCGCTTAAATCATGCGAATCGTTTTTTCTTGTCAATTCAGATTCCGACTTCTATTGAATTATGCGGCTCAAAAGTGTTGCCCTGCAGCTGGTGGAATCAAAAGTAATTTATCATTTTGGAATGGAATTCGTTTTATTTTTATTTTTATAAAACGAATTGGTACAAGCCTGAATATATTTCGTTTGCTTACTAATATAACACCTTGCTACGGCCAAGATATAGCTTTATAACTAAACAGCATTTTTGTGAACTTATTATCATTTCGATAATGTGTATCAAGGCCACAGCGACGATGGCCCTGGGCTAATCTAACATTTGATTTCAAGATAATTTATTTGCAAGTCCAAGTATTTGGGAAAACGTGCTCCTTTTTTATTTTGTTTCTTCTTTTTTCAGTTTGAGCAAAATATGTATTATTGAATATTCATCTATTTGCATATATTTTTGGTTGTGTTTGAATTAATTTATAGATATGAGTATATATGTGGTATATCTTTCTGCAACTGTATTAAGAGTGTGATTGTGTTTGTGTTTGAGTGTAAAACCGTTGATTAGTTTTTCATTTTATTTATGTTGTAGTTGATGGATTTTATTGCAATTGTCAATTACACTTCAGTCTCTCGTATTGGTTCCGCCGGCTTTAAAATCACAGAAATTAACAACAAGTATCCAATAATTACTTAGTAAATAAATTAAAATTGAAAGTTGTATGATTGCATTTATGTGGTACTACAGAAGTATCTCGAAATAAATTAAAATGGAAAACCGACTGGGACAAAAAATGTAAAGGAAACCGAATTTATAAAACAAAAAACACATTTCTATATATATATGTATTGTATGTGGATTAGAATACATCGATGTTCTCAACAATTTAAACAATGAAAACAAACAATGAGAATACAATCAATCAATTTGAAAAAAAAAAATGTTTAAACATACGATAAGAATGGATGAGGTACATGAAAGAAGTTCAATCAATACGTGATTTTTTTGTCTGCAATATTTGCTAAAATATTGATAGCTTCACAGATTCATAGCTTCACGGATTAAAATATATCATACCTTAACCATTTCAACAGAATTTAAAATTAGGAGTATTGAAAATAAATTTTATAACTAGATTTTTTTAACAAATTGACAAAATGTATAGTAATAAGCTCAGCTATAAGCTTTTGACAATACGGCGGAATATTTGGTAACACCTTTCGCACAAGTTAAAGACGTTAATTTATTAATTTGAACTATACATAAACAAAATTGTTTTGGCGCCAAACCCACCATCACCATCATCTACAGAGCGATTTGATCAGAGATATCAGATAACTTCTGAAGTGTACGAGGGAGGGCAAGTAAGTTGTCTTTCTAACATAGACAATACGCTTTACAACAAAAAAAACTATTCCAGTAGTACCCGATCTGACGAATATTTGGTGTGCAGTCTTAGAAAAAAAGGAAAGCTAGCTTCGGCTTGCCGAAGCTTATATACCATTTACAATGTAAATATATAACCGATCTAGATCTGGATGTAGTGGATACAAGGGATACAACACGAATTTGTTTTAGTTTGGATGAAAAACAGAAAAGTTATGCTCCTAAGTGTTCATTCCAGAGGAATCGGTGTTATATGGTAACTACATGATATAATTATTCAAATTGACATAAACCGAGTTCGGTTTGATTTGGAAGAAAAACAAAAAAGTTATGATACGAAGTGTTCATTCCGGAACAATTGGAAGCTATATGATATAGTTGTCCGATCTGGAAAAAACTCGAACTTAACCAGCGTGCAGACAAAGGGAAGCATCTGGTAAAAACTTCAGCTCTGTAGCTGTAGCTGGACGGACGGACGGTTCCTCTTGTCATGCTGATCAAGAATATATATACTTTATACAGTCGGACACGTATCGTTCTATGCATTGCAAGCTTCCTGACAAAATTAATGTACCATTTTGTAAATGGTATACCACGTAAGAACGCTATAGTCGAATTCCGACTATAGTATACCCGTACGCAGACCGCTTTTTGTGCACAAAACCGTTTTGAGTCTTTAATTTCATGAACTGTTAATACAATATCATTTACTTAACATCAACTACATAACGTAACTACTAGTTGCTAGTAAAATTCTGCAGCATGTTTGTAAGCATCCTGCAACATGTTTACAAGACAACTTGGCTCGCAGTTACAATGTTGATTCTATGTTTTGGCAACCACAGGTTTACAACCCAGCAGAATGCTGTCTCTCTGTCTTACATAGCATTACATCAATGCACGATATGTGCGTATGTATTAATATGTGTATGTCTCTGCTTATATATGTATATTTGATTGAAAATAGATATTTATAGGTTAAGGTTTTTCGATTTTCGGGGCGGTAGGGGGCGTGGCAAAATTCGAAAAAAAAAACTTCATCTGCGTGTACACTACCCGTAGTCTATAAACCAAATTTGGTGTCGAGCTCTTATAGCCTCCGAGATAGAGGTATTCATACGGACGGACGGACACGGCTAGATCGACTCGGCTGTTGATGCTGATCAAAAATATATATACTTTATGGGGTCGGAAGCGGTTCCTTTAGCCTGTTACAAACATTTGCACGAATACAATATACTCGTTTACTCTACTAGAGTACGAGTATAAATACCATCATTAATGAAACTTGTTCATCAAGGTAGAGCGACCTTCGATAATAATCAAGTAAGGCGTCCAAATATTGAGAACACATAATCGATAGCCGGACTATATTTCTGCTTTGCTAGGGATTTGGGTATCCCAAAATAAGAAGATTTCCATCACCGTGATAAGTGGAAATGGAAGAGATATGTATTTGCTGACCAAGCTGACGCATATATTGAATTGTGATACGGCATCCTATTTCATATACACTGCCCGACAACCGATTAGCACACCCTCTAACCTATCTGTTTAAAGGCAAACAACTGTAGTCTTTGTATATTTGTCATGCCCTTTTTTGTCTCTTTTATTCTTCATCATTTTGACTTATTCTGAGAGTAACTTTGAGTTCTGGAAGTGCACCGTTATTTTGTTTTGCTATTTTCTTGGAAGTGCGACAAAATTGCATGAATTTTTTTGCGACAGCCGATTAGTACATTTTTGCTTTAGTATCAATTTTTGAGTGTAAGCTGTCGTGTTTGGCTGAATAAAACTATTATTTATTTATTGTGATCAATTATCAATAAAATAAAGAAGTAATGGGAAAAGCAAAACCGTTGAATGAGTCTGAAAAAGGCAAAATAAAGGCTTACAGGGAGTGCGGTCACTCGATATCAAAAAATATCAAACTCAGCTGTAAAGTTATTACCGCATTCTTAAACAATGAGAAAAAACATGAAACGTCGGCCCTCATCAGTAATAACACCAACCGACAAGCGAATTATATAGAGGCACGCATCTAATTCTCACGACTCACCCGCTAAAATAAAAGAAAAAACTAGTGTTAAAGCATGCGTTCGGATTGTACAAAGAGTTATTTCGAATGCTGAACATATGAAGCGTCTAAAATTAAAAAAAAAAACCTCTTTCCGTCGATCAAATATGACCTGGACCAAGGAATGGGAGCGTGTACTCTTTTCGGATGAGAAAAATTTAGAGGGTCTTCATGATCTCAGAAAGGAAGAGCATACTCTTGATCGATAGCACAGCCGTGCCGGCGGTGTCATGGTGTGGGGAACTATTTCTTACTTTGGCACCATAGAACTGAAATTTCTAATGCCATTGCGTACAAAGAAGTACTAAAGACGGCTTTTTCTGCAATCAAGGATATATTTGGAACCTTGGAATGGAAGTTCCAGCAGGATAACGCACCAATTCACACAGTCTTGATCGTAAAGTCCTGGATTGAGGGTCAGAACGTTGAATTGCTGACTTGGCCGCCTTACTCACCCGACCTGAACATTATAGAAAATGATTGGGGATGATTAGCACGCAAAGTGTACGAGTCCGGCAGACAATATTCAACTGAAGCTCAACTCATTGAAGGAATAAAGAGGTCTAGGAGGCTATTTCACTCAATTACATTAAAAAATTATGACTCCTTACCCAAGCGGATGTACGAAGTCATACTTAACAGTGAAGGCTCAACACATTATTAAATTTTGTTAAAAAAACGAAAATATTGAAATTAATGTTAAAGAATAATTTGAATAAAATTTGAATACATTTCTTTTGTTATTTAAAGATTTCAAGTGCCTGTGCCAATCAAATGTCGCAAAAATTAAAGTTAATTTTTTATGTTAAGTTCGTTTAAATTCATTTAAAATGTTATTAATAAAGTTAATATCTTATCTATTATTAAATCTCGTGTAGAATTTAATATTTTTTAAATGACAAAAAAATGCATCTCAAAAGCTTTATTCGTTTTCCTGATATTAAGCTCCTAAGACGCGGAGCATAGGGTGTGCTAATCGGTTGTCGGGCAGTGTATATAACATCCTATACATATATAGGTGCGACCCATTATCTGTTTTAAAACTTCAACGAGTGGTAAGTACATATTTAAGCCCACTCAACAACTCAGTACCGAATCGTTATTTTTAATGCAAAAGAATAAATTGTTGTCTTTGTTCCCTATGCGTATTTATTATTCTTCACTTCACCCCTGACGTGTGAACTGGTTTCTGCTTCAACCATACCATTAATTTGGAGACGTAATATCCTGATTCGGAAACATCTTTTAATATATAATATTTTTGAATATTCACTTCTGCAATAAATATGCAAATAAAGCACTTACATTTTGTTTTAGTGTTTTGTTTTTTTTTTTGTACATTTTATATATAGAAGTACTGCAATGTACATAAGTACAAGCATACGAACAGCATCGAACACCCTTTATCGCCCCGCCCAAAATGCAGAGATTATTTCATTATTTCAGTGAACAGTAACTGTATTGTATGTACTTAATATGTATGTATTGTACATTTGTATGTATGTACGTATATGTATCATATCTTTTACACAATCTATTCAAATGTAATTTAATTAACTCTCGAATGGAAAGCATCATAACAATACAATAACCATAACAATAGTACAATAAGCTGCAGATAATACTTATAAATTGTGCGCATATGTGCATATACATAAGTAGTACGTACATATACATATGCATATAATTTCATTAAACTTTGTATAATATACATTACGTATATGTACTTACATACCACACACCATACACATGTTCATAAATACTCGTATTAATGTATGCATATGCAAAAGTAAATATGTAGCAGAAAACATAGGCATAGACACTATTCGAGTTCGAAATCGAATTCGAAAGTACGAAAGTAACTGAAGAATTGAATCGAAAAGAAGAGAAAAGTGAAAAACGTCAAAGTCTGAGTTTGTTTCAGATGTTGAGTTGGAATCTGGGGAACGAGGAAGGGCAAATAGAGTAATAAGGACTTGCACTTGTAATGGATTGGGATTGGAGTTGAGTGGTGTGGTAAAATAATACGATAATACGATTACACCGTTTAGTGGCCAATAAATAAAATGATATAGACATTTCTTACCGGTACTGAAATCTGGACGGGAGTAGTTTTGCGCGAATGGTTAAGTATGTAAATTACGCATTTATCGCATTAATATTTATTTAGATATTCATATTTTATGGTAATAATGTTATTGGATTTGTAATAGTTATTTTTGATAAAGGTTTTAATTGGAAAATTTATATATTTTTGTATGAATATTTTTTTATTTTGTTATATTGGTTTTGTTGTTTTATTTGTTCAATCAAATCGATCGGGATTGGTTTTAAGCATTTTAAAAGGGCGAAAAATATGAAATGGATATTATCAATTTTTGTATGTGTTATTTTTATTACATAATCTATTTGCATGAATTGAATGGATTATTTTAGGCTACGTTTCGAACTAGCATTTTTCTGCATACACTCCTTGACGCCTTTGTTTATGAAATATATATCTCATCCTATAAGTATTGGCGTAACAAAATGCTTTAAATGAAATAAACTTGATCTGCCGCCATGCTGCCTATTCATCTAGGCAGGCAGGTATGGCTTGTGCGAGTCGGCTGTCAGGATCATCTTACTAAGAATATGCAAACGTGATGGGAAACGTTTGCATTTGCCTAATACTCCACAAGTATGGTGTAATAACAAATATTTGTCCAACAATATTCAAGGCATGGCGAGTGAAAATACTTTTGATACAGACAATAAAGACAAATATCCCTAATATATAAGTATTATGATTTTCTAAACGATTTATGCTTTTTCTTAGTCAGTCACCAAACTACAAAGTTTCTTATGTCTGTTTCGTCAGTCTGTCTAGCTGAATGTGTAATAAGTATATAAATGAAATAGCAACCTTACTTGCTTTGTAAATGGGATTCAGATTACTGTGAAGCTAAATACGGCAATAAAATATATGCGCTACCTATCCGAATTCGATTCATATCATCATAATTGAGATAAAAACATGTAAGTAAATATAGAAAACAAAAAGATGTCAAAGAGGGTTATATGTCTTCGGGATGCCGAAGAACAAAATTCTACTACTTTCTATTTCAGATCTTCTGGTTATGCATAAATTATTGATTTAATGAATGAGCGCAGGGATGGGTTATTTCAGGTAGCTCAAATAGCATTTGTATGTATTATGTATGTATGTAGTATTATAGAAGTTTAAGGCTTGGAAGACTAAACTATAAGCATGCAGTGCCAGTGGCTAAACGCAATATTCAACGAGAAAAGAAATTATTTGTATTTAGGCGAACAAAATGTACAACTTAAAAAGGAAAACACACAACGAAAAAAAGTAAGAAAGTATAGTACCTGGCAAAAGTAAACTTTTCAACTTTAAGCTTAATACATTGAAAGTATTCGGAAAGTTGCGGAAAAAGACGTGGGAGTTATGGAAAAGTAAAGTACACCATAACGCCGAGCAGACGCCACACCTTCATTTATGGTCTCACATCATTCATTTTTTGGTAAATACAATTTTGGAGAAATTTTGGTTGACGATAAAAAGTGATCGGCAATGCCAGAAGATTGTTTTTATTTTTTCAAATTGTTTTAATAATTTTGCTAATGTTGCGTCTTCTTCCTTCGCACAAACAGTTGATCGCATCATGTTCTCTCGAAAGTGATCGAAAAAATTTTCCGATACATTCTGATCACTCCAGATCGTTAAAATTAGGTGACCATAATCATCACCTCATTCACCAGGGACTGATATCACTGATCAGGATCACTGATCAGTGATCGAAAGCTTTTTTGACGACGATCTACATTTATAGTATGTAATCGTTACTAAGAACATGTTTTGCATTTTCCGAAGATTCAATTTTTAAAATAATTGAGAAAAAATATATTCATCGGAAGTTCCCCAACACTTCAGCAGATTTATGCAAAATTGCAAAAATTAATGCAAATTGTAAGACCCTGGCTTGGACTCCCATTTTGAAAGCATCTTAGACCACGGTATTTTTTTCAGTTTTCATGAAAGATCACAACATTGCTGTTGTCCTTCTTAATATACACATCGTATACATTCTGAAAAAGTATCAAAACTCAGATCGTGTTTAAAATTTTCAATTTACTTCCAGCCAATTACGCAGAAATTATTTTTATACCCGTAATCTACTAGAGTAAAAGAGTATATTGTATTTGTGCAAATGTATGTAACAGGCAAAGAAAGCATTTACGACCCCGTAAAGTATATAAATTCAGAATCAACAGCCGAGCAAGTTTGTTCCAGCCTTCTCAAACTGATTTCGGTTTCTTTATGTATACAAATTCTGACCAAAAAATAAAAGAAAATATCAAAAACTGCTGCATACTTTTAAGAAAGTGTCTAATATGTAAAACTGCTGAGCACGAATATTTTATAATTGGAATTTCGACTATAGTGAACTTACTTGTTTTACATAATATTAATCATAATATAAAGAATAATTCTGCATAACTCGTGTTTCTGTGGAGTTATGACTTTTTTGCAGAATGTCTGCGATGTGTATGCAAATGTGTTGGTGTGAGCATTTGCACTCGTGTGGGAGGTCGCCTAAGTAGACGCGCCATCCTCTTCTTCTGGAGCCCATAAACACGGAAAGTCAACTTGAAGCTTATTTGGTCAATGTCAGTGCAATTGTGGCTGTACGTATTTTGCGTTTAGTTTAGAAAAAGATAGAGAGAGGCATAGAGGGAGAAAGGAAGGGAGAGAGAGTATTGAGGGTGATATCGAACATAAGAAGAGATGTGATTGACCCTGTCAGATATCGATTTTAAACAAAGAGTCATCCACCTTCTATATTCATACAGAGTTGATCTTCACGCATAATTGTGTTGTTAAAATTTAATGTAATATGCATATGTATGTATAAACATCGGATAGCAGTTGAATCTGTGTAAGCTAAGTAGAAGTAGATATTTAGGATATACATATGCTAAATCAGTTAACGGCTTTAAAAAGTCGAGGTGAGAGCTATGTTAAGGAGGACTGCGAGAGAGAGAGAAAGCTAACAAAAATACATAGTGATAGATAGAAAGCAAAGAAGATTGAGATAACTAGGAATATCACAGTTATAAAAGTGGGTGGGAGGATTACAATTTAAAAGTCAAATTCACTGATTTTTTTCTACATAAATGTTCAAAATATCTAACTACAATTTTCCCAAAAAGAAAAAGAGGCAGATCTATATATTGCATAACCAAATTAATCATCTTTAGTTCTAACATTTGCATACATACACATACATTTCAAACTAGGCTTTCATTGCAATGCAAGAGAAAAAACAGTAACAAAACTGGCCTCTAAATAGCTTCAGTTTCTCACATACATATGTATTCTCTTTTTTGACAACCACAACCTCAGGAATGGATAAGCCAACTTAGGCAACTCGTTATGAAAAAAACCCTATATGAGACAGATATAAAAATGAAGTTTTTTCTTATTAAATCGCACATTGTCGACTTTGTCGATGTGTTTCGACTACGATTAGGAGCACATCATGTATATGCTTATATAACTTTTGCGTACGCTTGCGTATGTAAACATATGTTTGTATAGTACGTGTATAAGATAGATGTGGCCTGAAGAGTGCGTTTAATTTCAACATAACTGCCACGCCTGAAAGCATATTAAAGCATGTCGCAATGATTTCTTTTTTTATTTTTTTTTTTTTTTATTTAAAGAGAGACCCAATCGAAATCAAGAACATGTACTTGGGAGGTAGCCCCGTTGGAAAATGTTTCAAAATATCACGTATTGATAAAAAAAAAAAAGTGAACAAAATCATATTTGAAATCAACGTATGATGTAATTTTTCAATGTATCGATCGATATTCACAATAACACGTCAACGAATACCGAGTCAAATATTGAATTTGAGAAATCAGCAGTAAGTGCACACAACTCATAGAAAGTATCACAAACAAATAAAAAATAGATACGCAAATTCGTTTCCGTGCAATGGTGCATGCGAACGGTATATAGCGCACATATGTGCGAGGGTTGCCTTTTATATATCCATCCAGCCACTAGTGAAAGAACAATATTTATCATTCTACATATTCTACATGATGATGTTAACACATTTCCATGCGTTTAAACCAATTTCCAAAGAAATTTTCCACCTCATTAGGTGGTACCTCTAAATCGAACTTTTTAAAGGGTTCAGTTAAATTTCTTTCGAAATTTGTTTTTTATTTGCCGGCTTTCAAAGATATCGTTAGCAACACCATGGGTGAACTGCATGTCAAAAATAACAAGGAAAGCTAAGGTATATATATCAGCTGTGTTGGTAAAATACCTGTACATATAATTCCGAATAAGTCAAAAAATCAGCAAAACATTTGGACGACTGACTACATGAAAGGTTCAAAGAAAAGCTAAATTTTTCAATAGAGTGGCAAACCGGAAATAGAGCTGACCACACAAAAAGTAGCTTAGGATAATCACATAAAAGGTGGCCCTCGTACACATATACATACATACATATAAATATATGTATGTAGTGAATTTTATGCTCTCCTGAAACATGAGAGTATAAAATCAACTGATAAAAGGGTCTGGACTCTCCTTTCGTTCACATGTGCCATTGTCGCAAAGATGGCGACGTATGTTGGTGACAAGTGTTGATGTTTATGGTTAAATATGTATTTGTACTGGAATGCAAGTCTTGTCGATTAAAACCAAATAAAAGAGGGATAGCTAAGCAAGGTTCAAGAATAAAGCAATCATATGTTATGCATACATGTGTACATGTGTACACATTTACGTATGCATCTACCTACATATGAGTAACCCCATCCTTTCATTGATATTGAATATATGTGCACCTATCGATCAATATACTCAGTTGATTGATTAAATGAAACAAATTGAAATAACAATGAATGAATACGTAATTTAGAATAAAAACTCAAAACTCTAAATGACAACGAAAAAATAAATTAAATAAATACTACACAAATTGGTACTCTAACGGTATATATAAGTATTTATAATTAAAAAATAAACTCCTGGATTCTTGAGCATGAAAGAGGTAACAAGACACTTACTTGAGTTTGCAGCCGGGTTAAGCCGCGAATCCATAGAATTTGTCCAGCTCTTGGTTTCTTATCAGAGTCAATTGAATCAAAGCGCTCCTCACCCAAATTCATAGCATCTGTATACTCCTCTGGATGGCCACGACCCCACCTGAAAAGCAATAGTAGTTTTTATGAGGGCGTACATTTTTGTAGTTCATTTATTTAAAGTGAATTCACATATGTTATGATATTTGTAACACATAGAAGGAATGATATATAAGGAATGATATATTCTCCACAAGCTTCTAATGCTTCTAATCTACCACTCGAATGTCTTATATCCTATTGTAATATGCATTATTAATTGATATTTTCATACCCTTGCAGAGGGATTTTTTTAAATTTGTCATGATATTTAAAATGCAAAGGAGGAAGCATCTCCGACCAAATAAAGTATGTTCTTGATCGACACGATCAAGCCGTCGTCTGTCTGCCTATGTGAATTACTCTCACTTTTTAAAGCTAATCAGTTTCAGAAATTTTCACGTCCGCTGACTAAATGATATCAGGGTCACAGACTACTAAGTTTCCCTTTCCTGGTTACAGAACACTGCTGCAAGCGTACGTAACCTTCGAATCGCCAAAGCTAGCTTTTTTCTGTCGTATTTTTATACATATTTTTTATTTAAAAACAACAGAGGAAGGCAAACTTCGGGTAACCGAAGCTTACATACTCTTGTAGATTCGGTTGAAATTCGGTCAGCATACGTGGGGAAGTTTCTAAGACTGACACGTTCGAAATTTGTTTTAATTCGGATAAAAAAAAAAAACAATCAATTTTGCTGTACTAAGAGTGCATTCTGAATCGGTCGGTTATATGGGAACTATATGAAATAGTGATCCCACCTGGATCAACTTTGATCAGCAGATTCGGTTGAAATTTGGTCAGCATACGAAGAGGCTACTAAGGCTGACACTTTCGAAATTTGGTTTAATTCGGATAAGAAACAACCAATTTTGCTCTGCTAAGAGTGCATTCCGAATCGGTCGGTTATATGAGATATATGAAATAGTGATTCTTCTAAAACTGACTACCTTATTTGGTTCAATTGGGATAAAAATAAACCAATTTTGCTATATGAAATAGTGACGTAAAAGCTTCAAAGACTGACATTTACCAAATTTTATTCATTTCGGACGAAAAACAAATAAGTTGTGTGTGTATACTACTTGGGGGCTATGTGATATAGTTGTCCGATCATGAAAGTTTACAGCAGAAAGAAGCCTAAGGCGAAAATACAAGCAGATATCTTTAAAACTGAGAGACTAGTTCGCATAGAAACAGACGGACAGACAGACGGACATGGCTATATCGACTCGGCTTGTCATTCTGATCAATAATATATACACTTTATGGGATCGGAGATGCGTCCTTCTATGCGTTACAAATATCGTGACAAAACTATACTACCCTCTGCAAGGGTTTAAAAAATTGATTTTGATTATTGATTATTAGGCCTTCACGCTTACATATATCATTTAAAAAAGTTTATCAGAATTAAGGCTAATGACTGTTGCACTGGTGAAAAAAATCTTTGCAATGAATTGGAATTGCAAATTGCTACGATTGGCATGTGTGATTTGGTCAGACCTCAATATTATTAAAAATGTTTGGGGATGGATAGCTATCCGCAAGATGTATGATGAATATGGGAAGTGAGGAGAAAATTTACCTTGAACTTAATTTAATACTTACTGATATAACATGAAATCAATTTTCCAAAAACAAAAAAAAAACATGTTATCAACTAATTTTACTACCGTCGTTTCATTAACGATCAAATAATCACCATTATGTCGGAATTGTATAGATCATAATTAATAGTCTACTCTTATAAATAATACGATGTTTTGAATACGTGTTAAGAGTTGCTTATTAAAAAGCCGAGCGTATATACATAGACGATATTCGTACTTTAGCTTTCCAGGTCTAAATAGGTCGAAAATTAACTCCAAGTCCAGATATAGAAACATGTTGGGACGATGTGTTTAAAGCACAATGTCTCCAAGGACACCAGTGACGATATCACAAGCACTGGCAGCTGCTGAGCAGCATACCCATGTGTGTTGATTCATGATTCAACCTACACTGTTCAGCATTAAGTCGAAGCCTGCTTTGTTTTTTAGGTTTCGGCAGCAGTTTCCGCCGAATTCATCAGGAAATCAAATTTGATTAGATTTCCTGGCAGCACGTAGCTCTGTGGGAGTGTTCGTAAAATGTGATTGTATTGAGCACACGCACACGTACACATGTTGGTCAGCAGCTGCCGGGGATGTGTGTGTGCATAATGACAGTTTTCTAGCTAAGCTGAATTGCGTCGCTATGCTATCTGTGATAAATTAAAATTAACTAAAAGGCCAAATTCTACGTATACATTGGGCAAATGTATATGCAGAGGTAATTGTTGTAAATTTATTGTGTACCATTTAAAATACTGCTCGGAATACATACAGGCATATATACATATATACGTAAATATTTATACATACGTACTCGTACATATGTATTATAAACATAAACGTCACTAATTAGCTTATACATACATCTAATCGAGCTAAATTTTTGCAAATATACGGAACGCATAATAGTAAGAGTAAGCTAAAGCTAAAGTTAATAGCCGTCATTCGCATAAATACATAAATAGCAAATAAATTTGAAAAAAGTATTATTGACAATTTGTGATCACAAGCAACATTCTATTGGCAACCTGCATTTGGTTTTCATTCTACTGTGGCGTGGTCCGCGGTACTAGCTCAAGTAAGCGAAGTGATTATGGTTATGGTTATCATTATCCTTATCAAACCATCCGGTAATTATTTTATACTACAAATTACATATACATACGCTTGGTGTTTATTTGGATCTGATCTATAGCTACACGTATATGGATGAGTGTTTAAAGCGAGGTGGTCCGGCGATTTAAGTTTAGGTGCGTGTGTGTGCATGTTTTGGCTAGGCATTCGAAACATGAAACTTTTACTCACGATAGGATTTTAGGCAATTTTCTTGTAGGCACTGAAGTGATTAATTGTCCCCAGACTAGTGTACCGATTCCAAAGAATATGCACCAGAGCCATTGGTCGAGCGACAGTGCTTTTGTTGAGAAAGCCATTTTACCATATTGGATGATTAGAACCTAAATGACAAAAAAAAAAACGGCGGCATATCAAGTGACGAATGGGCCTACTACACCGACTAGCAAAACTACACACAGTTTTAGTTTTGCAACGAAGAGAACAGGACAGTATAGAGCAGAGCAAACATACTTGCGATATCATTGTAAATATCCAGATGGTATAAAAAATCGGATTTGTAAAGAGACCCTCAATGACGTTCCGCTGACCATGAATCTTTCTGGCATTGATCTCATTAAAGAGTGTCATCATCACGAACGTGTTGAAAATAATTGTAAAATGTTGGGTTGGGCCAGCGTTTAGTTCTTGACCGCGTCCGGATTCGATATCGAGTATCATGTCGCCTATGAGTAGAGATTAAACAGTTTGCCGATAGTTAGATATTTTCTCAGAGCATCACAATGTTCACATACCGACGAAAAGAAGTCCAAATATTATTATCAGCTGATAGAAAGCCTGGCCTAATATGTTTTTCATCATTGTGCGCGATATAAGTGGTTTTGTGCGGCCATAAGGTTTCCGGAGCAGTAGATCTGGCGTGGGTAACTCCGTGGCTAGGGCAAGCGATGCCAGTGTGTCCATTATAAGGTTAACCCATAACATTTGCACCGCCTAAAGGGTAGATCAAATTAATCATTAAATGAATATGGACGAATATCTATATACTGCCGATAGCTAACATACTTTGAGCGGCGAGTCCTGAACGGCGCATGCGCCGATAAATGCCACAATTACGGCAACCACATTAACCGTTAGCTGAAATTGTAAGAACTTTGCTATGGAGTCGTAAACGTTTCGACCCCACATTACGGCCTTGACAATGCTGCTGAAGTTGTCGTCGGTTAGAATGATGTCGGAAGCCTCTTTAGCAACATCCGTGCCAGCAATGCCCATGGCGAATCCAACATCGGCCTTCTTTAGAGCTGGTCCATCATTAGTGCCGTCGCCAGTTACAGCGACCACTTCGCGATTCTCGCTTACCGAACTATCGATAATTCCTGTGGAATGAAATAGCAAATATTTTACATTGACTATAGTTGCAGGTGTTATGATGGCTGGTGATGTTATATTATGTCCTTCACGAAAGGCTACACATCTTTGTCACAGTTTCCGACAATATAATTCACATACATACATCATGCTGGGAATTGATAGAGCCTTCTGTACTGATAGTATCCGTCTGTACCAACAACGCGATGACCTCAGCGCTCTTTAAAGTAGCGGTGGGTAAATTTGATTCCGATCACGCAACGCTATCAAATAAGTTTCGCCAAGCTGAAACTAGCTTTCCTCTTTTGTTAGGACTAAGTTTTGAGATATTCCGCATATATTTTCACATTAAATCCTTTGTTTTTTTTTTTAGAACTGTATCATACAACTTGATATCGAATTTGTCGACACTACCGCGAATAGTCTCCCCTAGATTCAAGTAGCTCAGATGGTAGTATATGAAGTAATTAAGATGACGGTAAGCAACCCATATAGGTTGTGCAGCGCCATCATAATTTTTCTGTACAAGTATCTAAAACAGCCTAAAACTAATTATATATGTCGCAAGTGGGTGTTTTACATCTGCAATATTGGCTCAGCGATCCTGAGAAGTATCTCAGGATATAAGAGTCAGAGGAAATCAAAGACGATGAATTTAACACAGCTTTCGATATAAATTAATAGTGGTTTTGTAGTTTTGGCAGTCATCAAAGTTTGTTAAATTTCATGAGGCAAATAGCTCACACTTTGCCAGAGATAACAGAAAAAAAGGAAGAGTAAGTGGAACAAACCTTTAACCAGTGTGTATTTGTCGGTAGGGGATGAGCGCGCCAATACTCGCAATTTCGGCCAAACTTTATCAATGAGATGTTGTTGAATCTGTGCATAGGTATACAAAATAAGACGGTTTGTTTAGTAAAACTTGTAAAATAAGGTAGGAAGTAGAAGGAGAGTATACGCGAAAACACTTACGTCGCCATTGGTGTCCCGAATTCGTCTGTTAAATTCTTTACCCTCGAGGATAAGGAAGTCATCGTTGGGTCGTAATATGCCACACTTGCTTGCAATTGAACGAGCTGTGTTAATGTTGTCGCCAGTTACCATACGGACAGTGATGCCGGCGCGCTGACATTTGCGTATGGCATCGGGCACCTCCGGTCGAACCGGATCCTCAATGCCAACGACGCAGAGGCAGGTAAGGTTGGTCATAATGTTCTCCTCGTCGTCCCAGTTGGGTTCGCCATCGATGTGTACCTCGTTGATGGCAGCTTTTCCAGGCACAAAGTCACGATATGCCACAGAAATGGTACGCAAGCCATCGCAGGCCATTGGCTCAATTACTTCTCGAATTAAGCGTTCTTGCATATCGCGAGTGAACTTCTCCAAAGTGCCTTCGTGACCATAGATAAAGGCGCATCTAAAATTGTAAGCCACACACAAAAGTGTGATATACATAAATAAATTAAATAACCATTTATACCAAAGGGGAATATCACCAACTTTTTCATAATGATCTCCGAGGCTCCTTTAGTGTACAATCGATATCCGCCATTTGGTCTAGGTATCACCGTACCCATGCTCTTGCGCACCGAGTTGAATGTGTAAACGCGTGTGAATCTATCCTCTGGAATCTCATCGCGAATTGACTGGTACTTCACTCCCAAGCCTTGGACAAAGCCTAGCAGCGCGCATTCAGTTTTGTTACCCACTTGGACGGGTAAGTCGCCCGGATTTGGGCCTGGCTGTGTGAAAAATTGACAATAACATAACCATTTACATTCAATAACAAATCTTGGCCCCCCAGAGCTACGGAACAATCGATAGTGTGCTGCTTATGTGGGATAAATCATGCAAACTAATGTTTAACAAATTTTGTAAAAACATGGAATCGATGACCGATCGATGAGCGGACGTTCATAGTTTCACAGCCTCAGCCCCAGCTCAGGCTCAGACTCAATTGATGAGACGCCAATTTGTATCTTATAACATAACTAACTCACCATTATATTTGATGTATAAGCTGAATTCACAGATATGCCCATTGTAATCAAGTTGCCCACTGTCTGTGGGATGTCATTAAGTGTTGGCAGAACTTTGCACAATTTCTCGCATATGTAGGATTGCACAACGGTCATCCGATTAGTTGTAAGTGTACCAGTCTTATCAGAGCAAATGGCAGTGGCATTACCCATGGTTTCGCAAGCATCCAAATGACGAACCAAGTTGTTGTCCTTCATCATTTTCTATTCAATGATTATAAAAAGGCCGATTTTTACAGACTCAAAATTGAAGAGAATACCCCGTTCACGCGTCTAAAATCCATCTAGCCTAAGCACCATCACATCACATCATACTTACCTTCACAGAGTAGGCTAGAGATAATGTTACCGCCAGGGGAAGTCCCTCTGGCACGGCCACCACCAATACTGTGACACCAATAATTAAATGCTTAACCAAATTATTGGCGTAGGTGTTCTTCCATGGTTTCTCATCGATCACGAACGTCTTTATGCAAAATTGTATAACCAGAATTACAACGGTGAGCACGGCTATTGTTGAGCCCGCGTAGCCAATCTGTATTGCCAACTTTGTAAGCTTCGCCTGCAGCACAGATTTCTCTTTCTTGTGCCCGGTTTCAGGCGCCGGTGTCGACGATTGCTGAACATGATTTCCTTCCGATTCCGATTTGATGACATCGCTTGCACCTCCGCCTCCTCCACTGCGTGTCTGGGGCGCTGTCTTCATTGGAGTACGACCGTCGCTCTCACCTGCATGGTCCGCACAAATTAGTATCACAGTGGAGATTGTTCAAATTCTTTCACACACACATACACATGTACCTGCCTGCTTATCTATACTACTATAAAAAAAAAACAATAATTAAGAACGCTATAGTCGATATTCCGACTATAAGATACTCGTACTCAAAATTTATTCAATATTCAAAACACTCAAAAGTATGAAAACAATTTTTTTTTTTGCGTGTGGGGTGCTCTCATACGATTCTTATACGATTTTGCAAATAGGTAGATTGTGTGCTAGTAAATATATAAACCGAGTTTCAGCTAACTGCGTTAAAAATTGTGGGAGATATAAGACAAATTTTGAAAACAAACTTGATTTGAAGCCCCACAAGGTGTAAATTTGGTAAATCTAACTCTTATAGTCTCCTAGATTTAAGTGTTCATTTGGGCGGACATGGCTAGATCAACTCGGCTGTTGATGCTGATCAATAATATATATACTTTATGAGGTCGGAAACGCTTCCTCTTGCCTGTTACATACATTTGCCCGAATACAATATATTCGTTTACTCTACTAGAGTACGAGTATAAAACGAGCAACAATGTAAAAGAACTCTCATCACATTTACATATTTCTAAAAATATTGTTCTGTTGTATATAAATATTATTGCATATAAAAAAAATGTACAAGCAACGTATTACGATTCTTTACGATTACGATTCGATATATATATATATATATATATATATATATATATATATATATATATATATATCAATATATATAAATTTAGTGTCTCTGCCAAGTTGTGTGAGAGTGAGGAATCCTTCTCAATATCATCTATCTTCTTCTGTTCAACACTCGAATTAACTAAACTTTCTAAATATGTGTACATATGTATGTAACTGAATATGTGAATTCACCTGTCAAGCTCTTGCTCTTCTGCTTGCTCGCCTTTCTTGCTTCTGATTATATTTATTATTATTATCAATCAAAGTTCCATTATTTTGTTGGTTGGTTGTAATTTTCATTTGTTCATATTGGAAGTATTGGTGTTTAGTGGAGTGGTTTGGTTGATTGGTTGGTTGGTTGGTTGGTTGGTTGATTGGTTTATTGGTTGATAGGTAGATGAAGGAGTTCAATGATGGAGATCAATCAATCAATTCACATCATGCAAATCACGTATGACATTTGGAATATGGAAAAAATAAAAATAAAGCATAAACGATATAATTATTGATATTAGTGATAGAGACACTAATAATAGGCATATGCATGGCTTCATTAGTCACACACACAAGCATAAATACAAATGTATCCTGTTTTGCCGCTAGGAGATCTAGATCACTACAAGTGCCATTGGATTTCAACTGTCAGACTTAACCAGATTAAAGAATAACTTAAATCCTTGCCACAACAAAACAATTTTTTTTTTTTGATAAAAATGTAAAAGCAGCTCGACTTTTCAATCCTTGGTCTTCTTTTTGTTCTTAACTTCACCTGTGATTCATTTAAGCTAGAAAAACATCCCAACGACAACACTCAATAAAAGCCTATCCGTATTCCCAAGAGATCAGGCTACGGTGAGTTTTGAGAGCTCTCCTTAGCACCTCTGGCTGTCCGAGCATAGGTTTACAATGTGTTTTACAACAAAACTCGTTTAGTTCAACGATTGAGGTACAAAATCGATGCAACAACAAATATTCTTAGGCACACGCTTCGGCTCACCGAAAGTTAGTATGTACATACTCATTTAGACCTAATTTGTTTATGCACCTACGTACCCTTCTTCATCTTTTTAATTTCGGCTTCTTGTTCGTCTACGGCAGCCCCCAGGAGCGTGAAAATGATGCCGGCTTGTGAGTTAACTCCAACTGCAGTCACAATCATTTTGCCGCTGCCCTCCATAACATGCGTGCCAGAAAGAACCATCGGATCGACATCTGTGCCCTTTTTCACATGATCAGACTCTCCAGTCAGGGAAGACTCATCCACCTGCAAATAGGCGCATTAAAATTCGAAAAACCAATCAGAAAAGCAAACACGAGCAACAAATACATAAATAAAGTCAAAGTTTGCAAATACTCAAGTACTATATTCAAATCACCTTTAAGTCGTTGCTTTGTATAAGACAGCCATCAGCTGGCAATAAATCTCCATACTTGATCTGAGCAATGTCACCAACTAGAATATCCCCGACACCAATTTGGCACACTTCGCCGCCACGTATTACGGAGAATTTGTGCTCGCCCTCAATACGGCTTTGTAAGCCGCGGAATTGTCTTTCCTTTGAGTAATCATTAAACGCAGTCACTATCACAACCACAATGACCGAAATTAGAATAGCCAGGCCTTCGATCCAACCGTGGTGTTCGTCCTCCTCTTGAAGTAATGCTGCGATAACATATGAAGTTTTAAATATACTCGTACATGTGTGTGTGTGTGATTACATTTTTAAATTCATTTTCATCCCAAAAATAAAATTCGATAATGCTTACAACTACCTTGTAAATAGATAATCTTGATCAGGTCATGTCTGATCTAGCTATGTCTGTGTCTGTCTGACTGGCCGTAAAGATTGGGCGCCTTACCGTAACCATTTTTTGTTTTTTTTTTTTTGTACCATTCACAAATTCGTATATATTTTCCATATTTTCTATTTTTCATCCAAATTAAAACAAATTCGCCTTGTATCCCTTGTATCCTAATATCCACATGATATTAATTTGGCAGATACACACACATATGCATATGTATTTTTTCTCATGAAAAAGTACAGCTCGTCCCTAGACGGAGGTGCAATACACCAGGCTACCAATTCATTATCGCCAAATACTACTATCGATCGCAACGAATATTGATACCTACAGAGTTTAGTTTCCCAGTATGTACATTTGCCTGTACATGCGATACGTACATACAACAACAAATAAAACTTACGCGCATCCTCGTCGGCGGGTTTGTAAAATGATAGGCCAAGTGACACTAATGCAGCTACTTCTAAAATAATTAGTGTAACATCTTGAAGAGCCTCCCAGACTAGCGTTAGAAATGTTTTTGGGGGCTTCGGTGGTATTACATTCGAGCCAAATGTCTCACGTCTGTGCTCCTCATCAGCTTTAGACCCGCTGAGGCCTGAAATATATTGATTAGGTTATCCTTATCTTAGTCATTTCAATTCCGGCTGATCAATGGTTATGTATGTTTTCAAACTTAGAACATAAGATAACGAAATTGGCATACGCAACTACTTACCTTCATTGGGGGATGTGTATAACTTTTTGCATAGTTCATGAATACCACCGAATTCGCTAATCTTCGTTACACCTTCTCGACCACGGTGCTCCATGAGCTCGCGTAATTGCTTGAGTGATATTCCATATTGCGCCGGTCTTCCATCGATTGTGGCCATTGGTTATAACAATCTGTAATTAACAAATTACAATTCTCTCAATAAGGAGTACTATTTCACTGAAGCCGACAGCCAACGAGTATAAAACGTTTTATAATTCCGTTCTTGAAGCGAGCATCCACGGAAATAAATTTTCATTGAAACGTTTCCTTTTGCCTGTAACAACATAAAACCTACTCGAATACAACACATTTCACTCTACAATTAACCAAGTGTGGCTAACATTTAAAAACGCTACCTCGAGCTTGCCATATAAGTGTGTACATATATATACCGAATTATCTATATCTATATACCGAATTTGGTTTAACTTATATAAGTGTTCATACGGAAACGCTTGCTTCTACAATCCACTCGGGCTAAAATTTGGTCAACTATTGTTATTATATTATTATATTCAATTTTTTCTTTTAATTGTATACTGTAAATGCAGTTGGTAAACAACTCAACAAACCAGAAAGGCTAGCAAGGAACATGGGAACAGTCTACAGCATAAGCCATGTTTTGTATTAAATTAAATGTGTTAAATATATATGTTTACTCTCCAATCCCATTCACCGGTATGTATTTCTGAACATACATATACAAATTCAAACGGATTTCGAAAATAAATTAGCATATCGCCTGGGAATAATGTTGCTGCTCAAAATGTGCGCATAGAGCGCGCATGAGCGGATGCCAAAAAAGAACAGTGAACACCATAGACGAACACCACAGTCGATTTGGAGAGCAAGTTCAATTTAGCACTTTGATAACTCTTACACATCATTTGGGAGAATAATTCGTTTTTTATTCGCTTTAAGTGTGGCTTAAGTGGGGCTGAGACTGAGCTCGGTTGTTCATAAGTCCGACGCCCTCCTGGCTGGATAACTTTGGCTTTCTAAAAACAATTATATTTCTATCGTAATACGAATACACATTCTCTGTCTGCTACCTTGTTCGGCAAATATTACATATCGCTGTCGAAAAAGAAGACACAAAAGCTCGAAAGCAGATGTGGGCTAAAGCTACCCCATTCGAGAACACCAGAAAATATATGTGTACTACATATGTATACCATTCACAAAAGGATACATTCATTTTGTCATGAAGCTTGCACACACAAAAGGAATGCTACCGACCATATAAAGTATATATATTCCTGAAAAGCATGACGAGGGGCGTCAATCCGAATGAACACCTAAGCCTCGGCTACTATAAGATCAAGAATCACCAACTTTGGCGCAAAGATTCCTCAGATCAAGTGTTTATACCCTGTACTTATAGTGCAAGGGTATATTAACTGTGCGAAAAGTATGTAACAGGCAGAAAAAAGCTTTTCCGACCACATAAAGTATATATATCCTTGATCAGCAATATGAAAATGTAGATCTTAAAAACTTAAAATTTGCATTTTAATTTTCCATTAATATGTACTTAATAAACTTAATATTTTATTTTTTTTCACTACGTCCACTTTTTAAGGAGGCCCCCATACAAACTATCGCCAATTTTAGTGTTTTCAATTCATAGCTTTCTTTTTAATTGAAATTGAACCAAGTTTGCTGATTATATGTCCTAGAGGCATCTACATCAACTGACCAAATTTTATTCGTATATCGAATTCATTTTTTTTTCGGAATGAATAAAACTCTTTTTGTTTTTATTCCAAATTGAACCAAATTCAGTTTGTATTGATTTTACGATGCCTTACGTCTATCGAACACATTTTATTCGGACCGGGTAACTATATCATCTAGCCCCCACAGAACCAATTTTTTCGAAACGAACACAAAATGTTTGTGTTTTTATCCAAATCGAGCCAAATTTGCTTTTTATCTATTTAAGAAGGCCCCACATTCACAGACAACATTTTAATTCAGAAGGGACACTATATCATATAGCCCCATATAACTGATTTTTTCGGAATCATTCATTCATTTTTGTTTTTCATCTAAATCGAGCCTAGCTTAGTTTGTACCCATTTTAAGAGGGCCCAAGTTCGAATTTGACCAAGAGCGGTTATTTTATTTGTACTCTAGTATAGGAGGCAAGAAAGGAAGGCCGAAGCTTATATACCATTCACATTGTAAATATATAACCGATCTAGATCAAATTTGGTCGGTGGGCGTGGTGGTACAGTGGATACAAGCAAATTTGTTTTAATTTGGAAAGTTATGCTACTAAGCGTTCATTCAACACAAGCGGTTATATGGGAGTTATATGATATAGTTGTCCGATCTTAATAAAACTCGCACGCTGGTCAAGTGCGACAAAAACAGCATCTGGTAAAAATTTCAGGTCTGTAGCTTTTAAGAGTTCTGAGACCTTTGTGTTGAAACAGACGGACGGACATGGTTATATCGATTCCCCTTGTCGTGCTGATCAAGAATATATATACTTTATATAGTCGGAAACGCTTCCTTCTATGCGTTGCAAGCATCCTCACAAAATGAATATACGTTTTTGTAAATGATATAACGAGTATATTGAAATCGTGCAAATGCATGTAGCCATGTCCGTCTGTCCTTCCGTATGAACACCTAGATCTCGGACACTACAAGAGAAATAGTTAGCAAATTTGGTATGTAGACTCCCCTTGTGGAGCGTGGGGGAATATCGACTATAGCGTTCTTACTTGTTATATATTTAATAGCGGTTTATTAGGAGCATGGATTTAACTCGCTCGACTGTTATATTCTTTTTTTTTTGTTTTTTTTTTTTAATTTTGCTTTGCTTTTAAGTCCTCTGCAGGTTATATTTTGGATGTTTTGCAGGGGAGTGGCCAAATGGCAAATCCAGAATGAATATAATAACTAATATAGCTGTTTATCTTTTATATATATGTACATATTTTCCAACTAATGTAGGTCGCATTGGTATGCCTTCAATGCCCACCCCAAATAGGAGTTCGCGCTACTCAAGATAAGTCTTAGCAATCTAACTACGGTAGAGATCGATCAACCGGCAATGACGACAGCAAACTATCAAAAGCAAAGAGAACGGGACGGCCCAGATAAGTGTCGATAGCATTATGACGCCGTCCCATATCTCGCCGAAAGTGGATCAATCCAGTATGCCAGTGAAATATGCGTTAACAATAGCCTGCACTGGTTATACGTCACAGATGAGCTAAAAAGCAACTTGACAATAAGATGATGGTGTACTTGCAAGAAAGGAGAACCCATCCCAAACGAACACGTGTATTTATCTTAACACAAACACACAAAGCAGAGTAGCATCCAGAGCCCAGAGCCGGGCGCTGACGTAACAACTGGCAAACATATTTAATGTATTTGTTTTTCATATCAATGACGTCGGCGTGATTGATTCAAGTTAAAAATAAACTGGTAATGGTCAATTCTAACTGATTTTGGACCTTACACCTTCCAATACCAAAAGTATAACATGAAGCCAGTGGCAAATCTTATTATCATGAGTTTCTGATCTGAAGTACATAGACATACTACATAGACAACCAGTCATGATCATGTCACACATGTAAATCTCTTAAGGCGGTAATATGGAAGCAAAATCAAGGATAAAGTACATATTAATGTGTATGTATATAAATGTTTATATAAATATATATATATAGGTAGAGATTTTCGAGGTATGATAAATCATAAAATGATATGCAAGATTTAAGAGAAGGCTGATGCTGACACCATCCAACTTGGAATGTACGTCTCATACTGACATATTCATACAAGTATGTATGTATGTACATGAACACACACATATACATGTGTCTCATGTCGCTCATTTAGAACTGGGTTGGGCTAACTTGTCGGCACTGTTGCAAGCATACACTTGCATCCCAGGAAAGTTGTTGCTTACTAACGTTTTGGCCTTGTTGGCCGTTTTGATGTTCGGTTCAGCGTTCCTAACATTTGAACAGAATTTCAATTGCTTGCGATTGCAGTGTGTATATTGTAAGTACATGCATACACATACACACGACTTAAAAATACATGCATATGTACCAGCTGCTTTCTCCCGCAAAAATTTCTGACAATAAAAGCAAAACAAAAATTGAGAGCACCCGTTGCCCGGGCGCCAAGTTATATGTATGCTCACAGGCGGCTGAGAAATTTGTACATATTGTGTATGTATGTAAAAAAAACGTGCCACTGCCACACCTCATTTCCGATCCAATAGTATGTACATATGTATATATTTCTAGGGTACCCTGAAGTGTGTAGAAAATAGGGGCTCGCTTTCCTTAACGAGTTTTAAAATATAATTTACTGGGGTCGTCAAATTTACAAAAATGAAAATTGAGAGCGCAGTGTCGTCCACTTGTAAAAATTCTTGCTCTTTGCTCTGCTCCTTCCATAGGGTCAGCTATAACTATGCGCTGACGTCGACCGACATGAATCGCGGCGCGAGAGCAAAATGCGAATGAGTTCGAGTTCCGATATAATACATACACACATTAAATTTATAATACACACATTTTATTTGTATGTAAAATCTATCCGGATTTTCTTGGTCGAAATTGACATCAGCAACGAACACAACAAAAACAAACCATGTGTGCGACTACGGTACTTGGGCGCGCATGGGCATGGCGGGGAGAGGATTATGATTACGTCATCGTATTAAAAATACCCTAACATTATTGGCATTGGGCTTGGATATTGCGAGAACATGAAAACATATTAATTTCGTTATTGACTCCTTTTGCTTTAAAATTTCTGCTGCCAAATGCACTATTCCAATTTTATTTACATACATATTTTCTACCCGACACATCAGTATCAACTCTTGTTAGAGTATGTGAGTATACGTACACGAAAATATATTATATTTTTAACGTATAATTAATGTATATTTATTATAAATAGTTCTGATTCTAAGTAAAACGCCGCGCAAACTAAACAAAGAAAAAATAGACTGCGATATTTTGGTTGATACATATATCGATATAAAATATCGATATGGGCTTGTCGCTGCAGATGAATATCCAGAAGTATTTAAATAACAACGTACGGTATTTAAATACAATATTCGCGCCAAGTTTTTGCTGACATAAATAACCTTTGCTTCTCTTCGTTCAATGGTTTTGGTTACACTTGTACATTTACCTTCTTTGTTTAATGAATTTCTTGTTTTTAACAACAAAACTCACAAATACTTATAGCGAATACAGAATTTAATTACTTCACACTATCCTTTACTACCCTCTACACCTCCTTTGTACACGTACTCTAGCACGAGCGGAGACGAATGAGCTATCTTTCCAGCAACCATGCTATTTGTAGGCTCTTTGAATTGATAACGTCCGACTTGGCATTTGTCTTATCATGTTATCTGTCGCTTATTTGAGTTGATTACGTTAGCACTGCGGCGTTCCTACCTGAGTGATAGCGACGATACATCCAGATAAGTAACACAAACATGCAGATCCATTTATGAGCACTAATTTTAACTGTTATGATATAAATTAACACATGCTATGATCGATTTTGAATTCCCCACACTCATGCAGAGGGCATTAAATTTTGTCACAATATTATAATTTTTAACTCTCAGAAGTAAGCATCTCTCACCACGGAGAAGAACTACCCTTTGAAAGCTATTGAGGATTTTGCTAGGTATAAAATCAAAATCATCCAGATTGGAAATTATACAACGTAACGTACTTTTTAATTAATTAAATTATTTTACTGTCTGTTCATATTCAGATAATTCAAATCATAGAATGCCAAAGAAATAGTTAAGCAAACAGAAATTCATATTTTAATTTTATAGTAACAATAGAAATATTAAATGATGTATTTGCATCAATAACTATAATATATAAATATAATAAAAATAAAGGAATTTATTTAAAAAGTACAATATTGACAAAATTTAACAGAAAATATATAAAATAATATTAATTCTTATATAAAGATAAGCCAAGTACCAAGTACTAAATAAAATTCATATACAAGTTATATAATATACAATTTATAAATAATATTTAAAATAAATAAGCATTATTTGAACTAAGCGATTGTAACGCAGTCATGGAATTTAAACTAACCGGACAAGCTTCATATGTTTTCTCTTACAGACTCGGAATTAGCCAAAATTGTATTTTAATACCTGTGCGCTTACTGTCTGTTCGTATTAACCCAAAGTTCAATAAGAAGTAGGTCTTCTCAGTCTCCAATAAAAATTAACAGGTATGAAAGGATATATAATATATACGTACTTCACGATAGTTGACACATGCTGAATTTGTTTGAGTGAAAATAAATTACACCCACACCCACTTGCCAACTTTGATTGAACAATAATACCTCAAACAAAAAACGTGGGCTTGCTAGCTGAACCTTTAGAATTACATTTAAAATTATATACATGCACTTTAACAACGTTATTCTCATTCTTACCTGACGAAAATGTCTGTTGAGTGCAGAATTATTATATTACTT
The DNA here is from genome assembly GCA_037043425.1 of Hirtodrosophila duncani. Lineage (NCBI taxonomy): Eukaryota > Metazoa > Arthropoda > Insecta > Diptera > Drosophilidae > Hirtodrosophila > Hirtodrosophila duncani. The sequence goes on from JBAMBM010000776.1 coordinate 426,227, forward strand.
TGATGTAATACAAAGTAGTACCAATTGTATAGGTATGTGTTTTATAACTTATGTTTGGTTAACCGAAGGAGCTATATACAAATACTATAGCATACGCTTAGGCACGAAAAAATCAATTGTACTCAAAAGATGAAAAATCAATCAATTGTACTCAATTTAACAGACTGGTCACACTGCCATATGTTTGTGCTTGCATTATCTGGTAGCCTTATTTTGGTATTTTTAGCTAAAATAAGGGACGTAAAGTTAAAATTTCGGTATTTTTCAGTATATTTCCAACATTTTCAGATTGTTTTTCAGTATAAGCCTAAAATCCTGATCAATATAAAGTAACCGACTATTGGTGAGTTGTCGAAGTTGGATGTCATGCTGTTCAAGAACACATGTATACTTTATATGGACGGAAAACTCTTTGACAAATTAATATACATTCACACTTTTTTTTGTGGTAACGATACAGGTTATGTATTCGTTAGTCGAAGGCCTATCATCTAGTACATTAAAATTCTTAATTAATATATTTGGAAATAGTATAACCGGTGTATTATGTATTTCAAATATACTTTAATATACTAATGTGTAAGTATCGAAACTAATAATCTCAAATATCGTTACATGATATGTGTCCAAACTGTATTAAATGTATGTGTGAGTAATAGTACAATGTATTTGATAAAATATTGTTTGTTATGTTCCAAAGGCTAAACCGTAATTTTTCCAAAGTCGGTATTTTTCAGTGCTCATCTTTCGGTCACTTTTACACTGCCTTATAAAATACCGATGTAGGTTACAGTTAACTGCCCTTGCATCAAATTCACTCTCTATTTGCGTGCACTTGGCTGGAGAAGTTGCTGTAGCGCTGAATTGTTTGATTATATTCTTAGTACAGCATATTCATATGGTAATCTTTAGTATCGATATATTCAAATGATGATTGGCTAAGCTATCGAATCAAGGTATCGGATTTGTATCATCAATATCGATATTCATTGTGCGACTCCACTGTGTGCATGTGCATTGTGTATTTGGCTTTTCGACTAGTTTATTGTGTATTTAATATACATATACTGATTTGGACAATTACGTTGCTGGAATCGTCGAATTAGCAGAATCGCTAAGAAATTATCTCTCGTTAAAATAGCGCCACTGCTTTGTATATATTGTGAGTTGAAAAGGAAAAATGGCTCCAAAATTGGTGCGAGCGTCTAACAACGGCGTTGCCAGGCCAACATAAACTTGCACGCATACATACAGCCGCTTGCAGTCAGCCGCAGTCCAATAACCACAACTATCACCATCCTCAGTAAAACCAGCGCGTTTTATCTATCTCTAGTATTTTACCTTTTGACTTTAATATTCAATTCCACTTATTTGTTATCATCTCTCAACAATTTTTCTGGTATATAAAAAAATGGTGTACAAAATTCATTGTGAAACATCGACATCGTACTAATATATCGATGTGTGTTTGCTTAATCGGCCGAATAATAGTTCTTAACTATCTGTTTATTTGTTTGTGTAATTTTAGAATTGCGTTTTTTTTTCGTTGAAGATGAATACTGGATATTATTAGTAAAACACATACTGTCGTTTTATTGAACAAGTAGGAACGAATCTAAAATGGAAAGTACTGAGCTGGCATCAATTGGTATAAACTCTGACGGAGTAGGATTGAATGCTCAAAGAGACGATCTTAGTTCTAATACTGATGAAATGTTAAGGAGAGACAATTGTTTGACACGCATTGACATGGATATGGACACCTATAATGAAGAGAGCTTAGATCATAATAACATGCCTAATAACATGTCGGGATTTCGATGGAGGCGAGTTCTCAATCCTACAGGACCCCAGCCACGACCACGGCATGGTCATCGTGCCATTAATATAAAGGAATTAATGGTTGTCTTTGGAGGAGGCAATGAAGGAATTGTTGACGAATTACACGTGTACAATACAGGTACGTTCATATGGCATTTAATGTCGGTATCGGTTAAGGCTATATTGTTTTTGTGCATATGATCATTATAAACAGCGGAGTCGAGTTAGAACTATAATAAGTCAACGTTGATTGAAGATTTTGCCATGCCGCCTACCGCCTCCGCAAATAAATACAAATATTCCGTTAGAATTTGGCGAGTGTAAACACATAACCTACCGATACGCAAAGCGCAAAACGATATGTTAAGAACTATGAGTAAAATCGCAGAATGATATTTTGTATAAGAAAATGAAAAACAAACAAAAAACAAGTTGGAACGCTATGATCGATTTTTCGACTATAAGATACTCGAACTCAGACTTAATTAATAATCGACACACTGTCAAAAGTATGCAACGCTTATTTTGTAGGGGTGGGCTGCTCTCATACAAAATGTTTTTATACCATTTATAAAATGATATATTAAGTTTGCAACGCATAGAAGGAAGCGTTACCGACTATATAAAGTATATATATTATTGATCAAAGGTTTCAGAAGTCTTTCAAGCTACAGAGCTGAATACTTCCTTTGTGTGCACGCTGGTTAAGTTCTACTTTTATCCAGATCGGACTATATCATATGGCTTCCATATAATCGAACAATTCCGAATGAATTCTTATTGTCCTCATATAACCGACCGATTCGGAATGAACTTTTAGTACAGCACAATTGGTTGTTTTTTATGCGAATTAAACTAAATTTGGAACGTGTCAATCTTAGAAGCCTCCACTTATGCTGACCAAATTTTAACCGAATCTGCATGGGTATGTGATCTGCATGGGTTCGGTTACCCGAACTTTGCCTTCCTTTCTTGTTTGTTTTTTTTTTTTTATCCATATTTGGTACGTATCAGTCTTAGAAGCCACCATATGTGCTGACCGAATTTTAACCGGAACGGTTTATTATACATGTACTAATCTGTAAGGGTATGTAAGCTTAGGTTACCCCAAGTTACTCCAATACAGAATGAGAATTTTTTACTTCTTTGTTTCTAATTGGAAGCTTCCGCTGAACAAATTATATAACCAAATTTGATCGGACCATTTCTTGCACTGGTACTTAATATCTGCAATAGAGGTAACACTTCGGGTACCCAAAGTTAACATTGCTCTTTTGCGTTCAATAAATATCACACTTTATTTCATCAAAACTCGAGCCCCAAATTAGAAAATTAAAAGGACCACATTGAACACATTTAACTGAAAGCTGAAGAGTGCGTAGGAGTCCACCGTAGTCGGTGGCGACAGTAACGCGCAATGCACCGTCAGATGTTTCTTTTCGCAATTCCTAAAAAGATGATCTTGTAGAAAACCAACGCAATAATGGGTATAACATCAGATCCAGTTTCAGTTGTTTCCACATTGCGTTGCGGGAGAGGCGATGACTCCGCGGTAGCTGGCGAATTGCGCAGACGGCAAAAGCAAACATCAGTTCCTTTCTTAAGACATACTGTTTTCAGCAGGTCGTGAAAAGCTTCAAAGCTACCACGAATTTGGTTACGTTTTGAATAAACCCAACACAACAAAACAGATTTTCATAATGTGCACTTTCTGAAATAGTAAATTTGAATAAAATACAATAATAATAATAACAAAAGTTTTTATTACTAAGTGTTTATTCTGAAAGGCTCCGATGTATTCTAGTTATGAGATGTATTGATCCGATCTCGCCGATTTTGTCATATGACATAATATTAAGAAAAAGTATATGAAGTGAACATTCCACCTTCAGCTTTAAAAAACGTTTTAAAACGGACAAAGTAGTTCGCATTAAATTATCTGTCAGGTAGACAGCTAGTTATCCTGATTATAGCCTTCTTAGTTCTTATACCCGTATTTTATTGTGCTGGTGTCGATGTATGCCCATCCGTCATTATTTTCAAGTGAATGATGATGAATTATTCCTTATACATATGGTTAATATTGTGTAAATATTCATATTCATGCCTTGCATACTCTGCGTGAGAAGTTGCAAATATTTGTACTTTAGGTGTAATTGCCACTCGATTTTTATAAACAAGCTTTATATTGATCGCTTTTGCCTTTCAGTAACTAATCAATGGTACGTGCCGGTGCTAAAAGGAGATGTTCCTAATGGATGTGCTGCTTACGGGTTTGTTGTTGAGGGGACTCGAATGTTTGTCTTTGGTGGTATGATTGAGTACGGAAAATACTCGAATGAGCTCTATGAGCTTCAGGCTACTAAGTGGGAGTGGAGAAAAATGTACCCAGAATCACCAGATAATGGTATGTCGCCGTGTCCACGCTTGGGTCACAGCTTCACAATGGTAGGTGAGAAGATATTTCTCTTTGGAGGTTTGGCAAATGAATCCGAGGACCCAAAAAATAATATCCCAAAGTGAGTAACCATCGCATCATCGTAGACTCTCAAGTCCGACTCATCATATTTTATATTTTGTAGATACTTGAATGATTTGTATATACTGGATACCCGAGGCGTTCATAGCCACAACGGCAAATGGATAATACCAAAGACATACGGCGAAAGTCCGCCCCCTCGAGAGTCGCATACTGGAATATCGTTTACCAGTAAAGATACGGGAAAATTGAACCTTCTGATTTACGGAGGCATGAGTGGTTGCCGATTGGGCGATTTATGGTTACTGGACACTGGTATGCCTTTGAAACTGTTTATGTATTAAATCTTAGTCCGGAAATATTCATATCAACTAATATACGTATATGTATGTATGAATGTATATATATTCCTTAATTCAGATTCAATGACTTGGGCGAAACCCCGCACACGAGGACAAGCGCCACTGCCTCGCTCATTGCACAGTTCTACAATGATCGCCAATAAAATGTATGTTTTTGGTGGTTGGGTCCCTTTAGTTATCAACGATTCAAAGCCGACCACGGAGCGCGAATGGAAATGCACCAATACACTGGCTGTTCTTGATTTAGGTACATAGATTGATTTTATATTAAATAAAATTGGCACCGAAGGAGAATTTTATTTTTGTTAAAAAACAAAAAAATTGGTATATTTGATTTAAACAGGTTTTCTGCTACCTTTAGTGGCAACTTAATCTGGTTTTACAAAGAGAATATTTTAGGATTGACTTCTTTCTTTCATCCAATTTTGAATTATAGACACAATGACCTGGGAGAATGTTACTTTAGATACCGTTGAGGAAAACGTTCCACGGGCCCGCGCCGGACACTGTGCTGTTGGAATACAAAGTCGTCTCTACGTGTGGTCTGGTCGAGATGGTTACCGCAAAGCATGGAACAACCAGGTTAGGGTGAGATATTCTCTTGTTTTGCGGATTCGGAATGACATTTATTTATCGTAAAATCGACTGGAGAGATGGAAAGATGGCAGACATATTTGATTAACACAAACTACTCTAGTAAAAATTTTCAATTCTATTTGTTTAATTTTTGTGATAGGTGTGCTGCAAGGACCTGTGGTATCTCGAGGTGACGAAACCTCTATATGCCGTAAAAGTTGCGCTGGTGCGTGCATCCACGCATGCTCTGGAGCTCTCATGGTCCGCAACAACTTTCGCAGCCGCTTATTTGCTGCAAATTCAGAAGATCGAACAAGCTCCAATTGCAAGCTTGAAGCAGTCAGGATCAGGACAGAGCGTTGTCCAAAATGCCGCGCCATCAATAACAGCGACTGCAATCACCGCCGCCAATACCCCAGACAAATTTGAGAGAGGCCCGATATCAGTGATGCATAATTCGGGAGGCGCTAGCCCGTTATCTCTCGAGGCAGCCAGGCCGTTGGAGAAAGCACAGGTTTCGGGAAGTATTGCTCCTACCGGCCATGGTCAGTCACAGACGCAGTCGGGAACCGGAACCCCCACCGTGGGTGTGGTGGGAGCTGTAGCTGCCGTTACCACACCCATGCCGGCATCCGCGTCAGCAACAGCTACAGGCGTTGTGCAGCCGCAAATACCGACAATCAGTAGCACGGCAGCTGGAAACAATGTAGCACACAACAATATCCTGCAAAAGTTACGACCCACAACATCCATGTCAGCCTCATCCGTGTCAGCAGCAACAATATCGACTGCTGGCCCTAGTTCCCATTTGCTTGACATAGCCAGTGGCCAAAATATGAACATACGAGTTGCCAACGCAGTGGCGCAAAGTGTTGTCCTCACTTCCACTTCTCAAACCTCGACTTCCGCGTTACGCATCATTCCTAGTGCTATGGCATCCACGGGCGCGGGTGGGCAGACATTGCGTCTAGCCACACCACACAGCAATACCAGCACAGGAACCGCAACAGGCACCACAACAATATTCAAGGCTACCCTACCCAGTGCTGGCGTGCAGCTCTCAGCCACTGGAACAACAGCACAGGGCGCGGCGACTACTGCCTCAGTTGGGAGCAAGTTTTTCCTACAGAAGCCTCTCACGTTGGCGCCAAATGTACAATTACAGCTCGTGAAGACGAGTAGTGGCAGCATGGCTGTGCAAACCATGCCGAAGGTCAATTTTAATCTCTCCAAGGGACCAGTTCAAGCAACTCAAGCTTCGTTGTCGATTTGCAGTCAACAATTACCTTCTGGCTCGACTTCGATTCAGGTAAGAGGAAGGTTAAGCCGGCGTGAAATGCCGTGGGTTTACATTGCAATAAAGTGCTACTTAAAATACAGTTCGATATTGTTAGACCTGTTAACAGAAATGCTTGTGTATTCACGTTACAGATGGCACCGGCACCTGGGCAGCTAAAACCGTCAGGCGCGGCTGCCGGCTCAACTTCCAGTGTGATCGTTACATCAACGGCAACGACCGGTATACCCCTGACACAGCAAAAGCCTGTTGTCTCTGGCAATGTTCTCAAGCTGGTCTCGCCCCACTCTATGGCCGGTGGCAAATTGATAATGAAGAACTCCAATATTTTGCAAATGGGAAAGATGGCGCCTAATGCCATGGGCAAGCCAGCGTTCGTCATAACTAACAAGCAAGGCACTCAATTGGGAAACCAGCAGATCATCATTGTGACCACTGGCGCCAGCTTACGTACACTACCAGGCTCCACTGTGATGACCACCGCGGGTACCTCAGGTGGTGGCGGTGCCAGTATACTCAGCATTGTGGGATCGACAGCTACAACTGCCACATCGAGGTCGGTGATATCCAGCCAGAGTGGCGTGAAGCTATTGCGCAATATATCCAGCGCAGGCACAGGAACAACAGGAGCTGGACGTCCCATTACTTTGACAACGACGGCTGCGGGCGGCACTGCGACTGCTCAGAAATTCCAAATACCTGGCACATCCCTGCAGCAGAAGACGGCTGTTTACATTGGCGGCAAACCGGTTACTGTAATGAGCGCCAATGCTAACGTTGGATCAACTGTTGGCGCCAGCTCAACTGGTACGAATAAGCTAGTGATGCTTCCTAGTGCAGGCAAGAAAGGACTTGTGAATATTTTTAGTGCCAGTGGCAATAGTGGGATCGGTGGGCAACGAACTTTAACTTTGACTACCAGGAATGCGGCGGCACCTACGTCCTTTAAGATGGCAACAGCGGTGCAATTGAAGCAGAAGGATAAGGACAGTCGTGTTGTAACAGATGCAGCTGCTTCCTCGGCCAGGATGACTGCAGATTCTGCCTATGCTGATGTCGATCCCATAGACGACATCATAGAGCAACTAGATGGCGCAGGCGACTTACTGAAGAACACAAACGAAACACAATCTGAAGAAGAGGACAACGACGACGAAATCGTCCCAGCCACGGCTGCGTCAGCGACATCGACATCAGTCTCCACAGTATCAGACCAGCCAACAGCTACAGCTGGGCAATCTGCCACAGGCGACACAGCTGAAAACAAAGATCAAGAAACCGAGGAAGATATTTCCGGAGTCAGCAGCACAACTGATAGCCAGAAAACAACGGCAATGACAGTTACCGCCAGTACCGATGGTGAAATAAACATAGCCGATAGAAATCCCGATGGGGTTGGCGACTGCAGTGTAAGTATTAGTATTACTTAATCACGTATTGCGTTAGTTTAGTGAGCATACGCCTTCTCTTAGCGCGTTACAGTTTTTCCAATTTTTGTATTCCTGCCACATAATTGGTTTTCTCAAGGCCCTCAAAGTAAACGTTTCGTCTCATTAATTACCTACTCATTTCACCCAAATCTCTTATCTCCTAGCCAGAAAATAGTCAGAAGAGACTAAATTTGGAGAATATGCTGTGTGCTAGGTAGCAGCAATTTGTAGATTCTTTCCTTAATGACTTCACAGGCTCTTATTGTCCAGTGTGGGCAACCTTAAGGGTATGTAAAATATGATATACCCGCTCAGTTGTCAGTAAAGTATATATATTCTTCATCAGCACGACAAGCCGAATCGATATAGCCATGCTCGTCTCTATGTTTCAATGCTAAGTAGTCTCTTAGTTTTAAAGATATCGAATTGAATTTTACCATAAATAACCATCTTTCTTCTGTAAGCTGCTCATATGTTAAAATCGTCCAGATCGAACCACTATATCATATAGCTCCCATTTAACTGACCAAAATCTATTGTTTTTTGATTATTAGTAAATATTAATTATTTTTGTATTGATTATTTTATTATGCTCGTACTCTAGTAGAGTAAACGAGTATATTGTATTCGTGCAAATATTTGTAACAGACAAAAGGATGCGTCTCAACAGCGGAGTCGACCTAGCCATGTCCGTCTCTCCGTCCGTATAAACACCTAGATCTCGGAGACTATAAGAGCTAGAGAGACCAAAATTGGTATGTAGACTCCCCTGTTGGAGCGTCAGATCATGTGTGTTTTAAAATTTTGATCCGCGCACTCCCATCCCCTCAAATCGATAAAAACGTTATCCACAAAAAGAACTACATCACGGAGAATATAAGAGCAAGGGTCCCCAAATTTGGTATGTAGACTCCCCTTGTGATGCGTCAGAATGTGTTTTTTTTCTTCAAAGTTTTGCCACGCCCCCTCCCGACTCGGCAAAGGAATTAAGACCTTATATCTCCCACAATCTTGCCTAATTAAGATCGGATAATAATTGTAAACAAAAACCGTAAAAAAACATTTTGTATGAAAGAACCCCACCCCCAAAAAGAAAAAAAATCAAAAAGTGTTGCATAAACTAAACATAAGAGTACGAGTATCTTATAGTCGGAATATGGACTAGCGTACTTACTTGTCACTTGATTGGTTTAGTACAAAAATTGGACTAAATATTATTGACAAAGTCTAATTAGAAAGAAACCTTGCCTTATGCCAACGTATGCCATTTAATCGGAATTTGGACTGTAGCATTCTTACTTGTTTGTAAATAATTCCGATTATAACTTATGTTAAGTTAGCTATCTGCACGCTGATTGAGTTTAAAAATCAAACGGATTGAATGGGATTCAGCTTGGACCATCATGTCATAAAAATAATTTTTCAGAAGAGAAAAATTAGTGTCATGAAAAGAGAAAGAAAAAAATAACTAGACATTTAAAAAAAAATTGGTTCAGTTTCAAAGAATTCAGAATAAGTTCTTGTTTTTCATCTATGTAATCGATGACTGTCAACCAAATTGTAATTTAGAAATCCAAGTTAGAAGTATCTCAACTTTATAGCCGATGAAGGTTTTTCTGGAGATAATCAGGCATGAGCAGGAGTCTAGGTATTGAGAAACAGTATCTGGGAAAGATCCGGGAAGCCTGGAGTAGTAGTTCAGGGTAATATAAGGCGACATGCACATGTCCGACAGCCGTGTTTTATTGCTTGCTTAATATCTTGTATATGTATTTATTTCGTAGATGGCAAAATAGTAAAAATAAAAAACAAAAAATTAGTCAACAAAACACATATTTGAGGTCAAACTTTTTTTGAGGTTTAACTTTTACTTAAATGCTTGTAAAAGAAGAAGATAAAGTTTAATTAAATTTCACAGATGGAATCATTTCCAACTATATAATCAGACATATATAGACCGGCAGCCTGCTATATACATCGGACAACTAAATCATATAACTACCATATAGCCGATTGTTCCGGAATGAACACTTAGGATCATAACTTTTCTGTTTTTCATCCAAATCAAAACAAATTCGCATCGTATTCCTTGCACCCACTGTAGCCCCATGCCAACCGACCAGATTTGATCTTGATCTGTTATGTATTTACAATGTGAATATAAGCTTCGGAAAGCCGAAGCTAGACTTCCTTTCTTGTTTTTTTTGCTGTTGTAACCCTGAGTTATGGAAATTTAACCAACAAAATATGAATGTATTGATCGTGAATGTTTGATTTGGCGCTTGGCTTACTATGCGTTTCCCGACATTTCGATACAGTCAAAGGAGGTTTCTGTGGCAGCGACAATGACCATCATATATACAGATATTGATGAGAAAAAACAAGAAGTAAAATATGTGCCTAATATTTGCTTCCTTATTGCCTTAATATATTCCTTTTTTCATTAGTATCATTGCCTTCCCCTCTTGCTTATTCCTACTGTTTTGCTCCCTCTCTCCAATTCTTCTCTAGCTCGATATTAAGTTCTGTGCAAAAGAAGCCTTTTAAGGTGGAACACATTATTATTAATTTATATGGATAATCTTTGTTTTGTAGACAAATCCTTCGTCGATCGTTACAACAACTGCATCCGGATCGGAAAGCCATCAGCCTACAGCATCTGAGACTGAGGTCGCCAATATATTGACCACCATTAAATCAGGCGAAGCATTGGCTAGCGGTGGAATACCCAAGGACACAGCCATATCGACAACAAGTGAAGCCGATCCCGATACCAATACGGAAATCAGTCGATCATTGGAAATGGTTGTTAATAAGCAGCAACATCAAAACGGTTTGTGATTATCCAGCTATAATCTATATGAGCTGTTTCCATTAATCTTTGAATATCGTTTGATCGCTTCGATCATGCTTACCATTCCAGTGGATGGCTCCCATTTGGATGCTTTGGCGTCGGCAGCTATGATGCAAGCGGCAACCGCCTCGGTGGACTCTGGAGAACTAAGAAGTTTAATAGATCGGGATCACTCGACAAATAACCTCAGCAATTGCAGTCTTAAATTAATTGAAAGCAATATTAACAATGATAATGTCAAGGTATGTACACAACAATAATAAGGAACACTGCAGAGAGATCTGTATTATTCTGAGTAATGGGGGAACACGTAGTGGCATCCGCTTAGGACGCTAATTCCAGTTTAATAACAACACGAAATGCAATCGCAACAAGAAAATGGGCAAGTCAGTGCGACAAAGTGTATTTTTCCAGTTTAATACATTATGAAACGTGGTTTTAGCAACGATTGCATATGGTTAACTGTTTCGGCCCTTTCTACTGTTATGGAACTCAATCCCTTCGCAAAAGTATGCCAATTTCACTATCACTTTATGCACATCGAGTACATATTGTTCTTATACTCGTACTCTTGTAGAGTAAACGAGTATATTGGATTTGTGCAAATGTATGTAACAGGCAAAAGGAGAGTGTAAGACCCTATAAAGTATATTCTTGATCAGCTTCAACAGCCGAGTAGATCTCGCCATGTCCATCTGTCCGTCCGTCCATCTGTGCGTCCGTCCATATGAACACCTAGATCTCGGAGACTATAAGAGCTAGAGAGACCAAATTTGGTATGTACAGTCCCCTTTTGGTCTTATAGTCGGAATACCGACTGTAGCGTTCTTACTTGTTTTTTCTATATTCAGGATCAACCTAATGCAGCTGTTGTCGCCATGCAGAACTCGCTTGACGTTGACGATACCGAAAAGTGGCACACGGTAGGCGTGTTCAAAGAGCTATCCCATACTGTGACCAATTATATTGACTACAAGATCTTTAATGATGCGCAGCTGGAGAATTTTGATGGCGACAATCTACCAGATTTGTCTCAATATCCGCGAATTAATTTAGATCCAGGTACAGCGTACCGCTTCCGCCTAGCTGCTCTCAATACATGTGGACGCGGTGAATGGGGAGAGGTGAGGAGAAAATCAGTAATACTGGTGTTGATAGTAAAATATCCCATTAAAATGTGATTTGTCAGATATCCAGCTTTAAGACATGCCTGCCAGGCTTTCCTGGTGCTCCATCAGCCATCAAAATATCGAAAGATGTAAAAGAGGGTGCTCATCTAACTTGGGAACCCCCACCAGCGCAAAAGACCAAAGAGATCGTGGAATACTCGGTTTATCTGGCCGTGAAGCCAACGGCCAAGGATAAGGTTGCGTCACCCCAACTAGCCTTCGTTCGCGTTTATGTCGGGTCAGCAAATCAGTGCACTGTGCCCAATGCCTCCTTATCAAATGCCCATGTCGACTGCTCGAATAAGCCAGCCATTATCTTCCGCATTGCAGCACGCAACCAGAAAGGCTACGGACCAGCGACGCAAGTCAGGTGGCTTCAAGGTATGAACGAATCCCACAAACTCAATGCGTATTTCTAGTAAATAAATATGGATTTCAAATTGACCAGATCCGGCTACATCAAAACTCCAGGGAGCAGCAAATACGACGAATTTAAAGCGTACTCAGGAGAAGACTGCCACCAATTCGGGGAGCACTTGCAGCTCGCCGCAGAAGCGTCCCCGCAACAGTAGCACTGGCATTGGGTCCAGCTCCCAGGCTACTGATTAAATTGGGAAGTGTGAGTAAATTTGTGAGTGTATTGCATTGGCTTAAAGTAAGGAAATACAAAATACATACTTACTTATAGATGCACTATTTTAGGAGTATTTAAATGACAACACTTTTCCTTTGCATACATATATAGTTTTAGCAGGAGGTCTCTCCGATCCTCATTGGCAGACCTCGTTATGAAAATCTGCAAACATGCATAAAATATAGTATAATATGTATACAATATGTACATCCTTACCATTTCACTTACAATAAGATTAAGATACAACATACTTATATCGAATGAACAACCATGAATATGATGAAATATGTATTAAAGCTTAACGTAAGAACTCTAATGTCTGCATCATTATTAAGCTCAAGATTCATCAGGGTCGAATATACTTAGTGGGAAAATGGTGTAGTTTTCATTTAAATCAATCCAAATTTGATTGGTATCCACTTGAGGAGGCCCCACCTTCACTGACCATATCGGATGGAACTAATATATTTTGTAGTTGTAATGGAGGTTGAAAGCTTCGGCAGACCGAATCTAGAATTACTTTATTAAATAATATGCAAATGCCAATAAATTTACAGCAGATGCTTGAGATAACATAAAATAAAGATCATCCCCGAACTGCTATAATCGTTGAAGCAACAACAGCAATTTTGTATTTCCTAGTAACTTCTGACAGATACAATTGAGATAGTTTTAACCCTAGTTGTTCGACTCGTATTTAAGAGTATAATCGAGTATAAGCGCTGATGTTTTCTTCCAATCCTCCAAAAATTGAATTGCCATTTTCCAAGATGCTTACTATACAAATGTCATAGTGTAATTAGGCGACTTTTATGACGAGACACTACAATTAATTGGTGAATCGGTTCATGGAATTTATGGTAAATTTTGAATTAGTTGCGCCCCAAGTAAAATTTCGAGTACAAATTGGTACAAGTTAAAACAATAAAGAAAGACAATTTGGCAACTGAAATAAATAAAGTCACATGCATAATCAAACCAGTTTGTTGGATGAAGTTTTGTATTTTTACATATATTTTGGTTCTTATTGCTCTAATATCTTTATACAATTTGAAAAATTTGCGCCTAAATGTCGTAATGTTGCTAATTACTCCTCGGTACCAACTTGAAATCTATTGCACATTTTATCATTGCGGTCGGTCCAAATGAAAAAGTCTTAAAGAATGTGGCCAGCTTTGCTATACTAGCAATAACAAAGTACAGCACTTATAATTATATAATTATAATCATACATAGGTGTGTTTCATTGGTATTTATTATTTTGTTGTGACCTGAACAATGGTGGATTCATTTGCCCAGTAAAGTAAAAACGTTTATTAAACTTTCATTTCCATCCCATCTCCATCTCAGCCTCCACCAACACAACTGATTTATCCAGATCCAGCAAAAGTTTATGTATGTACACATGCGTATGTGCAGAACATGTGCGGGTATCATTTGCGGCCGTTTGACGGGCGGCAATTTCTGACACCATTAGCATAAGATATACATATGTATTTTCAGTGAATACATATACAAATGTATACTAAATTTTAGATAAGAGGGAATGGAATGGTTGATGCTGATACTGATATCGAATTCGAATAGGAACAGAAACAGACAACAATTCTGAAGCACTGTACTGACTGCAGCTTTGTTTGCGACAGCTGCTGCTGTTAGTGTTGCATTCGATAATTCTGTCACTGCTATTGGGGATGCGTCGTCGTCGTCGTGAAGTTACCTTGGCTTCATGAGTTTGGCGGCGCCTGAATGTCTGGTGTGTGGGTTTGGGACTGATCTGGAAAATGACGGTGCTCACTGCTATTAACTTTTTCTTGCTGTTGGGTAGTCAATTCGGCTTTAATTCCAGTGGCAGACGCAGCGACAATAGGCGTGTTGGTATTGGCACCATTCGTAGCTACCACTGAAGCAGCGAGACGGAAAGCCGCCTCCGTGTGTGATCTCAAGATGGCCTCGGCTTGCTGATGCATTCGCAGCGCTGTTTCAGGGAGATGATGGGCATGTTGAGGATGTGGATGAGGATTTCCTTGCTGTACTTGCTGCGAGCTAGGAGTGACTGCGTGCTGAGCATAGTTAGAAGGCGCTTGCTGCTGCTGATTATGCAGCGCTTCTATTTGATGCATGGGCATGGCGTTCAAACTGGAGTCAGGGTCCAGGGTGCCCCGCATCATATTCATATTCATAACAACCGATACGGAAGATGTTTCCGAGGTTGTCGGCATCTGTAGGCTGGGCACATTTAAAGTAGCCGGAGATCGGCGGGTGCTGCTGCTTCCAGAATGGGAATGACCCAGTAGATGAGATACCAGCTGTTGTTGCTGCTGCTGGTGATGCTGCTCCTGCTGTTGTTGATGATGCTGCAGCGGCTGTTGGTGTTGAGAAGGGTCGCCATGCTGTTGGAGCGGATAAAATTCAAATAAGATTTTAGCTATAAATCAATATTAAGGAAAACTTAATATTTAATGAGCCTATTTATAATGAGCGTGCAGCATCTGGTAAATATTTCAGCTCTGTAGCTTCGAATACTTCTGAAGTACCGATCTTGAAGCAGTCAGACACATGCTGACGATCAAGTACAAATTAATATACTATTGAGTATATGGTATAACAAGGAAGAACGCTATAGTCGAAACTGTTCATTTTTATCCCTTTTGTATACCCTTGCAGAGGGTATTATAGTTTTGTCACGATATTTGAAACGCATAGAAGGCAACATCTCCGACCCCATAAAGTATATATTCTTGATCAGCATGACAAGCCGAGTCGGAATTTTTACAATTGACTTCTTTCTGCTGCTCCAATGTCAAAATCGTCTAGATCGGAATGAGTTGTTTTTTTTTTTATCCAAATGGAACCAAATTTGCTAAATGCCAGTTTGAGAAGCCTCTACTTTTGCTGACCAAAGTTGATCCAGATTCGGAATGAACTCTTAGTATACCGGATTTTTTTTTGTACTTATCCGAATTGAACCAAATTTGGAACGTATCAGAATTAGAAGCCCCCACTTATGCTGACCGAATTTCAACCGAATCTGGTATGTAAGCTTCGGTTATCTGAGGTTAAGGAGGCTTGTTATACTTGTACTCTGGATTGTATGTACAATTGTATGTGACATTCAAAAGAAAGCATTTCCGTCTCCATAAAGTATATATATTCTTGATCAGGATCAACAGCCGAGCCGATGAGGTCGGAACGCTTCCTTTTGCCTGTCACATACATTTGCACGAATACGATATACTCATCTACTCTACTAGAGTACACAAAATGTTACAAGCTTGAATGTGTCGAATTTTGAATAAATGCTGAGTACGAGTATCTTATAGTCGGAATATCGTTCTTACTTGTTTTTTTTTGTAATGTGTTGCTCAATTTCTGCTCAAGGATCTAGGTTTTCAAACGGACTGACAAACATTTGTTCCGACTTTCTAACGAGAATACACATACACAACAATATAGTACCTATGGTAAAAGACATATCGAATAAAATATTGGCTACGTGGCTATGCAGATACTTTTGGTCCTGTTACTTTTGGTTCCTGCCACTGCGTCGAAAAGAAGACGTACTGATGCTCTTACCTGTTGCTGCTGCTGCTGGAGCGGATTATTGTGAATAACGTGACCTTGGCCTTGACTATGGCCAAGGCTATGGCCGGCTAACCCAGTCGGTGTGTTGCTGGGATTATTATTATTCATACGCATGGCAGCTGCTAGATTAACCACGGCAGCCTGAACTGCGGCACTGCCAGTTCCTGCGGCTGCGGCGGCCGCTGATGCAGCAGCCATCAGGGACATGCGATTGGCTACATGGGCATCCATCGTAGAATGGAATTGCGTGGAGTTTGGCAACGGAAGACGTAGCTCATTCATTTTGTTTGAGCTGGTGTTGTTGTTTGTGCTGCTACTATTATTATTGTTGTTCGTGTTGCTGAGGTTGTTGTTGTTGTTGTGGCTGCTGTTTTCATTTTCACTCAAGCCTTGATCCTGCTCCTGATCGGAAGAAGATGACGAAGAGAGCCGCCCATTAGACGAGCATTCCGAATTTGCCGACGGTGATGGGCACATAGAGTTGGACCCTCCACCCAGTGGCATCATGCCCCTGCCAGCCGCATCTCCAATTCCGATACCGCCAGTACCAATTCCGACACCCACTCCTGATGATGCGGCCAAGGTCGCTGCCAGAATGGATTCGCGCTCACGTTGCTCTGCTGCGGCCCGAGACTAAAACGAAATGCAAACGATATGAGTATACTTTAGACTGGCTCTAAGGTATAATAACGCTGTAGTCGATATCCCGACTATTAGATAGTCGTGTAGTATTCCCGTATTTGTTTAAAGTAAAAAACAACAGTCACAAAATGAGTCCTGATATCAACTTCAGTGACTCTGGTGAGTTCGAGATCTAGGTAATCTACAGACAGAAGGAAAGCCATAGGGAATGGCTCTTCGAGTACCGGATATAAATACAATGCGAGGCATAGCCCTATTATAATGATCATTTACTTAATATATCTAGTAGCATCCTGCGATTGGTACTATTTTCTTTGTTTATTGAACATAATACGTACCAAAACATACTGTGCCGCAAACTGATGTTTGGGGTCCATGCGCATGTGGTCCATATGCGTAAGAAGGCCTGTAAAAATGAACATTAAAGGCATGTGTATCCTTGTTTGAGGCTATCAAGGATCAAGCAATCAAAAAGCATTTACCATTCTCGTGTGTAAAGACCGCTTGACACACACTACAAGGCCACATCCTGAGGCTGTTGGTGAGCTGGGAAGTCTCGGCGTGACATGCGAGATGCTTGCGAAGTGACCCTTCGTTCACATAGTGCTTTCCGCACACGGGACAAGGATGGTTGGCTGTTCTTCGCTTGCCCAGGTAGTTGTCGTTGAGACCTATAGATCCTGATCCACTCGTCGTTGTGGACTGCTGTGGTAGCGCGCAGTTCGATTCAGAGGAGGGGATGGTGATCGGCCCAGTTCCAGGATTTATATTGCCATCTCCAAATTGGGCTGCTGTTATAAAGTGAAAATACATTTACGATTTTGACTACAATTATTATCCGACCTTAGCAAACTTGGCAAATCGGTAGATTATGTGCTTATACATGTACAAACCGAGTTTCAACAAATTGTGGAGGATATAAGGTTTTGCGGTTTGTGGTGGCGGGAGGGGGAGTTTGTGTGGCAAAATTTAAAAACAAACAACCGCTATAGTCCGTACTCTAGTGGAGCAAACGAGTATATTGTATTCGTGCAAGTGTATGTAACGCGCAAAAGGAAGCGCTTCCGACCCCATAAAGTATACATATTCTTGATGAGCATCAACAGCGGAGTCGATCTAGCCATGTCCGTCTGCCGTCCGTCAGTCAGTATGAATACCTAGATCTCAGACACTATAAAAGCTAGTGTTCCCAAATTTGGTATGTAGACTCCCCTCGTGGGGCGTCAGATAGTTTGTTTTTAAATTTTCCCACGCTCCCTCCCGCCCCTGCAAATCGTTAAAGTCCTTATATCTACCACAATTTTTGACAGATTTAGTTAAGGCTCGGTTTATATATGTATTAATTAGCACATAATTTTTCAAATCAACGTCTCAAAAATTGTGGGATTTGCTGGATCGGGAGGAGACGTGGCAAATGTAAAACAAACTTGATCTGACGAAACATTAGCGTTTTGTAGCTCTAGCTCTTATAGCCTCCGATCTCTAGGCATTCAAACAGGGACAGACGGACATGTCTAGATCGTCGCGGCTGTCGATGCTGATCAAGAATATACATTATGGGGTCGGAAACCCTGTTACATACATTTGCATGAATGCAATATGCTCGTTTTTCTCTACTAGAGTACGAGTGTAATAAAAGGTACTGGTACCCAGTTCGGGTTCCAGAATATGTGAAGCGAGTTAATAAGAGCTAAGAAAAACAAGAACCAAGGTGGGCCGCCACAAATGTATAATAATTAAATAGGACAAAATTTCGTAGCGTAGCGGTAGCCCAGCATAAATATGCACCTACATACTTATATTTTACTCATGCATATGTGAATGTACATATGGAAACTGTGTGATGATCAACTGTAGTGGTAACTTAGCGAGTGGGAAATTATGATTACTTAATAAATACTCGTTAAGGCTATGGGTACGTACACAGTCCGCTCGGTTGAGGGCTTTTCTCTTTGTGAGCGTGCTTCATGTGGTCCACGAGAGCCTATAATGGGGTTGGTTAGGGTAATAGTCATAGTCAAAAATAAGTGGGCAAAATAAGTGGATATCTCAAGCTCACCTCTGTGCCAAGGAAGAGCTTATGACACACCGGGCACGACGTCGCATTGGGACCACCGATTAATGCCGCGTGCTGCTGCAATACACCAAGATGCAGCTGTAGCTCCTGCGATACGCGTGGCGTTGCGGATGCGGTGTTTGTTGGTTGTGGTTTTCATGAGGTGCACAGAAAAATATGGTATTGGTATCGGTATGGGTATTGGATCAATGATCAATGTTAGCGGATAGGAGGAAACGGATTTAAAAACAAGAGAAAATGCACCATAACCATGGCAGGCAGGCAGACAGGCGGCGTGAATGAATTGTGAGGGAGGTAGGCGGTGGCAACCAAAAGGGAAATGGTAACGATTATCACTTACCTTTGAGGTATGCGTGCGCAGGCTGGACTCTGTGGCGAACCCCTTTCCACATATATTGCAGTGGAAGGGACGATTTTTGGCCCGCTCCACCTGGGCGTCGTGGTTTCGTAGGTGCTGCTGTAGATTGGAAAGCTGAATAAAAGCTCGCCCGCAGTCTGGCAAATGGCACTTGTAAGGTCGCTCTCCTGCAATGACAATATATTACGACGTTTGTACAAATAACAATTAAGAACGCTATAGTCGATATTCCGACTATAAGATACTCGTACTCAGTATTTATTCAATATTCGACACACTCAAAAGTATTCAAAAAAAAATTTTTTTTTTTTTGGGGTGGGGTGTTCTCATACAAAATGTGTTTTTTACGATTTTGTCTACAATTATTATCCAAGCTTAACAAAACTCGGTTTCCTTCTTAAATATCTTGAATGTATTCAATATCACTTACTATTTCAGAATGAATAAATAATGTAAAAGAAAGAGTGTGTCAAATATGAAAAAAGAGTAAATACGAATAAAGTTTGTATTCATTCTGGGGAGGTCTTAAGTAAGATGACCAAATTTGATCCGTATAGATATGCTACTTCAGTTTACTTTGTGTATTAAACTGTCGAGAAGTGAACTGTAGCCTCCTTACATGTTTTTATCGAATTTCTGAAATAGTATTTATAACCCAAATTTCTTCTCTTTGCATACTTATGAAGATATGTATATATTATCAATATGTGTAGGACGGCTTGCAATGTTGTTTACTTTGATTTTCTAAATATTGGGAATATTTCATACTTCGAGTAGGCTCGCTCTATTTGCCAAGATTTGTTAACGGAGAATAATCGAGAATCTAATTTCACATAAAATTGTGACCATCTGACAACATATAAAATGAATATACTCGTAATTGCCGGCGGACTTTTTACATTCGGTCACGGCTGGCACGCTCGTATTAATTTGGGGTACTGTTTGTAGAAGTAGAAGAAACAATAAAGGAAAAATTCGGCTTTACATTGTAAATATATAGATGCTGCTTGAGTATCTAAGTTTGATCCGAATATCAATATCATCTATACTATAGCCAAATTTGTGGGGAATTTTAGAGTTATAAGATATTTATTCGTGTGCATACATGACTATGAACGTATGTACAGATTGGCGTCAATTTACATGTAATTCATTATCTTCTTAAAAGCCGAACTTTAATATAAACTGGTTTGTTCAAGATTGCATGCTATATGTATGAATGTCTGAAAAGGTGCAGCTTCGAGTTTGCAAGCTGTGTAATTGACTGATTGACTCCATTTTAACAAGATTAAAAAGTAAGCGCTCGAAAACTAAGTAACGGGCAACGCGCATCGCGACGCTAAAGGAATTGCAAGAAACCACGGGACCCCATGAGCGAAGCCTGAGCCCAGCCGTTAGAAAGTTGCAGCTATGCGGCAATTACGTGTTTCAGATTTGAAGGAAAATTAATTTCATTTAAACGCGCAATTAAATGAAAAAGTGGAAGGGCAGCGGGTGCGGCGGCCAGGTCGGAGAGGGATTCGAAACGGGAAAGCGGAAAGTGCAAAGGGAAAAGTAAAAGGAACAAAGTGGCATGCCGTGGTCAAAAAGAGTAAATCGTTTAAGCTACTTAAAGTCACTTTTCCCATAATATGCGACTCCGAAATCGAAAACAACACAAAATGCAAATGAATAGCTACAAAGTGCAGTCGTGTAAACGAAGATGCGGTCCAAGGCGCTGCTGCTCCGGCTCCTTACCAAAACCGAGCTCAAACCCTAATGAAAATACCGCCGTGATGAGCATAGCGCTGGTTATGGCGAAGTCCAGGACTGCGTCCGCGGCATTAGCACCAGCCATGTTCACACCTTGCGGCACGTAGCCTTTTTATTCACTTTATTTGTCCTGTCACTTTAAGCGCCTCAAAGCATGCCAAGAGAGCAGCACCACCCAAGAATGTATGCATGTAGCTGTGCTGTGGCTTTGGTGTCTGCTTCTTAATGGCCTCTCCATTTGTGTTGTTATACTCTACGCTTGCCTGGGGTAGAAATTGAATGTAAATGTACCTAAGTTCTTCAAGTGCTGGTAGGTCTTCGGTCTGTCGCAATAAATGCAATATACTACTATGTTCATTTATGTGTTTGCGTTAAGGAATTAAATAAAATGAAAATGTCTATATAAACTTGGTATTTCGTATAAAGCAACTGAGCGGTTGCAGAGTAACGCTGACTATAGCATTCTCAGCGGATGAAGTTTGGCGTCTCTCACAATTGTTCCAAGGCCACGAAACGTTAGCTTCTTAAACATTAAGGTTGAAGGGTCTAATTACAAGCACAGTCCCAGTCAGAATCTTGGTCCCTCGGTATTTAGCGAAGTGCGACAATGTGATACCTTTAAAATCGCTAGGTTGCTGAGACTACCCCACTGTACCGCCGCAGCTGTCGTTGTTGTTTCCAAACTGGTTTTTAATTAAAGCCTATTTGATTTCGTTTGAGTCGTTTTCATAAAAAATGAAAACCAAAACTTTAAAAGAGAGACGAAAAGAAAACAAGTAAGAATGAAACAGTCGAGCTTGCTCGACAGTTAAATACAATGTACTTCGGACAAATTCG
This sequence comes from Hirtodrosophila duncani, assembly GCA_037043425.1. Taxonomy (NCBI): domain Eukaryota; kingdom Metazoa; phylum Arthropoda; class Insecta; order Diptera; family Drosophilidae; genus Hirtodrosophila; species Hirtodrosophila duncani. The sequence continues at coordinate 448,100 of JBAMBM010000776.1, forward strand.
GCCTCCTAGATTTTGATTTGGATGATAAACAACAATTCAAACATTCATTTAAGAAATGTAGTTCAATTTGGATAATTTTGCTGTACTGAGAGTTCATTCACTCCCGGTTATATGGGAGCTATAATAGTGATCCAATCTGGATAAACTTTGGTTAGCAGACGAAGAGGCTTTTAAAACGGACTTTTACCAAATTTGGTTCAATTTGGATAAGAAACCACCAATTTTACTGTAAGAGTTCATTCCGAATCGGTCGGTTATATGGGACATGGCTATATCAACTCGGCTTGTCAAGCTGATCAAAAATGGCAAAATGCAGAAAAAAAACTTGATCTGACGCCCCACATGGGGAGTCCACATACCAATTTGGGTCTTTCTAGCTCTTACAGTCTCCGAGATCTAGGTGTTCATACAGACGGACGGACAGGCGGTCATGGCTAGATCGACTCGGCTGTTGATGTTGATCAAGAATATATATACTTTGTGGGGTCTTAGACGCTTCCTTCTGTCTGCTACATACATTTGCACGAATACAATATAGTCGTTTACTCTACTAGAATACGAGTATAAAATCAAAAAAAAAAATACCCTGACATTTGTGGAATTTCAATCAGGTGTGAATAGAAGATGAAGACGCCTTGCGATAATGGAAACAGGTTCATGACATGGACACAGAACGATATTAGTAGGAATAAGAATAGGGATGGACGCATTCGGATAAGAGATGCAGCTAATGACGTTGAATAATTTTTAGGGCTTTGAGAGATTTTGCCTAACACTGACACTGTGTCAACGTCAACACCAACATCCCTATCCATAGCCCTATTCACAGCAGAACCAGCTGGCGTCGAAGCGGAGAAGTTAATGTCGCGACGACGAGAAGCACTTCAACTTTATTTAATTATCATTGTCATTGGTATTTGAATTTACATTTGTATTTGTATTCCAAACTGCTCAGATAAGGCTAAGAAAAACGGGCTCAGCAAGCTTAAAAAATATTTGTCGTATGCAGCACGCTAACGTCGCCATCAATTGAGAAGCTGAGGGAGATCTAGACAAAAATTGATGACCAGTGAGACAAGGAGGCTCTGACCCATTACATGTCCGAAGTTTGAGTGAATGCCGATGGAATTATGAGAAACTGGCGTGGCAACAGTCTCGAAGAACGGTCTTGGGAACTTCAAAGGGGAATGGGAATGACATGGGGTGGCGGCTATTTTAATTTGTCACTGGCACTGAGCATTTTTCATCATTTTTGTAATTACAAGCAAAAGAAATAAGTAATAAGCACATAATAAGAAATCATGCTTCTATCGCAAAAGCAGGAACAGAGACAGGACAAATTGTAATTAAAAATGTGTAATTTTAAATGTCTAAGATGAGAGTTGAATTTCAGTCCGTCTTGCTTTTGCCCAGTTATGAGATCGTGCAGCGTCTGATGGTGATTGCGACTCCTAACTGAATGCCCAGTAGCTAATAGAGGAGGGTTTTTTAATTATTAATTTGTACTTTAATATTTGAGTGTGTTTGTGGAACGATATCAAACTGAACTTGTATCCCCAGAAGCTATGGTACAAGCGTACATATATTAAAGTTGATGCGTTGAAATACAAGCACATTACTGTATCAGACACAATAATGTTGAGAACACGGATATAGGCATAACCTTTTCTCTGTGCAAACTTTCACCACTTTAAGGCCCTATCTGAGTGAACAAGCGCCTAAATAGGCTCTTAGCGTAATAGTAAACAATTCCCTTTGTAGTTTTAAATTTATATCATTATCTATATATACAATCTGTCCTATTATGTGGACAATCAGTATATTGTATGGCATTTACATTAGCAATTACAGTACATTAACTTGTGTTGAGTTGTTGAGGAGGGGTGATAAGTAGGTGAGGTGAGGTGGTGAGGGGGTGAGTTGGTGATGGGACGAGGGGTTGAGGGGAGTTCCTGATACACACAATTGACAGGGACGAGGACGAGCACAAACAATCACAACACAAACATATATATATACAACACGGAACACCCAGCCCAATCGCGGGGATCGAACCCGCGACCGCTGTTGATCTCCTGACGTCAAAACTTTGAGCCTTTAGACGCCAGCGCCAACACCAGCGGCCCCCTTTGTAGTGATGATCAAAATAATGTATGCTTTATATAGTCGAAAATGCTTCGCCCAATCTATTAGTAATACATTGCCTACTACCTATCACACCCAAATGTTAAATTCACCAGTCAAACGCATTGCTAGTAGATTGAGCAAGGACGAATCGGCAATATATTCTAGAAGTGAAACAGTTTGAACGAATTTCTCTTAAATTTGCATAAGCGTACTCTTGTCGTGATATGTCCTATTGTACTATGCGGCCGATCATACTTTATTCTAGCATTGTTCCTTCTGTTCTGCTGTTTACTAGATAAGCATAACTTTGTTGTTGCCGGTCGACCTGGGATTGATATCGAATAGGAGAGTACGTGTATTGGATTTATGCAGATGCACAGGGTCTGTCTGTCCGTCTAGGAGACTATAAGAGTAAGAATCACCAAATTTGGTATTAACACTACCCCAGTGAACACGGAGATCAATAGCGTTTCAAATGTTATTTAATATCTCCCACACTTGTGAGTAGATGCTATCTTATACTTTGAACCTTTATTGTGGCGTTCTAACTTGCTTTTTGAATAACATTCACAGAAATTTATATTCATGATCAGCACATCAAGAAAAAAAGTGCAAGCCTTAATTATGCTGCTCCAACCATTTAAAAGCAAAGAAGAAATTCAATGTAATCAAAACAAGTAAGAACGGTCGATATTCCGACTATAATATACTCGTACCCAGCATACAAAATGTTTTTTTTTACGTTTTTTTTTCTACATTTCTTATCCGATCTTAATGAATGTGCTTATATATATACAAACCGAGTTTTAACTAAATGTGTCAAAAATTGTAGGAAATTTTGTAACTTTAGGGGAGTCTACATATAAAATTTGGTGTTTCTAAAGACTGAAAGACGGTTGTGGCTAGATCGACTCGGCTGTTGATGCTGATCAAGAATATATATACTTTAAGGGGTCTTAGACACTGCCTTCTGCCTGTTACATACATTTGCATGAGTACAGTATACTCGTTTACTCTACTAGAGTACAAGGGTAGTATATTAAAGCTATTAGAGAACGCAATCTGAATACATCTATCTATTGCTATTGCTCTATCGTTCAGTGTCGGATTCCAGATTCTGATCTGTATGTATTTGATATAGACATATACATATGTCTACGCCGTTTTATATGTTGTAACTACAATAATCTATTTAACTTTATCCCTAATAATAACTAATAAAACAGACAAAACATCTATACTAAACATCTAGCTAGTAGATAAAGTAAATTGTTTATGGTTTGTTGTTTTTTACTTTCATTGAAAGTGAGCAAGCGAGTCCGCGTTTTTTTCCGTTTTCGCGATTCGTGTCTCTCGTTATGGGGCTGCGCCCCTCGGCCGGTTGGGCGTGAGGTGAGAGCTTCTAGTCTGGGCTTCGCGCGTAACAAGCCCCTTGGCTTGGTATCGTGGGGCCACTTGAACGTGCAGCGCATTGTACGTCAACGTCTCGATTAGAGAAAAAAAAATAACTTACCAGTGTGGAGACGCGTGTGCTGCTGGACGTGGGACAGCTGCTTAAATCTACGATCACAGTAGGAGCATTTATACGGTTTCTCTCCGGTGTGGACGCGAATATGCTGCACAAGCTGATGATTACTAGAAAAGCTCTTCATGCATTGCTGGCACTGGTGCGGTTTTATCTCTGCCCCAGGGGTACCTCCACCGCTGCCCATGCTAGCACTGCCGGCCACGCCCACTCCCATTCCCATTCCGTGCGCCCCCATTCCGACGCGTGGAATCTGTTGTTGTATCTGCTGCATGGCGCTCTTGTGCATGAAAAGCTGCAAGAAGACAAAGTCGGTTATAAAAAACGTACAAGCTTATACAAATGTATGGTAGAATGTGCATATTCCGAAATTCGTCGAATGTATACACATAATCAGCACCGAACGTAACTTCACATAGTCCACATATTTTAGCAAGGTGCAGGTAAAGTCATATGAAACACAATTCACACACTCAACTGAAGTGTGGCAGCACATACTTAATTTAATAGAATGCCAATATAAAGGCTGTGGGTGTCAGTCAAACTATTCTTATTTTGAAATCACTTAACCCAAATATAACTCTAATTTCAGGAGCTATCGGTTCCAAGCCGATGGTCAAAGAAAAAGAAAACCGGTGCTTTATTTGTGATCTACTGTTAGTCTGTAGAAATTATAATATGTTAGAATACAGAACACAAAACGATTCACGGTGGTCATAATTGGTCACGGTGGTCACGGTCTCATAAGTGTGGAAGAGATCGTGCTACAAATATGTCTCTGCACTCTGGATTGGAACACAAACTTTTATTTGGATTATGGGCGTTCTATGTATTTAGCTTTCGTTACTTATCGGGGCAGTGTAAATACAGTTAAATAAATTTGGAAGTATTTATGTACCTTCACGACAATGCAAAAATAGGATTCTATGAGTTCAGATGTATGCAATTTCAATTTCCCAATACCCGGATAAATGCATGTCAATGTTAAATACTGGCTTATACATTCAATTTACCACTCTCCACACTCCACCTCCACTCCACAACTGTTTATGGGTTCGTCTATACGGGGGCATTTATAGATTTTTCGATCCAATAATGAACCTACATATTACTTAAGTAATATGAAGTATGCTTTGCATATAAGTATCGTACATAAGTGCATTTTCTGTTCTCTCTTGTTCGGCTCTTAGTTTTTTATTAACATTTATTATACATATTTTTATAAAAATGTGTACCATTGCATGTCTTACACGTTGAAAACAAGTCAGCAAAAGCCAAACAACCTTTTTATACTCGTACTCTAGAGTAAACGAGTATATTGTATTTGTGCAAATGTATGAATTCAACTAACCATGTTATTTTGCTTGTCTCTGTCCGTCCATGTTTCTTACCAAATTTGCTAGCAAGACCACTAGTGTGGCGTCAGATCAAGTTATGCTTCAAACATTTTTGCAAGACACAAATGGATAAAAGCTTTTATTTGCCACTTTCTGTGGAGTGTTTTGTTTTTTTTTTATAGGAGCACGTTCTATTCCGATCTGCTACATTTTATAACGATCGTAGGTAAAATTGCAAACATTTTGTATAAAAATCCCCCACCACCCAAAGAAAGCATTCCCTACTTTTTGAGCTATATTTGCCAAATATTAATAATTGCTGAGTATGAATAGCTTAAGGTCGGATTTTCGACTATAGCGTTTTTATAAAAGCTTGGTAGTTGAATACTCCAAATTTAGGTATGTATCAAGAGTAAATGTAAAAAAATTCACGAGTGATAGTAGGCAATCACAATAATGAAGCCAACAAGAAGTACATTGAGAAATTACTTACTAAAAATTGTGGGTAAGTAGGTGCCGGCAGAGCGACGCGCCGCTGCAATTTTTGCTGAACTTTATTTAAATTTTTGACGAACGCGTTCCCAGCAAGATATTACCAGCACCGGCGCAAACCTACATATGGTAGGAAACCTTCGCTTGATTTATTCGCTGAAGGTTACGGTTCCCCATATATTTTGCTTCGCTGAAGGCCATTGATACATTTACAGGTACAGAGTATGTACATGCAGCTTACATACCCTTGCCCCTGCAGTTAAATATGGTGGACAAAAGTGACAGTCGACATAAAAGGTAGTAATGCTCGCCACCGCCGATAACAATAACGATTCTTCTTGAATCTGTCTTCCTATATCTTATATATGTATGCATATAAAAATCACCTTCCATGGTGTTCGTGTACGATGAACTCCGACACTACTTAAATTTGTTATACCCTTGCAGAGAGTAGAAAAAGATACAAGTATCTCTGACCCCATAAAGTATATATATGTTCTCAATCAGCATGAAAAGCCGAGTTGATATAGTCATGTCCGTCTGTCTGTCTATCCGTTTGTTCCTACCTTCTCAGTTTTTAAGCTATCGACTTGTAATTATACTCGTAGCCTAGTAGAGTAGAGTAATCGAGTATATTGTATTCGTGCAAGTGTATGTAACAGGCAAAAGGAAACATTTCCGACCCCATAAAGTAACTATATTCTGGAGCACCCCAAACCCACAAAAAAAAAAAAAAAAACAAGTAAGAACACTGTAGTCGATATCCCGAATAAAAGATACTCGTACTCAGCATTTATTCAATTTTTGACACACTCCAAACTTTGCAACATTTTGTAATTTTTTGTTTTTTTCTGGTGGTCGGGTGCTCTCATACAAAATGTTTTTTACGATTTTGTCTAGAATTATTATCCGATCCTAATGAAATTTGTTCAATCGGTAGATCGAGTTTCAACTACATGCGGTAAGATTGTGGCTGATATATCGTATACGATTCTTTTTTTTTTATCGATTTGTGAGTGAGGGAAGGGCGTGGCAAAATTTTTAAAAACACATTCTGACTCTACAAGGGGAGTCTACATACCAAATTTGGTGACCCTAGCTTTTATAGCCTCCGGTATATAGTTGTGTTTGTGGATAACGATTTGCAGGGGCGAGAGGGGGCGATGTAGATTTTTAAAACAAACTTGATGTCAGATAAATAAGGAGAGTCTATGAAATTTGGTAACTCTAGCTCTTATAGTCTCCGAGATCTAGCTCGATCGACTCGTTTGTTGATGCTGATCAAGAATATATATACTTTATGGGGTCCAAGACGCTTCCTTTTGCCTGCATGAATTATTGTATTCGTTTATTCTACTAGAGTACGAGTATAAAAAAAATCAAAAAGTGTTGCTTAGTTTCGAGTGTCGAATATTAAAATGCTGAGTACGAGTATGAAAATCAAAAAGTGTTGAGTTTGTGAAAGATTAATTAAATGCGATGATGCGAATGCATTGTATATGAAAGCTTGCGTGTTTGATATTGATAATGTGTTTATGTATGCATAAAGTTGTTGAAAGAAATTAGAAAGAAGAGGCTTCGTTGCCTATAGCTATTGCTGAAGGAAATACGTTTGGAAGCCTACACAGCCGTTGTTATAAATATTATCAAAATTGGGAAACTTAGTTTTCTTGATTTTTAAAGTTCTGCAAGGGTATATAAAGTTCGGGTGGTACCCGAAGTTGGCCTTCCTCTCTTGTTTTTCATTGGAATTTAACCAAATTTGGGGTTTATATATCTCAACCGATCAAATTGAATCTTAATCGGGGAACTATATCTGTGGGTGCTATATGATACATCTATAGAACCGATTTTTTGGAAATGAACACAATATATTTGCTTTCATCCAAATCGGAACAAATTTGATTTATATTTATTTTAGGAGACCCCGCGTCTGTTGACCAAATTTCATCCAGATCGGGCAACTGATATGATAAAATAACCGCCATAGAATCGATTTTTTGGGTATTTCTTTGGTTTGTATCTCCATTTTAAGAGTCCGTGCCTTCACTCAAACTATTTTATTCAATCGGACCACAATATATGATAGCTAACATAGAATGAACACTTAGTAGAAAATCTTCTTAGTGCGTTCCGATTAGGATAAATTTGATTAGGATCGGTCTGGTATGTTATGTAGCAGTTTATTAGGTACAGGGCATTTTACTGCCGAGCAAGCCTCTCTTGTTTGACCTGCAAGTGGGTCAAAATCAAGATGTAAGTTGTCCCTATGTAAATAGTCTAAGCAAGCAAAAATGCTGATTCCATAGACAAACTATATGTAGACCCCAAACTTTACTTCTTATTCAAGTGCTCTTCAACATTCCGTGGCACTTTATCCATCTTAAAATGTTCATATCAGACAGTACCATTGTTCTTTCAATGATTGCGAAGAAAAGGAAAGGTGCCAACTGAAATTTAACGTTCGATGTTAATTAACATTTAAGCAAGTGGTCACAATCTTGGGCAACTATTAATAGTTTGTCTATGCTGCTTCTTCGAATACACATACATACACGCACACTACCAGGATATTGACTTAGTGGGTGCTTTTAATGTTTTTTAACCATTCCCAAAAAAAATACAAGTGTGAACACTAGTCGATATTCAGACTATAAGATACTCGTACTCATACGGACGGACGGACAGACGGACATGGCTAGATCGACTCCGCTGTTGCTCCTATGTGGTCTTAGACGTTTCCTTTTGCCTATTACATACATTTGCACGAATACAATATACTCGTTTGCTCTACTAGAGTACGAGCATAAAATTCTATCAGGTATACCTTAATTTAATGAAAACTACCTGGCCACTAATCGTAGTTTTTTTTATGATCCGATTTGAAAATCCAACAAATAGATCCTGCAAAGTCTTCAATATATATTACTGTGTACTACCTACCACTACTAGTTTACAATCATCCTACAAGACACAAATCAAGATGTGCGATTGCATATCTCAGGAGTGCAGTTGTTATGTTTAGTAGTAAGGCAAACAAGACCTGTTGATCCTGATCAAGAACATGTACACAATACAAATAAATATCTATGATGGTTGCTATGGTTTTGAATGGTTGTTTTTATTCAAATTTGATTAGGAAGCAACAGTAGGAATGCATAAATATAATATTCCAACTAAGAATGCCAATTTTTGATGTGTAACTTGTTTGTTGAGTTCTTGGTCAAACAATGCATGTATGACTCTTTCTTCTGAAAAGTATTCACGTACACAAACATACGGCACGCAGAAGTCTGCGATATCTATATCGGTACTCCGATTCTGACTCCGGTAGTACCACTAAAATCCTCGAGACAAAAGTATGTATGTACATAGGTGCAGCTTGTGAATCAACTTGTGTGCGACGCTCTCTGGTTGGTTGACTGTGGTCGTCAACCTTAACTTTTTTTACACTAGCGTAGCAACAATAACAGCCAGCCGCCGATTCGCCGCTTGCTCGTCACTTTGGCCGAGACAGAGTGCAGTTTTTATTTAGCGAAGGACGGACCACATGGACAGGCACAGGCACAGGCACAGGCACAGGCACAGGCACAGTTATACAGGTTATACTTCGCTGCTTCGTCCTCTGTGCTTTGCATAAAAATGGCGAACTCCAACTGTCCAGTTGCTGGAACGGGCAGCCAACGGCAGTTCTGCGAGTCGCCGGCAAATGAAATTGCGATAATGGGCACAAGAGGATGAGAATGAAGGAAAGGAGAAAGCAACGAAGTCCAGCACAAGTTCAAAAACTGGCAGCAGGACTGCAACGAATCCTGGAGGCGGTCGTATCTGCATTTGTGTGCATGTGCATGTATTTGTATAAGTGTGCGAGAGACTAACTGTAGATGGACGAGCATACGATCCACAAGAGTTTTTTAGGTGTAGATACAGATACAAATGTATATGCGTGTATATGTATATACAGTTTACATATTAGGAGGGAAATTAAGTTGACGGCTTTCGTTTTACTTTTTGTAAAATGTATTCCACATTGGCTAAATATTCAATTGTTTTTAATACCTACAGATGAACAGGCTCATGTAATTGTTACTTGCACCCCCATTTACGTTATCTAAACACTAAGCCCATTTAAACTATTCAATGAAATACCCCTAGGTATGTGTGAACTATAACCATTTCTTCTAAACAAATATGATCGAGCGTCTATGTACTACATATATGGATATAGAAACTTTTTGATTCTTTATATGTATTTCAGAGATATTGACCCTTTTGCAAGAACTTTAATATACCCTTGTACTTTAGGTTTTTATTTCATTATGGAATTTCCATATACATATGTTATAAATTTCCTTCCAGCGCCCCGTAATATTCTAGCTTTTTGTTTTAGTCGTGAGTGAAAAAGACTCAGGTTTGTTTTTGAGCTTACCGATTCTTACCTTTGAGTGTGTCGAATACTAAATAAATACTGAGTATGAGTATCTTATAGTCGGAATATCGACTTTTGCGTTCTTACTTTTTTTTTTGTGGTGCTCTCAGACAAAATGTTTTTTTTACGATTTCGTCTACAATTAGTATCCGATCGTAAAGAAATTTGGCAAATCGGTAGATTATGTGCATGTACATATATAAAGCGAGTTTAAAATAAATGTGTCAAAAATGGTGCTAGATGTAAGATTTTTATCGATTTGCGGGGTGGGACACAATTTAAAAACAAACTTGATCTGACGACATACTACATAAATATAAAGCTTTTATAGTCCCCGAGATCTACGTGTTCAAATAGACGGACTGACGGACACGGCGAGATCGACTCGGCTGTTGCTCCTGAACAAGAATATATATGCTTTATGGGATCGGAAACGCTTCCTTTTGCTCGTTACATACATTAACACCAATGCAGTATACTCTCCTATAGTAAGAGTAGACAGACACACCTGTATCGACTCACATATTGATCGTGATGAAGAATATATATACTTTATGCAGTCGCATATACTTCCTTCCTTTTGCCTATTACACAAATTTTCACAAATACCCAATGAATATTCTTTACTCTTTGACTATTAGGTATAAAAACAGAGATTACCCCTAATTAAATTATTTGCATACATATTAAAATTTACATGTGCATGTATATGTGTCAAGTATAAACAAGTAAGAACGCTATAGTCGATATTCCGACTATAAGATACTCATACTCAGCATTTATTCAATATTCCACCCTCAAAAGTATGAAACAAATTTTTTTTGGGGTGGGGTGTTCTGTGCTGTTTTTTTTTATGATTTTGTCTACAATTATTGTCCGATCTTAATAAAGCTCGGAAAATCGGTAGATTATGTGCTTATACATAAACAAAATTTGTGGCAGATATAAGGTTTTGTGGCTTGCGGGGGCGGGAGGGGGCGAGGCAACATTTAAGAACAAACTTGATCTGACACCCCGCAAGGGGAGTCTACATACCAAATTGGGTCTCTCTAGATCTTACAGTCTCCGACGTATGGGCGTTCATACGCTCGGACAGACGGACATGGATAGAACGACTCGGCTGACGCTGATCCAGAATATATATACCTTATGGGGTCTTAGACGCTTCCTTCTGCCTGTTTCATACATTTGCACAAATACAATATACTCGTTTACTCTACTAGACTAAGAGTATACAAATCTATTTTGTTTTTTTTTTACAGATTTTTTGCAGTTCTCTTGCTCTGCATTGTTTTTCTTCAGTGTGTGTGTATTTTTTTTTAAATCTTCGACCCTATCTCGCGAGCATGTCGTCGACGCGGTCGTGGAGGGATGGCGAAGGACCAATGATTGTCTACTTGTAGTTATGTTTTTGCTGGGCAACACCATCCCTTCCCCGAGAGCGAGCGTAGGTACATCAATATTTGTATGTGTGTGTGTTTGCCGGCCACGTAGGGGTGCAGGAGGCGGTAACTCCCACTGCTAATAGAAAAAGTCAGTGGCCAAAGGAGAGTGAAATGAAAATGGTTGCAAAAAATGTGTGAGGGGTGCACGAAAAGGAATACGAATACCATGTGAATGCGAATGTATTTGTATTGTGCTTTGTATTTCTGTACGTTTATGAGAATGTGGTAATCGAGGGTTGCACAATATTCACCCCCAGGTAGCCGAGGGGAGATCTACAAATGACGAGCCAGAGCCTAGAGGTTAATTTGACTTCAAAATAAGTAAGTGTGTATATACTATAAGCAATTTTTTTCCCAATTTGTTATGGCGCATACATAAATATTTATTGCTTCCCACAATTTATTATGTATATGCATATATTCCATATATATTATATGGAATTAATGCACACTACATATATACTTTTAAAGCGGCTCTCGTTCCCGTGGATATGAGGGAATATGTCCGGGTCTGTCGCCTGATAGAAAGTTTGTTTCAGATCCCCCGTTCTTTGAAGCCACGTACACACATACATAAAATGAATTTCCTTCAAAATTAGATTCAAAAATTTGTTTTTTGGATTCAGATTGCTATTGCTATAACAATGGTAGTCGTAGCCGATTTGATACATACATATGTTCGCACTTACCCAGCCTCCGAGTAAATACATACATATGTATGCACAAAAATGTCATGTACTGGTTTTTAAGAATGTATTATGTATTTACATATTATGTATATTCAATAAACTTACCAGAACTAAAGTAAAAGAATAAAAATATAATATATCAACAAAATCTTAAAATGACAAAACGAAAACAATTGAGGTGAGCGAACAAAATTATAAATTTTATTTTTAAAAAACGTTCCACAAATGTATGTTAGACAACTTAACGTTAAGTACAGCCTAAGCTGCGATTCAGAACTAAAATAAGGAAATGTTATCAGCGATATATTTCAGGGATTACACTTCCTATTCAGTTAGGGTCTTTAAATGCTTTGTACTAACTAATTATAAAACAATTAAAAACGCTATAGTCGATATTCCAACTATAAGATACTCGTACTCGGCTTTTATTTAATATTCTACAATTATTATCCGATCTTAATTAAATTCAACAAATCGGTAAACCGAGTTTCAAATAAATGTATCAAAAATTGTGGAATATATACGTTTTTTTGGGAGGGGGCGTTGCAAAATATTAAAACAAATTTGATCTGTCGAAACCTTAGGGGAGCAAGATGCCGATTTTGGTAACTCTAGCCCTTATTGTCTCCGAGATCTAGGTGTTCATACACGTCTAGATCGACTCGGCTGTTGATGCTGATCAAGAATATATATATTTATGGGGTCGGAAACATATTACTACAGTACGATTATAATAAGAATTGATGGCTAATGGGTACTTGTGCCAGAGAGGAAGCTAACTTCGGGTAGTCGAAGTCGAAGCTCGCATACGTATTGTAGTCAGAAAGAAAAGCAGCGGCAACAGCTCCCGCTGGCGACGCCCTTGACCGAGCTTGGTGTACCAAGTAAATCGATATATGAAATTATTGCGGACTCATATGAAGGCTCTTAAGACACATACGCAATCCAATTGGCTGAGTTTTCATAAATCACAAACACCTTTCTGTATTAAGAGTTCTTTCACAAAGAAGCGGTTCTAATAATGAAAGATTCAAGCCGAATTTGGGACAATCGCTAATGGGATCTAAGTGCTCTGATCCGCATAAAATATCGTTTTCATTAAATACGTTTAAGCCCCGGTAAGCGATTTCGTCTTCTTTATAGAATACATATTGACGCAAAACCAAAATGATTGGGATCCAAATTAATAAAATGCATTAAAATTACAACTTAAGCTGAATAGGGCAAACTAATATAAACTAACTAAAATTAACTTAATTTTTTTGTATGATGCGACGAGGTGATGCTGATCGGATCATATGTTATCCCTATCAGAAGATGTCTGAACAAAATCAGATATGAATGGATTAAAAGAGGGATAGAATGATTTTATTATGTGTATGTGTATCTGGAGGTAGACGATTATTTTAGTTTCGACTATGTTGATAGCCAAAATGCACTTTGTTGTGCAGGTATATAACTTATTGTTATTCATATTCATATGCAATTTGTATTTGTTTGTGTGTGGGATTTTGGCTACGATATATGTGCGCTTGTGTGTGCATGTGTCTATGTGTGTATCTATGCAAGCTTTGTGTCTTCAACGTGGAAGATTACTATACACAACGGAAGAGATGCCAACTCACTCGTTGCAGGGTTGACCAACATTCTTCAAGGGTGCGTTCACTGATTGCTGCTGCGCTGCTGGATCTGGATAGCTGAAGCTGTAATAAATACAAGTGGAGTACGCAACAGGGCGTATAAACGGTTACTAAAGTGAACTTTCAAATTAAATCGTGTGTATTTAAAGGATGAACTACATACATGTATAGTAGACAATAGAATAATCTTAAAATAAAATAAATTGTAATTAAAAACCCATAAGAACTGTTGTGGAATTTCGACTATAGTATGCCCGTGCTCATTGTTACATAATAAACAAATAAACATCCAAAATAAACATTCAACAAATATTCAGATATTAGGAATTTCGGTGGTAATGCACTCTCAAATGCACAAATTAATATTTCTTCATTTAATCTTTTCTATAAAAATTAATATGTTAGATGCATTACATTTTTTAATAATAAATTTATTTTGTTGGGACTCGCAGCTAATTTTGTAGAACCACAAGAATTTTAATGAAAAATGTCAAAAGTATGGGAAATACCTATAAGCTTTAGTCGCGAGGTAAAATTTTGAAACAAACTTAATCCGAAGCCACTCTTTATAAGTTTTGCTAACAAATTTTGTGACTCCAGCTCTTATAGTGTCTGAAATCTAGGAGTTCAAACGGCCCGACAGAAAGACAAACTAACAATTAGACGGACGGACGTGAATAGATTGACTCGGATGTTGATCCTGATCAAGAATATGTGGGCGTCGGAAGAATTGCGTTTGCCTCTTACATCTACATGAATGTAATATACTCTTTACTCTAAGAATACGAGTATTAATTAAGTACATATGTATGGACATATATTGTACATGCTGAGGTAAAAATGTCAACACAATCAACTGTAAAATTAAATTAAATTTTCACTGTCAAGCATAGTTTTAGGCCCCATTAACAACTCCGTGTCGTTAACGTGAATAGACAAATTGTTGGTTTAATGTTGTAGGTAAATGGTCAAAAGCAGAACTACAAAAATCAGAAATAACAACAATTACGGCATACTCCGAGTATCTTAAGGTAGTTGTAAAAATAATAGTCTTATGCATAAGAAATAACATTACGTGTGCCTTTCATTTGCTTCGTTAGTAGACTTTTACAACATTATTCACATATACAATGCACTACTTTATAACGATTTGCGCACACAAAGTTCTTAAAAGAAGTAAAACGAAAGCAAAAAGAAAACATACGCACATACATACTTATAAGATACATATATTTATTGGTTAGTCGACTGTGGTCAATCAATAAATTTTACTTAATAAAGGTCGCCAAATTAAACAGATTATAAGACAAAGTCATAGCTGAAATCAAAAGATTTGTTTCGTCCGTTAATGTGTTTTAAAAAGATTACTTCTGAATAAATAGGTATTTTTCTATGTTTCCACTCAAAAAATATAAATATTTCTAGAAAAAACATAGTCTTAATTGGCTGAATGAAATTGTGCGGAACAACACACAGCCAAACTACACAGAAGTTTTCATACAAGTTCGATTTTATGACGTAGGTGAACACTAAAGGCTGTTTTGCAAAATCAGCATCAAAGTGTATATTTATATTTGCATATATTTGTGGTGCATTCATAGTATGCATTTATGCTCAATCAAAAAATCGTGTGTGTCTCTAGGATGAGAAGAGAACTCGGACAAGACCAGGCCGATTGTAGCCAAAGTAAAATAGCATGAAAATTAATTTATTATAATGTGTCTGCAGTTAGCGCTGCTGCTAACGGCCTACTATTCAAAAAATTAGATTTTTGGTGTTGGAATTCTCAAAGCTGGAAAATAGTGTGTTGAAAATCAGCAAGTCCTAATATATACAATTGGCGAAAAACTAAATATTTGTATACTCATCGTAGGCAAATAAAGTGAGCAAGTCAGAACCGAAGGTAAAAATCAAAGCGAATGAATATATTCAAAAGTCAATTTAAAAGATGTAGAATGAAAAACTAAAGGCAAACGGGGGTTAATTTTAATTTTGACAGGTTTTTCAACAATTAAATTACATCGTCGTGTTCCTCTTCACAGTCAAGTGTCATTATAAAAACTGATCGAGTCTCCGATCGGTACAAAACAAAACCCAAAACGGAGCGAATAACACACAATTCCAATTCGGATTCGGGTCTCGTTTAGTTAACAATGTTCTGCTTCTGATCGTGTTTGTTTGTTTGTTTGTACATACATATACGAATGTACAATGTGCAATGTATTATGTACATATGGCTCAAATAGACCGCACAAGACCGTACCCGCACTAACAATGCAATCTCAAGCCGCTTTAGAGAGAATTGCATGCACTTGCACTCTGCATCTGTCTTACGCTTTTCTGCATATTATACATACATACATGTGTGCGCACACGTAGTACCATTTGGATGTGTGTGTGTGTTTTCATTCAAACATAAAAATTAAAAATGGAAAATTCATGTTGCAGAACACCGCGACAACAACGAATGCGAATGCACCGAGGAGAGAAACGGAAAGCGAACGATTTATAATATTTATATTAATTCAGTTGCTTCGAGTGCTGTCCGTAGTTGAATCATACAACCTGACTGCCCGATGTATTTTGAACTTCTGAAGTTCTGCCGGCAGGACTATCCGCAAACGGGACACCCACCCCCGCACCACAAGTCACCAGCGTCTTCTTCTTACACTAAACGTCTAATGCTTCTTTCTCTTTCTTTGTGTATTTGTATTTGTGTGAGTTGAGTTTATGTATGTACATATATATTTGTATGTATATGTATTTATTACTGTTTTCTTCAAGAAATTATGCGCGAGTTGCATTAAAAAAGTAAAGAAATAAAAAAGGACGAGAAGAAAAGCTTTCTCTCTCGCGAGGAAAAATAAAAACTACGCCGGCGGCAGCGTCCGACGCAGAAACAGAAAGAAGCGAAGTTTGTTTTGTGTGAGTGTCATGTGTATGTGTATGTCTATCTATGAGTGTTCTGTATATGTGTATGTGTATCTATGAGTGTCCTGCGTATGTGTATGTGTATCTATGAGTGTCGTGTATGTGCATATCTGCGTCTGTGTGTAGTGGCTATAAAACTAAACTTACACCCATGCCCATACCCAGATACCCATACCAATACCATCTCCATCCCTTGAACTTGAACAGTTTAGTTCCACCCCAGCCTCAGCCGCAAACACACACACATACATACACACATACCCACACATACATATATATATATATATATATATATATATATATAAACAAAAGACAGGAATAAGAGGAGAAATAACAGGAGGCGCGTTGCGATTGCTTACATTTTTACACCCATTCTAATTCTATTTTGTATAAATTTGAATATGATGCTGATTCGTAAGCGGCTATCTATATCTACAGGAGCAATAGAAATATAAAGTTATAATGAAACTACGAAGAGCTAAGAACGGAAAAAGCTTTCATCGCACACTGGCTGTTAAAGTACAATTAATTTAGCTACCCCTTTTCAGCGCAGCTTTCGAAAAGGGGTAAGTCAAGAATGATGGGAATGAAATGGCAGTTGTTGTATGTATGGGAAATTTAAGAGGCAGAGAGAGTCACAGTTGCAGCTATTTTAAGAGCAAGAACACTCTTGGTATCTTGGCCATTGCACATGCATCCAAATGGATATGTGTTCAAAACTTTCAAGGCCGTTTTGGTAAGTACTGGTAGAATGTATGTACAATTTCCAACACCCGCCTTCTTATTTATGTTATCGAAGTTCGCAATGAATTGGAAAATTAAATTCTGTCTATCACGATACCTTGATCAAGATACAGAATATGTACGAGGTTAAATTCAATTTAAATTTAAAGTCACGTCTCCTGCAAAAATATGTTGATATTGATATACACGAAAGAAATCGATATTCTTCAGACCTTTGAGTTGCACAAATTGGTTAAAAAATTAAAAAAATATTCTAAAAATTATGTAAAAAACAATTGAAAATTCTTTGATATCTATGAGTGCACTTATGTAGTATTAAATGCTAATCTATGAGTGCATTTATGTAGTATTAAATGCTATTTTAAGGGATAACGATCAGGTTGTGCCAATTACCATTACCTGTATCTCGTTAGCCAGCTTATCGTTACTGTACTTGATGTCGGGTGTTGAGCTGCCGCCAGATGGCGTTATTGACTGCTGCGGGGATGGTTGACCTTGTGATAACGGCTTACTAAGCAGGGTTGGGCTGTGTGCCTGCCGCTGTGGTCTCTGCTGTAGCTGTTGATGCTGCTGTAGCTGTGCCGCTGAAACTGAAGTATGCGGGTGCGGTGGATGTGGATGCGCATGCTGATGCGTTGTGGCGGTCAATGGAGACAATTGAATTTGCTCTGTGGCCCCAGCACTTGCGTTTTCAGTAAAATATTCACCGCTGAACGCTTGCTCCGGCTGCTGCTGGAGCGGGGGATCATGATCATCGATAATATGTTGCTGATGTTGATGCTCTTGTTTTGGTTTTGTAGCCACATTGCTGCTGGTACTATTTGAATGTTGGCTGTGATTACTCAGCGCGACAAGAGGCAACAAGTTACCCGATCCCGATCCTGATTGCTGTGTTGGCGTGGCGCTGATGTTGTTGTTGTTGCTGCTGTGGGTATGGTTGTGCAGGGCTGTGGATTTAAGATGTGCAGCAGCGGCAGCAGCGGCCGCAGCGTTGAAAAGAAGGTGGTGATTGCTCATTGGTGCGGGTGTTTGGGCCACAGTATTAGCTTGTTGCTGCTGGACCCCCAAAGAATCGCAGCCATACGATTGCTCCCCATGTAGTTGCTGTTGTTGTTGCTGTAAAAGATGTTGGTGCTGCTGCTGCATGGAATTGTGCTCTATTTTTGAGTTCTGGGCGGGTGCTGACAAGCTGTTGTTCGGGCTGGGATTGGGATCTCCCAACTGTTCATTCCGTGCAGGTATCGATGGTTGATGCTGTTGCTGCTGGTGTTGTTGGTGCAGATTTTGATTACTGTGGTGCTGATGGAGAGTTGCGGCTGTATGTAGTCCAAAGGGTGCTCTTGCCTGCTGCCAGAAATCAGCGGCGTCCATTTTGAACATCGGAAGTGGAATCTGTATTTTGGGCCCTTGCGCTTCCTTCTGCTGTTTCTGTTGCCGGTTCTCCTCTATGTCTATATCGGTCATAAGTTCTACTTGCGGCCTCGTCCAAAGTTTGTCTTTGTCTCTGTTCCAGTCGCTGGTGAACTGCGATAGCAGCCACAGATCGACCTTTGCTTGAGATTGCAACTGTAATTCCTTCGAATCCAGTGCGCTGGTTTTCGTTATTCAAATTACAGAGAGACACTTCATTAATATCCTGTAAGCGAACACCAAAGGGGAAATTATGAGGGACGTATAACTATATATACGCACATTTGTAAATACATATTAAGATAATAAATGCAATTGATAAATTTAAACTATACATATTCGTATATTCACACTAGTTCATTTATTCACACTAGTTCATTATGTTAATTGAATTTGACACTTAGTATAATATGTACTTGAGAGTTTATTTATTTACTCGTATTTATAAAGAATTATCAAAATTTATTACCGCGTTTATGTTGAGATAGATGGTGGAGATCGAGACCTAAATGTTTTAAAAGTTAGAAAAACAATGGCAGTGGCTGTGGCTGTATATTTATGCTATTGTCCAGTTGTACCTGTCTTGTCTTCTGTAGTGAAAACTCAAATAATTCATATAACTTATGTATTTTCAAGGGCTCACAAGCTTTACATATTCTTAAAAATTCTCAAATTCTGCTTGGTAATTTAACTAAAACAAAAATCCAACGTTTTGTTTCTCTGCATAATGTATAATCCTTCTGAATCTACCTTGTATTTGTGAAAAGCTTTTAAACTGGTGCTGAGCAAATTGATATGTTAATAGATCCAGAACGTGATCGTAAGCGAGATCGCGACGGTTCCCGAGATGTGTTATTAATGACAATGATGGCCTGAGGCCATGTGACATTCAGGTTAATTTAAGTGTATCATGTTGCCTCTGTTACTCGTTCTCCGTTTAAGTATTTCGTACTTCTATTGGCGTTTGTAGGAGAGTACGGAAGCGTAACTTAAGGTCGCGTCGGCTCTTGTTGTTCTGTTTCTGTTCCTAGCTTAGATAACCTGGCGGCACGCGAGTCATTGAAAAACTAATTTTGTCGTTTCCCTTGGCCAAGTATAAATATGTCTGCTGCTGAGGGTTCAGATATATCTCGCCCAGCTTTGATATAGAACTTGGGCAAAGCAAAGGCGCATATTGGCATTGGCAGCAGTGTCGAGTCAACGGCAACGAACGTCTTCGTTTGCTGGCGAAGTGTCTTCGTGCCAATATTTAGCGTCTTCGCCTTTTCTCTTAACTTGGCACTAGGTAGTGGAACTACTCTTGCGAATTCCATTTAATTTTAGTTTGTTGGCCAAAAAGGCATGGCGAAAGCCGGAGAGGGCGATTCTGAGCCAGAGCCAGGACCAAGGTATAGCCACAGTCACAGACAGAGCAAATTGCAATGCCTGTAGCAATAAAAAGCAGTACGCTGGTAATTTGGAACGTAAACGAAAGCAAACAACCAAATATACATTGTAAATAACTATATGACACTCCGGTCAGTTCGCAAAATCAAGTGAAAACATTAAATATTCTAAATTTCTAGTGCATGCTTAATGTAAGTCCGCAATGTTGGCGCTTCCTCCATATTGCAGGATAAGTGAGGGGTGGCCAGTTATGGCATGTTAATTAATAATAACCGAGAGATTAATAGATAAAATGTGCTACATTGAGGGCCACGTCTTCCGAAATTCGTGATATATAAGGTCGACAGTGGTCGTGGCGTAATAAGCTTCGGGAATATCATAGAAAAAATGACAATTTCCCTCTTAGAAGAGTATGGAGAGTATATGAAATTCGAAAATACCTGATTCATATTAATATTCTCTTTTTAAGAATGTACTTCTCTAATGTCCGAGAATTCTTAAAACAAGAAACTTGTACGCCTGGAATCGAGTCTGATTAATCCTGAAATTATAATGCATTTGAGAAGAAGACTGGAATTGTACTCTTACTTATAAGAATTTAATGAATTGTTTGTTTGAGAATGACTCATATTTATAATAGAAAACAAAAGAACAAAATATGTACTTGCAAATTTTATTAAAAAAGCGTTTTAAGTTCAAGTATTAAAAATACTATTATTTATTATTTTAAAACTGCAGGCACAGTAGAAGTTTGCTCTATATGATATTCGTTGTTCGCAAGGCCCCGGATGGTGTTTCCAATTATTGGTATTGGATATTTTATTTCTCCTTCCAATCACTTACCACTAAACAATAAAATAAAATATGCATATTTTGTAAGAATAAAATGCAAACTGACTTAAGTTACATTCAGCAGCTATTATTTCTATTTTTTTTAACCTATTTTATATATTTTTACCCCAACCTGTGTGTAGTCACTTCACTCCCCTTCTACAAACAGCTTTAATTGCTTTCTATAAGCAAATTCATTAATATATTCGTGCATACATAAATACAAATAAACAAACATACTACATACATTGATTTGATCATGAATCAATTCTCCTCCCCTCTTGCTCTATCTCACACAACATACTGTTTGAGCTGCGGCTACAATAATAAAATCCTGAATTAGCGCCCTCTATCGTATAAAGTTTTTATTCTAAGTTGTGGCAGCTTTATAAACAGTAGCTTACAGCAAAAAGAAGCCTATTGTGAAAATTACAAATAAATACATAATACTGAAACAGTAGTTCACATACAAACAGACGGTCATGGCTACATCAACTCGGCCAGTCATGCTAGAATATATATACCTGAGGGGGTCGAAGATGCTTCCATCTATGCTTTACATATACTGTGATACAATTGTAATACCCCCGGCAAGGATATAAAAATATGTTATAAAATCACAAGTTTAAATTTGTATAATATGTATACTCACCGCGTTCGCATTTTCTCGTTCTTGGATCTAAGTGAGAGTGGGTTATTCTGACCCCGATTCCGATTACATTGTCTCCTTGTCCATTGGAGCGAAAGTAAACGGGTCTATGGTTGGATTAGATTACAGTAAGTGCTGCACTAAGCACTAAGATCTAATTTTAGTGTGACGTGTGAGTGTGGAATTACATGTGTATATAGTTGTGTATATCTATGTGTGTTTGCGCACGGATTATATACATAATATGATGCATATACATTATGAAAACTAATTTGAACTTAAGGCCGGAATTAAGGCACACGTTTCGCGCTATTGTAATGACAGTTTTCGAATGAGTTCGAGGTCAAATTTTAAAGATATTTTATGATTATTCGTTTCAATATCATTTTGCTTGTTAATCGTCATATTTTGCTTTTAGTTTCGTAAATTTTACATCACATTTGTTTTGTGTTTCTGTGTTTGTCGATTAATTTCCTTGGGTTGTTATTGTTATGCCAAATAAATATCACCCAAAATATTTATGTTTGCGAGTTGCTGCTCCTCATATACAAAAATATACATACAACAGGATCCGTCTATTATTGAATTCTTTTTGCCTAATTTGTTTAGCGAATTTTTATACATTTAATTTCATATTGTATTCGATTACAAAGTCATTTTTTATTTAACTTAATTATAGATATATTATTGAATTTAACATTTTATTAGTGTTACGCATTTAATAATTAATAAATGAACATAAAGTAAAATAAATGTATATTAAAATCGGATAATCATATGAGCTAAGATAAAATCTAAATGTAAATGAAAATGACTGCAACACTGCTAACTCTATCAATAGAAGATAGAACACCAATGTTGCCTTATCAATTTCTAATACTTTTCAGAATCGAATTGTCGTTTGCTATTACTATTACGACTAGTATAAGTAGTAGTATAAAGTTGTAAGTTTGTGTGAATGATTGGGATGGTGTTTGTTCGAAACGATGTTGCGTTATTCTTATGGGGATATGGTTATGGCTATAATATATATGTATGCCTGTATATATAGCATTCAATTACAGACTGCTGCTTTTTTTAAGGGACTATTAATTATTTTAGTAATATACAAAAGAATTTGCAACGTTTAGTGTTATGTATTACAAAAACTTGGTATATTAGTGTATACATCGGAGCTTATCTATAAAATACATACACAAATACATGTACATACGTATGGAGACTATGGAATATTTATATCTCCCGGTTTCCTTCTTTTCGCCAGTGTGTTTATGTGCGCGTTTGTGTGTGTGTTTCTCTCGGCGTATGTGTGCGGATGTTGATGTAAATCAGCCTTTATTTAGCAAATGCTAGCTGTATGGTAAGTGATATTTAAAACTGTCTGTTCCGGTGTCAGTGTGTTGCCGATAAGCACTAAATGGGAGTATTTTGATGCTGATCGGTGGGCCCAAAGCGATTGATATATATATATATTAATATGAATATTCTGCAGCCCGTGTGCTTGTGCCTTAAACTGCGATTGTTTATTATGTTTATTTATATTTAAATAAGCTCCTTTCGCTACTTGCTTCCTTCGCCTAAAATATTATTGAACTGTGTATAGCAATTACAATTACACGTTCGAAGACTAATGAGCCCCTAAATCAGATACAAATACAGAAATGAATTACATATATTTAATAACAAAAAAATTACTCTGTGGTATGCGCTTCAGCGTCTTGAAATCACCGTTGAGAAACTCGGCTGTATTTTAATATTTTAACTTCAACTTTAGATTGGCTTTGTTGTAGTTATTGCTACATGCATCCGTTAACTAAATTTGTTAATTAAAATTATATTTTCAATAGCATTTCGTTTTATATTTGTTTTTTTTTTTTATGCGTTTTTCGTCTTCTTATTTTGTACTTTTGATTTCAATTTCGCAAGATTTATTCAATTTAGGGTTAATTAATTTGGCTGTATTTATTATTCAATAAATCCTGTTAATTTTCTTTGTTTCGTTGGTCGAAAATTGATTTTTCTTTTTTATTTATAATTTATCGTTGGAGAGTTAAACTGGTCGTTCTTTTTTTGTTTGTTTACTAAATTTATTTTCCGTTTGAATTGCTTAGGTCAAAAGATTTTGTGTGTGTAAAAATTTAAATATATATATAAATAAATGTTTATAAATGTTGTAACTGAATCCGGTCTATTGCTTTTTAAAACTGAATTATGGTTGAGTTGGCGTGGAGTTCGGTTTCTATTGTTGTTGTTTTGCTGCAGGTTGGCAAATATGGCTGGAAAATGTTTTTGGTCTATTGTTTGTTTTTGTTAAATTATGATGATCTGTAAACATAGCGAAGAAGAATGAAATAGGTATAAGCGAAAGCATTGGAACAAGATAGTGAATGTGAACGAGAGCAAAGGGTGTCAGGGCCAGCGCTATGAACGCCATTGCCTCATTCTTAAATATTAGTTTCTTGCTGGGCGTCCGGTCCCGTCCCCACGCTTTGAGGGAATCAAAATCCTTGAAATGTTTTAGTATTAATTTATCACGATTTATAAAGTCCTTCAATGAGCGGCAGAAATACACATTTTAGCACATTTTAGCATGCCACTATGATCGATTATAATCAGTTACTCGTAATGCCTTTGTACAAATACAATCGAAATGTCCACGCAAATAAACATTTTATACACAATTATAAAAATATGAAAACATTTAGGATACTGATACTCCAAGTGGTTAATTTGGTGGCCAAACATAGGTGAAATATTTGAAGACTAGCAGAATGACTAGTTGATCCCATGATATGAACGACAAAGCAAGAGGTTTAGTTGAACGACGGATGGGCATGAGTAAATTTCTCACATAAATTTTTTTTTTTAGATAATTGCTTATTTGCTTGTCTGGGCTGTTTTTTGTGTAGTTGTATTTCATTTTTAAAAAGCACGAGCACTAAACGTGGGCATTGGTGCCGGTGGCCTGGGGCCTTAGCCAGTGGGGGTGGTTTGGATATTCACATTTGAGAAATAAAAATGCTCCGCGAGGTGTAGACGATCCGCAGTCGGCTGTTCTACTCCATGGACTATTGCGATTGTGAATGTAACGACGAAATATTTACGAATAAAAATTTGCAGGATGCTGCTGCTGCTGCTGTGGCGTCGAAGAGCGCAGCTAGCGGTAGGCTTATAATGAGATAAAAAAAATCCTTTGGTTGGCGATAAACAAAAAGCGACAACAGCGACTGCTGCAGCTGCGAACATGTGGATACTTGCTGCAAAGCCTGGATGGACCTAGATGCGGCTCCTCCTGGTATCAATTGACATCCCATATGCAAGTGCAAGGCCTTCAGCCTTAGCAGCGTCAACGTCAACGCCAGCGCCAATGCCAGCGCCAGCAGCGGCTTTGGCTTCTCATCTGGCCCAGCTGCAGTTGCAGTTGCCTCTGCTTATTTGACACTGGCCATCCACGTACAGGTCCAGGAATAGCTCCTGCTCTAGGCCCACTCAATGGTTCAACCTCTGTTGCTGGGCTTTTCCTGCATCGAGCTTATGGAAAGGGACCACAAAATTCGTCTGCCCCATTCCACTGACACACCAATTCCATTGGCCTTTCTCTTCCTTCCACTCGTCCTACAACCGCCGCTCTACCAACCTTGCACTGGCCAGTGCAGTCTAATGCAGCCTGCTTTCAATTAGAGATGGCCAAACTTTCAAGCCGACCATGGCCTTGCACGCTGCGAAAATAGAGAATGATCTCACACAGATGGACTATGGCGAGATCTAATATGTATAAATAAGGTGAGCCAATGCCGATGTAAAGCCATCTAGGACATATATATCCCGAACTCGGTTAAATTCCAATAAAAAAAAACGTGCAGGAACGCTACAACCTGATCGACAATTTAATACCCTGCACCAAGTAAACTGATAGATATATGATCCAGCATACCTAACCAGATCAAATTTGGTCAATGGATACAACCCAAATTTGGGTCATTTTGAATGCAATTTCAAATTTTATGAAAAACAAGAAATGAAGGCTAGCTTCGGCTTGCGAAAGCTTACATACCATTCACATTGTAAATTTATACCAGATCTAGATGAAATCTGGTCGGTGGGCGTGTGGCTACAGTGGATACAAGACCAATTTGTTTTATTTTTGATGAAATACAGAAAAGTTATGCTACTAACTGTTCATTTCGGAATAATCGGCTATGGTAGCTATATATATTTTATATATAGTTGTCCGATCTTGAATAGATCAGGCTAGTGGACGTGCGGCTTTCTTAAATGGATACAAACCGAATTTGGTTTGATTTGGATAAAACTTAACTTAACTAACTCAACCAGCGTGCAGACAAAGCATCTGGTAAAAATTTCAGCTCTGTAGCTTCTAAGCCTTCTGAGATCTTTGTGTTGAAACAGACGGACGGACAGACGGACATGGCTAGATCAACTCAGGTGTTGCTTCTGTTCAAGAATATATATAATTTATGGGGTTCGAAACGCCTTCTTTTGCCAGTTACATACATTTGCTCGTATACAATATACGCGATACTCTACTAGAGTACGCATAATAATAATATATAAAAATTTGAAAGTTTCCAAAATCTAGAGTTTTACTCATCCGAACGGACAGACGGACCGACGACCTGACAAAGGGACGTACTGACGGACATGGCTAGATCGAGTTGGCTTGTCATGTTGATCAAGAATATATGTACTTTATGGGGTCGGAAACGCTGCCTCTGCATGTTACATAATTGTAACAACTTTACGATAGCCTTGTACCTTAAGTACAATGTAGTATAACAAATGAGGAAATCGATAATATTTACCTTTCATATATAAAATATATAATTCGCAAGCTCCTCCGACACTGGGATTGGTTTCTTTCATGAGGATCGGGTGGTAAGCTTCAGCTAGCAGAAGCCAGCTTTCCGTTCTTGCTATGCTGTTTGCTGCTCTTTTTTGAAAGTATATCATGGAGAAGTGAAGTAGTCGTGCTTACTCGTGCTCGTGTCACGCCCATCGCCAGCCTCTAGCAGCGCGACGGAAGCCGACTTCGGGACCCGATGCATAATGGCAAGTTGCATGCAGAATGCGAACACCAGAATGCAGTTGAAGTTGAAGCTGCTGCTTTTTCTTCCTGCTCCCTCGGTCACTCTTGGATATGCACTTTGTGGCAGTAACATCCCTTATTTGGCAGTGGCAGCAACAGTTTTGACCACCACCACCCTTGCCATCCACATCCATTACGGCACCCGCGCACACATACAGACACGGACACATTTATCAGGTTCAGGTCGGTGGCATGCAAATTTGTGCACGATTTAATGTGTGCTTCATGGCCCCATTCTTCCTGTATATGTATATATATATATATATATATATATATATATATATATATATATATATATATATATATCTCCCTCGATCTCCATCCCTCTTTCACTCACAAGCTTGTATTTACTTTTGCTGCCGTCCGTTTATGCGCTGCATCGGATTTCTGCACAAAAGAGTGGCTGTGTGTGAGCGCCAGCCAGGATGCATTTCCGCTTGTCGTCACACCATTGCATGTGCATGCAGTTGCGATTGCATACGCAAGTACATGTATATGTGTCTACACATGGTTTCGTAGATGTGCGTGTGTATGCCCATGGTCCTTATATAAAGAGACACCCGACAGTCGAATTCGATTCCAAAGCCTTACATGTATGCAATATGCATGCATGTGCATGTGTTTGTACATACAGGGGTTTTAAATGAATGTATGTTCTCACTATTGCGATTCCATTTTAACAATCGATTTTCAGCACCCGCAACAGTGAACGTGAAGGGACACCCAAATTTATCGATTTCCCCAAATTTAGAATATAATTTATGCTTCACTTCCAGCCAGTTCTCAGTCCAAGCCCATGTCTGTAGCTTTGTTTTGCTATAAATTCATTATAGACTTCCATATTGAAGTACTCAAATACCAACATCTGTATATATATATACAAAACTCACTATATGTATATGTATATACATATACGAAATAACATATTCCGACTATAAGATATTCGTACTCAGCATTTATTAAATAATCGATTAAAACGAACCAAATTTGGGTGTCTTTGCGGTGTTGGGAGGGGGTGGGGCAATTTTAAAACAAACTTGATCTGACGCCGCACGAGGGGAGTCTACACACTCTAGCTGTTATAGTCTCCGAGATCTAGGTGTTCATACAGATCGACTCAGCTGTTGATGCTGATCAGGAATATATATACTGTATGAGGAGGGAGACGCTTCCTTTTGCCTGTTACATACATTTGCACGAATACAATATAATTGTTTACTCTACTAGAGTACGAGTACAAAAAGAACAAAAGTTATCGCGTTTGGCGTTCAAAAAACTAACGAGTGTTTATAAGAAACCAATTCATTTGCGACTGCAATTACAAATGCATATGTATATGTGTTTCATGAGCGATTACAATGGAAGCGATGCTCGGCGTTTTCCCCAGAATGAGACTTAAAATCCTACGCCCCCGCCAATTAATATTAATGTGTATATAAATGAGAATAATATATGTATATTTGTATGTGTATGTGTTATTACGGATTTATATACATATTTATGTATGTAATGGAAATGCAGAAGCTTGTGTATAATAGTATATACGATGAGAATGTGCATACTGCTTAAAATCTCTATATATAACTCTATATATCTATATTTCTCTATATCTCTATAAATATATGTAAATATGTAAATGCATTAAGTATGCGTAATACATATATATATAATCGCTCATTGAATATAGATATAGTAGGTATATATTGATGTATTTGTTTATGTATACTTAATTGAGTTCGGGAGACGCTGACGCTGTTCTTGATAGATACCATTGTGTTAGTATATCTTCCTTCGTTATCATTGCTATTTTTATGAATGTTATAAATAATCGAAAACGAAACGCTAAGGACGCCACAAGTATATGGATACCCTAACTTATAAATAGGGTGACTGTACAAATCAAAACATATAAGAACGCTATAGTCAATATTCGACACAAATATTATCCGATTTTAACAAAACTTGACAAATCGATTATGTGTTTATACAAACCGACACCCCATAAGTGGAGTCTAGCTCTTATAGTCTCCGAGATCTAGCTGTTCATACGGGCGGACGGACAGACAGACAGACATGGCTAGATCGACTCGGGTGCTGATCAAAAATATATATACTTAATAGGGTCGGAAACGCTTCCTTTTGATTGTTTTGCACGAATTCGTTCATTCGAGTAGAAGTATAAAAAAATCAAAAATTATTGCATACTTGTGTGTGTCAAATATTGAATAAATGCTGAGTAAGCGCATCTTTATTATTTTAATATCGACTATAGCGTTCTTACGTGTTTTCAATGTATAATTTTATACATACAATACAATACAGTATACAAATTTTTTTTTTGGCGGTGGGGTGGTTGCATGCTATCATACAAAATGTTTATACTCGTACTCTAGTAGAGTAAACGAGTATATTGCATTCATGCAAATGTATGTAACAGGCAAAAGGAAGCATTTCTGACCCCATAAAGTATATATATTCTTTATCAGCATTAACAGCCGAGTCGATCTAGCCATGTTCGTGTGTTCGTCCGTATGATCTCGGAGACTATAAGAGCTAGAGTTACCCAATTTAGTCTCCCCTGATCAAGATTATATATACTTTATGGGCTCAGAGGCAATATAATCATTTACTCTACTAGAGTTCGAGTATAAAAGCAAAAATATTGCATTCTTTTGCACAGCTGAATAGGAATGAATATGCATTCAATGGAAGCAGTCATGAAATCAATCATTAATTATGGAAAATACATTGTTTAATGTTCTGCTTTGACCTCCTGGTTGTTGTACTGCTCTATTTGTAGACGATAAACCAAGCTTACACACTCTTCAATTACTTCGACTATAAGGCTCAGACGATTGTAGAGAGATAGTCAAGGCCTACGGCCTATGTCAAGGTTGTTTACTTTCCAGCCAGCACTTTAACTACAACTATTAGACTCATAGCTACAACAGCCTCCACATTTATTTTTGCTTATTGGCCCTGTCTGGGCTCTCCGACGAGATGGAGTGGGTTGGGAGTTAATCTCGAGATTGAGAATGCAGTTGACGTTGATGCTGACCTGTTTCTACAACTAAGAGTGCTGCAGTTTTGTATGGAATGATGGTGATGGTCGGGTAGTTGGAATGTAATCTCTTGAAAAGACAACTAAATTCAGAAATGGAGTAGAAGCGAAAGCAAAATCGGCTAACAGCAAAGGAATAAACCATTTTTTTTATTTAAGTATACCTCAAATTGCATTTAAAATGCTTGGCCGCAATCACTTATGGTTCATATAATGTTTATTTTGTATACGTACAGAAGTATATAAATTATGGGCTAAGGTTTTCGCAAGCATAAGATAATTGAGTAACTGTTTATAGTCATATATACGCTACACATACATATGTACATGCACATATGCGTATGTATGTTTGTGTTTCATTGAACATTTTTTTATTGGTTGAGGTTTTTTCAACCATAGTCATCATATATCCAGATAGACCTGGGCCTATCCATTTGATTTGAAGAAGTTTGGGCGCAAATAAACCCAATGTGCATGCTGTCTGCGAAATGCCAATAGTCGCAATTTAAAAAAAATAATATGTACATAATATAATATAACATGTATAATAATAATATGTGCATATGTATAACATATGCATTCGCGTGCTCATGTTCATGTATATGTATGTACATGCAGTGTGAATATATATGTACTCGTAAGTGCGTACATCAAATAGTACACACTTCTGGGCGAATAATAAGTAATTTAAGACTCATTTCTTCATGCATGCATACTATATAATATAATATAATATAATATAATATAATATAATATAATATAATATAATATAATATAATATAATATAATATAATATAATATAATATAATATAATATAATATAATATAATATAATATAATATAATATAATATAATATAATATAATATAATATAATATAATATAATATAATATAATATAATATAATATAATATAATATAATATAATATAATATAATATAATATAATATAATATAATATAATATAATATAATATAATATAATATAATATAATATAATATAATATAATATAATATAATATAATATAATATAATATAATATAATATAATATAATATAATATAATATAATATAATATAATATAATATAATATAATATAATATAATATAATATAATATAATATAATATAATATAATATAATATAATATAATATAATATAATATAATATAATATAATATAATATAATATAATATAATATAATATAATATAATATAATATAATATAATATAATATAATATAATATAATATAATATAATATAATATAATATAATATAATATAATATAATATAATATAATATAATATAATATAATATAATATAATATAATATAATATAATATAATATAATATAATATAATATAATATAATATAATATAATATAATATAATATAATATAATATAATATAATATAATATAATATAATATAATATAATATAATATAATATAATATAATATAATATAATATAATATAATATAATATAATATAATATAATATAATATAATATAATATAATATAATATAATATAATATAATATAATATAATATAATATAATATAATATAATATAATATAATATAATATAATATAATATAATATAATATAATATAATATAATATAATATAATATAATATAATATAATATAATATAATATAATATAATATAATATAATATAATATAATATAATATAATATAATATAATATAATATAATATAATATAATATAATATAATATAATATAATATAATATAATATAATATAATATAATATAATATAATATAATATAATATAATATAATATAATATAATATAATATAATATAATATAATATAATATAATATAATATAATATAATATAATATAATATAATATAATATAATATAATATAATATAATATAATATAATATAATATAATATAATATAATATAATATAATATAATATAATATAATATAATATAATATAATATAATATAATATAATATAATATAATATAATATAATATAATATAATATAATATAATATAATATAATATAATATAATATAATATAATATAATATAATATAATATAATATAATATAATATAATATAATATAATATAATATAATATAATATAATATAATATAATATAATATAATATAATATAATATAATATAATATAATATAATATAATATAATATAATATAATATAATATAATATAATATAATATAATATAATATAATATAATATAATATAATAATAATATAATATAATATAATATAATATAATATAATATAATATAATATAATATAATATAATATAATATAATATAATATAATATAATATAATATAATATAATATAATATAATATAATATAATATAATATAATATAATATAATATAATATAATATAATATAATATAATATAATATAATATAATATAATATAATATAATATAATATAATATAATATAATATAATATAATATAATATAATATAATATAATATAATATAATATAATATAATATAATATAATATAATATAATATAATATAATATAATATAATATAATATAATATAATATAATATAATATAATATAATATAATATAATATAATATAATATAATATAATATAATATAATATAATATAATATAATATAATATAATATAATATAATATAATATAATATAATATAATATAATATAATATAATATAATATAATATAATATAATATAATATAATATAATATAATATAATATAATATAATATAATATAATATAATATAATATAATATAATATAATATAATATAATATAATATAATATAATATAATATAATATAATATAATATAATATAATATAATATAATATAATATAATATAATATAATATAATATAATATAATATAATATAATATAATATAATATAATATAATATAATATAATATAATATAATATAATATAATATAATATAATATAATATAATATAATATAATATAATATAATATAATATAATATAATATAATATAATATAATATAATATAATATAATATAATATAATATAATATAATATAATATAATATAATATAATATAATATAATATAATATAATATAATATAATATAATATAATATAATATAATATAATATAATATAATATAATATAATATAATATAATATAATATAATATAATATAATATAATATAATATAATATAATATAATATAATATAATATAATATAATATAATATAATATAATATAATATAATATAATATAATATAATATAATATAATATAATATAATATAATATAATATAATATAATATAATATAATATAATATAATATAATATAATATAATATAATATAATATAATATAATATAATATAATATAATATAATATAATATAATATAATATAATATAATATAATATAATATAATATAATATAATATAATATAATATAATATAATATAATATAATATAATATAATATAATATAATATAATATAATATAATATAATATAATATAATATAATATAATATAATATAATATAATATAATATAATATAATATAATATAATATAATATAATATAATATAATATAATATAATATAATATAATATAATATAATATAATATAATATAATATAATATAATATAATATAATATAATATAATATAATATAATATAATATAATATAATATAATATAATATAATATAATATAATATAATATAATATAATATAATATAATATAATATAATATAATATAATATAATATAATATAATATAATATAATATAATATAATATAATATAATATAATATAATATAATATAATATAATATAATATAATATAATATAATATAATATAATATAATATAATATAATATAATATAATATAATATAATATAATATAATATAATATAATATAATATAATATAATATAATATAATATAATATAATATAATATAATATAATATAATATAATATAATATAATATAATATAATATAATATAATATAATATAATATAATATAATATAATATAATATAATATAATATAATATAATATAATATAATATAATATAATATAATATAATATAATATAATATAATATAATATAATATAATATAATATAATATAATATAATATAATATAATATAATATAATATAATATAATATAATATAATATAATATAATATAATATAATATAATATAATATAATATAATATAATATAATATAATATAATATAATATAATATAATATAATATAATATAATATAATATAATATAATATAATATAATATAATATAATATAATATAATATAATATAATATAATATAATATAATATAATATAATATAATATAATATAATATAATATAATATAATATAATATAATATAATATAATATAATATAATATAATATAATATAATATAATATAATATAATATAATATAATATAATATAATATAATATAATATAATATAATATAATATAATATAATATAATATAATATAATATAATATAATATAATATAATATAATATAATATAATATAATATAATATAATATAATATAATATAATATAATATAATATAATATAATATAATATAATATAATATAATATAATATAATATAATATAATATAATATAATATAATATAATATAATATAATATAATATAATATAATATAATATAATATAATATAATATAATATAATATAATATAATATAATATAATATAATATAATATAATATAATATAATATAATATAATATAATATAATATAATATAATATAATATAATATAATATAATATAATATAATATAATATAATATAATATAATATAATATAATATAATATAATATAATATAATATAATATAATATAATATAATATAATATAATATAATATAATATAATATAATATAATATAATATAATATAATATAATATAATATAATATAATATAATATAATATAATATAATATAATATAATATAATATAATATAATATAATATAATATAATATAATATAATATAATATAATATAATATAATATAATATAATATAATATAATATAATATAATATAATATAATATAATATAATATAATATAATATAATATAATATAATATAATATAATATAATATAATATAATATAATATAATATAATATAATATAATATAATATAATATAATATAATATAATATAATATAATATAATATAATATAATATAATATAATATAATATAATATAATATAATATAATATAATATAATATAATATAATATAATATAATATAATATAATATAATATAATATAATATAATATATAATATAATATAATATAATATAATATAATATAATATAATATAATATAATATAATATAATATAATATAATATAATATAATATAATATAATATAATATAATATAATATAATATAATATAATATAATATAATATAATATAATATAATATAATATAATATAATATAATATAATATAATATAATATAATATAATATAATATAATATAATATAATATAATATAATATAATATAATATAATATAATATAATATAATATAATATAATATAATATAATATAATATAATATAATATAATATAATATAATATAATATAATATAATATAATATAATATAATATAATATAATATAATATAATATAATATAATATAATATAATATAATATAATATAATATAATATAATATAATATAATATAATATAATATAATATAATATAATATAATATAATATAATATAATATAATATAATATAATATAATATAA